>SSNS01000489.1:297129-412867 GCA_006937985.1 Aphyosemion australe
CGTAGTCGTTTATGAGCATTTCCTGTTGTGACACGTTTGTTTTTAATAGTTTCTGCTCCTGCTGCTGCCTCTTGGCCAGGTCGTCGTCGTCGTAAAGGAGAACAGCTCCTCACCTGGTTTTATAAAGGTCAGATAAGTAAATAAGTAATCAGCCAAATGTAAAGTGTTTCTGAGAAAAACAGACGTGGTTAAGTAGATGAGTAAGATAGGTATTCGTACAGCTTTATCTATCCAAACATTCAAACCGCTTCTTAAAACTCACTTATTCAGCCGTGCATATGCCACTTGATCCTTTATATATATATTTTTTTGGCGTTGTCTTGTTAGCCCTTATTTATTTATTTTTTTAACCTGCTCTTAATTTGTTTTTATGCATTGTTCTGTTGTTGATGTTAATTGTTCTTATCTTTAATTGATTTGTTTATATTGATTTTAAACTTGTGTTCATGTTTTATGTTCAGCGACCTTGAGTCTTGAAAGGCGCTTATGAATAAAATGTATTATTAAATGTATTATTAAGAACTCAGTGGCGGTTTAGACCAGTTTAATTATCCGTTAATTATGCAACAACCCTGTTCAGACTCTGGAAAAGGCAGCAGACAGCAAGGTGGAAAACTCTGGAGCCACCAGTGACTCCGCCTCCTAGCCAATCAGGGACCAAAAGTCTCTGATGTTACATTGTTGGCCCGGCTCGGTACGCTTGGTACCACATGTCCTGGTTCTGAAAAGGGAACGGCAAACACGGATTTGTTACTGATGGAAATGGCTGAAGCCACGCTGAGCAGGTGGGAAATGAATGAGTCCTGATTAGACTGAAGGAGAAGCATGATTCATCTTCCTCCTCTAAAGGTGGTCTCAGTTGTTTCCTAACCTGCAGGAGATAAAGGAGGCCTTCACTCTCCTTCCTGTGAGGTTTACAGACACTTAGCTGGTACTCGGGTATTTCCATTTCACTCGGAAACTCTAAAAAAAAAACAGACCTCAGGTTTTACAACAGGAGGCAAAACGCAAGTAAGAGGTTTTTTACCAAAATAAGAGCAGAAGTAAAGATAATCCACTAGTGACATGGAAGCAGCAGCGATGTCTGATAAATGATAATGACTCGCACTTGTGTAACGCCTTTCTGAGTCAGAGGACTCCAAAGCACTTTACACTACAGTGCATCGTTCATCCCTTCACACACTGGTGGTGATGAGCTACAATGTAGCCACAGCTGCCCTGTCTCCTCCACCTATCTCCTGCATTAGCTTCTGATAGAAAATAGACTCTAGGTGAAACTCTAGGATTAGAAAATCCTGACAGATCTACGTCACACTGTCACTGAACATTCATGGACTCACCCATCTGGACTCACGACGGGGAAGGCTGTTGTTGGTTTAGCGTCCAGGAAACAGCAGAGAACGTCTGGGCTAGTAGAAGCTAACCGTTAGCATTAGCAACTCCACCACACAGCAGAACTCCTCCAGGCTTGTGTTATTGGTGGAGATAAAACATCAACGTTGCAGAGCAAACCGAGTCAGTGGTAGAGTTGTGTTGCTGTTAGCCAATCAGAGGAGAGATGTCCACATATCAGGAAGTAAGACTCCAGATCCTGCCGTCTGAAGCTCACCTCTGATGTGGCAATTTTCTAGTTCCTGAAACTGGTGCACTGGAGCTTTTTTTCTCAATAGTACAACTTACAAGGCATTAATTCCTACTGGAGACCGCTGTAAATGTAGTCATTAAACGAGTGTTCCACATCTTTAAGGCAGTTTAAGGTGGACTGAGCCAAGCCGTGGTGTAAGGTTTTGTTTTGGAGCTTAACGAGCACCAAACAGCCGTAATCAGTGGACGGCAGCTGGCAGACACACACAGGCAAGGAGAAAAACCAGATCAGAGACCATCTCAGCAGGTTTTAGACTGACTGCTGGACTATCAGAGACTCGCTGGGACACAACGTGTCCACGCTGTGTTCATTCACTGAGAAAATGAGTGTGTGTGATGCCAGCAGCCTGCCTGTCTGTCCACCTGGACGCTGCCCAGAACTCTGTGTGTGTGTGTGTGTGTGTGTGTGTGTGTGTGTGTGTGTGTGTGTGTGTGTGTGTGTGTGTGTGTGTGTGTGTGTGTGTGTGTGTATGTGTGTGTGTGTGTGTTTTCTGGTGGCTCTGCAGGCGTGTAGTTAGAAGATGAGTCAGCAGTACTGAAAACTAAACTGATGAGAAAAATGTGGATTTTATCTATTTTATATGAAAAATTCCTTCCTGAAAGCTGAAACATATTTAACAGCAATGGACGTTTATTTGAACTAATAATAAAACCAAACCATAAGGTTACGATTAGTTATGATTATATTAGGTGGCCTAGTGGTATCAGTGTCCGCCCTGGGACTGGGAGATCGGGGGTCATACCAAAGACATTGAAAAAAAATGGGACCCAATGCCTCCTCGCTTGACACTCAGCACTAAGGGGTTGGATTGGGGGGTTAAACCACCAAATAGTTCCCGAGCGCGGCCACAGCTGCAGCTCACCGCTCCCCACCATGGGGATGGGTCAGATGCAGAGATGTAATTTCACCAGTGTGTGATGATGACTTGGGACTTTAACTTTAACTTTAGTCATGATTATATAGTGAACTGATCCTTAAAAAACCCAGGTAGTGGGACCTGGGGTGCTGTGGGCAGCCCCTCCCTCATCACATACACGACATTTAAAAAAGTAAGCAAGACAACAGTCTTGGTGACAAATCCACTTTCAAACTACCACAAACACATAGCTGCACACTTAGGTAACCACATAAACACACATGAGCATATTCTATAAGATATAGAGACACACACACACACACACGCTACTACAAATAAGGACAATAACCTCTTAAAGGTTGAATATGGAACATGGACACTCTGGCGAACTCTAGTGTTTAGAGGTGGTATTGCAACAACAGAACTAATTATAAAAGCCATGAGGGTGTTGGATCACTGCTGATACACGAAGTGACCAGCCAGCACCATGTCCAGTGATGATTCGTACAGGGATATGGACTAATTTCTACTAATAAGGTTAATCTCACAACAGTATAACCGTGTAAATTAAACAATTTACCCATTGTTTATAAAAACCCATTTTTTTAAACAATGGGTAATCAAGAATATAATTCAGGATGCTAATGGATACCTTCAAGACCACGAATGGACCAGGGTCATTTAAAAACCCCATCCCGACAGCCCACCACCACCACCACACAAACACCACCAGAAAGAACATTTACATTCAAACACATTTAGAGGGAGAGACTTGGTAAAATGTGTCACAAATGGTGGGGATAATACATTAAGCTAGGGAAGATGGATGCAAACACACACACACACACACACACACACACACACACACACACACACACACACACACACACACAGAGGAGTCTGCTTCAGTAATCCTGAGAACAAAGATGAAGAGTTCTGACATCAGCACCTCTTAAAGGACATTGAGCTTTCCTCTGTGTGTGTGTGTTAGTGTCCCTGTGTGTTCATGTTCCTGTGTGTGTGTGTGTGTGTGTGTGTGTGTGTGTGTGTGTGTGTGTGTGTGTGTGTGTGTTTATGTTAAAGCCATTTTCTCTGCTTCTTAGTGCAAAAGCCTAAAACAGTGGGATGATGTCATGCTCTGACACACACTCAGCGGTTCTACCAGAACCTCCTCGTGTATTTCATTTACTCAGCGGCTCTCAGAGCTTTTAGCCGAATCACATGATGTTCAGCCTCCAGCTGCTGCTAACATTCCTGTTGTTTCACCTCAGACTCCAGAGGGTTTGCAGAAACTGAAAATGTGCAACATGAACCAAATGTAGGTTTAAACATGCAGATCGGTCTGAGCATGCTCAGTAGGCACACAGGTATGAGATGAAATCAGGAGACCTGATGCTATCAGCTTCTGTAAAAGCTTCCTGTTGAGTTTGCGTGATCCTCTGCACATTTCTAAAGGAACATGCTCCAGAACTCTGACCCTAATCCATCTCTGCAGAAGAGAACATGAGATCGACTGAAAACGGCCCAGAGAAAAGCACCTAACAGGTAACTCTAAGCTGTTCAAGATTTTTATTTGCTTCAAATGTTGGAAACCACTTATCAGTTTCATTCCACTTCACAATTATGTGCTACTTTGTGTTGCTCTATCACAGAACATCACTACGGGCTTTCAGCTGTTCTGCCTCTAAACCTGAAATCCACCACATTGACTCTCTTCACCAGATCAAACCTCATCTGTTCAGGACAGCTCATTTTCTGTATCACTGTTCTTTCTTACTATGTTTTTTATCTATTGTTTTACTAAGTCTCCTGAAAAGCACTTTTAAAGAGGTCCTTCACTCATTTTAATACATCTGCAGTGGTCTCTAGTAGGAATGAATGCCTGGTAAGTCCTACCCTGGGGAAAGAAGCTCTGTGCTCCTGTTTCATCACGGTGAATTCAGCCAGAGGAGAAAGTAGCTTCAGACTAGGGAAGACCTGATCTAACGGGCTGGTATTTACCGTTTTTATGCATCGGTAGATATTTGTCCTTAGAAAAAGACGATTTAAAGCAGCATTCCGCAACATTGCAGTTATATGGTCTCTGTCGTCCTCTAGAGGTTTGCTGCGTAACGTCACTGTCGTAACATTAAATCTCTCTCTCTGGGGCATCCGTGGCATGTTTACATTCCTAATGTCAGGCAAAACAACGAAAACAAACTTTTCCACCTCCACACATTGAATAAATAGTTTTATCAGGACTGTATAACAACTTTATGCCCGACCAAACACAATAACCCTGGTGAAATCATTTATTACTTACCTAGCCATTAGCAGCACGGCTAGGTCAGAGTCCGTAGTTCATGCTGTTCTTTCTAAAAGAGCTCTCCAGCGAGGAAAAGACGGCCCAATAATAACTCTGGTCTTTGCTCTTGCTCTATCTCGTTCTCCTTTTCTTTTCCTAGATTCCTCTGATACGGGATTTCTAGCTTTCTTTGGTGAATCTGCCGCTGCTAAACAGTGAGTCTACATTATACAATTATGGCAAGCCAAAGGGATAAAAAAAAATGCGCGTTCTAAACTCGCATTATGTCCGCCAAAACGCTCGTTCAAGACACGCGTTTTGGGCGGACATAATGCTCACTTTTAAAACACGCGAGTTTTTGCCCCCTTTGGCGTCAAAACGCGCGTTCAAGATGCGCATTTTGGCGGACATAACGCGCGATTTTTTATCCCTTTGGCTTGCCATATTATGCCGTAAAACAACACCCAGTCGGTACTTCCGTTGCTGCCCGATGCACAAAAACTGTATAGCGCAGTAAACGGACGTGGGACCCCCCCAAAATGAACATAATAGATAATACTATGACGCAAAAACTTTACAAAAAAGCATAATTTTAAGGTGTAAAAGTTGCGGAATGTTGCTTTAAAGTCAGGCACATCCTCAGGCAGCCCGGTGCTGTTGCAGAATTTAATTTAAATGTATGTTTATGTTCACTGATAACATCTGCATAATAAATACTCTAAATTAACTTTATTTAGGTGTCTTTCTGTGTTTGTAAGGTGTCAAAATGTGTAACGACTCAGGGGGTAGGAATACTTTAGCAAGGCACCGGACGTCTGACATCAGATGTTCTTATTAAAGTTGTTGATAATAATGAGGGATGGGTCAAATTAAATGAGTCCCATCATTCCTGAAGGGAACACACATTGTGCCAGAATATTAAACAAATTGTTTTATGTTGAGAAATGTTGCTTGGCTGTTGGATGAACCTCTTGGTTACTAACATGAAATTTTAGCTCAAATCTATGAAACTCTAAAGGAGATATTTGTGGACTAGAGTATTGTTTATAAACTGCTGGCGACACGTTTCTGAACATTCTGACATTTTTAAGCATATAGAAAATAAAACTGTTGGTTCTTCTCATCCACCGTCACAGAAAATGAAGCGTTTCCATCTGATCAAGCATCTGACTGAATGAACTCTTTGATCAAAGGACAGCCTGCCATTTCCCATCATGCACTGGGGTTTTACAGCTGATGGAGACAGCTATCACCATCACTCTGAGGTGGATGAGTTTCCAGTTTTACAACAAAACACAGTCTGGAACAGAACTGATTTCACTCAGAATTAAGATGAAAAACAGCAAACGGATTGTTTTTATAACTCATGAGAAGTTCAGTCAGGAATGATCAACTATGAAATCTTTTGGGTTGGATTAATAAACATCTGCATCTATAATTTTGGGTCTAAAACTGATATAAATACACTGGCCGGGCAAAAAAAAGCCACCACCCAAAAAAAGGTCACACGCTCTAATATTGTGTTGGACCTCCTTTAGCTTTGATTACAGCACACATTCTCTGTGGCGTTGTTTCCATCAGCTTCTGCAGCATCACCAGATTTATTTCCATCCAGTGTTGCATTAATGTGTCACCAGGATCTTGCATTGATGATGGTAGAGTCTGGCCTTCTCCAGCACATGCCAAAGATTCTCCATGGGGTTCAGGTCTGGACTCTGTGGTGGCCAATCCATGTGTGGAAATGATGTCTCATGCTCCCTGAACCACTCTTTCACTATTTGAGCCCCATGAATCCTGGCGTTGTCATCTTGCAATATGGCCGTGCCATCAGGGAAGATGGAATAACCTGGTCATTCAGTAGATTCAGGTAGTCTGTGGGAGGAAACTGGAGTACCTGGAAACAACTCACGCATGTATGGGGAGAACATGCTACCTCCATGCAGAAAGGCTGGAGGTGGGATTCAAACCTGCCACCTTCTCGACATCGGGGAACAACTGCTCCACTATGCAGCCCGGGATAAAAATCATGAAACGCACAATTCAGACAAAGAAAAGCAAAAAAACTAACTTGGAAAGAAAATGAAATAGATTTTCTGTTGCCCCGGTAACTAATGGATAAATAGGAAGACGTCCTGCGTGGTGCTGGTCCCAAAAACAACAAGGAGCCAAACCACTTCAGACCTGCTGCCCTGACTTCACACCTGATGAAGACCATGGAGAGGATCAAACTTCATCACCTTCGCCCACTAGTTGGGAAGGATCAAGACCTGCTGCAGTTTGCCTGCCAGCCGAATATCAGGGTGGATGACGCTGTCATCTACCTGCTGCATCGGGCCTTCTCTCACCTGGAGAGCGCTGTGAGTCATGTTATATTACTTCTCCGCTGCCTTCAACACAATCCGGCCTTCAGTGCTAAGGGTGACGCTGGAGGGAGAGGGAGTGGACCAACAATTGTGCGCGTGGATTAATGACCACCTCTTGTATTCTATAAAGTGCAGTAGTGTGTGTTGAAACAGCTGGTAGCTTAGAAGCTAGAACATTAACCAGAAACTGAATCATAGTAGCTAGCATAGACATTTTACCCATAGATATCATATATAACACTAGATGCCTTACCCGCGCTGTTCGTCAATTGGACGAACGTCCCTACACGGCGGCCATCTTACCTCGGACAGCTGCCCCCTTTCGTAACATTGGTGTCAATGGTGCATGTACTACTTAAATAACTCTAACTTGCTCAATTTTCAACCGATTTTCAAACGGTTTATTTGTTATAAACGCCAGAGATGTAGCTGTGAAAAATATGACGGATTTGGCTCGTTATTTTAAAAATGAGCAAGTATGTCCTATCATGCCTGTGTGCTATAAGGTTTGTAATAATGCAACCCGCTTGTAAATCTGTTAATATTTAATCGAGTTATGAGTGTTTTTGTTTAAGTTGTACACTCACCTTCCATCTGTTACCATTGAGGAACGTAAGCTGTCCGAGGTAAGATGGCCGCCGTGTAGGGACGCTGTCAACTCCCACTTAAGGCATCTAGTGATATATATGATATCTATGGTTTTACCTGGACCACCTGAGAAGAACAGCCCCAGCTCCAGTTCATCGTTTAATAGACGTAAACAGATGAAAACTAGCCTTTAACTTTTAGACACACTCCAGGACCAACGTTATAGAAAGTAGATTGAATCTAGCGCCTGCACCTTTTTGGGTCTATTTGAACTCATTTTTTCATTTTCACATCATTTCCTGTTTTAAAACTGAGCTAAAGCCTGATTTTTCAGAGCAGAACATCCTTTTCTCTTCTGCATTCCTGTTCCAAACTCAGGGGGAAATTTTGACTAATTAATGGAACAAGTTTCTGTTCAGCGCGTGCAGCTGCCATTTTGTCTCTGCTTTGAATGTCCTCTCTTGAGGTTCCTGCTTTCATTTGACTCGTGTTCAGATTGGAGTCCTTGCCGTCTCAGACAGATGTTCCTGTTGTTAAACCCGCTGAGATGTAAAATGACATCAAGCTGCACAAATAAACTTGATTTCATACATGATAGTACTCTGGTAGGAGCCGTACGGGTCTCTTATGATCTGGTGATCAATTATTTACCTGTAATCTATTTTTACTCTCCTGCCGGTGACTGGCTGCTGGCTTTAGGGCTCTTTGTCTTGGACCGCTTTCCACCACAAAGGATGGTGAGCGGTAACTGGAGAGTGTATCATCATCATCATCATCCGTGTGTGACACAGGTTTACAACACTAAACATGACTAAAACATGTAACCCCCCCCCCTCCCGTTTCTGAGTCTAATTCCATGTTTAAAACAACCAGGTGAGTGTTGAATCCAACTATAGAAATAGAGTGACTAGAAGCCACAGCAGCACAACTTTATCATTGACATGTTACATAAGTGTAGACAAACCCTTCTACCTGTTATCTGAACCAGGCCAGAAGTGGGGGACACCTGCACAGGTCTCCAGTCTATCACTGGGACAATAGGGATGTAAGAAAATATCGATATGGCAATATATTGTGATATTTTTTCCTGTGATACTGTATCGATATTCAAAAGCTGTGTATCGATTTTTTGGAAGAATTTACATGCAAACGTTTGTGTATTTCCTTTTCTTTTGGTGTAATTCAAACGCCGACCGCTAGTTGGCAGCAGTGTGTAATGGGTTTTGTTTCCACCATTGAAATGTAAATCCCTGTTATGGTTCAGATACCTCATCTTAAACATGTTATGTATCAGTTTGGACTGTTTATTGAATTTTCCTACAATAAATTCAGTCTAAAAAAAATCGCTAATATCTTCTGGCTGAATGCATCGCAATATATCGTGATATATCGTATTGTCTCCCCTGTATCGTGATACGTATTGTATCGCCAGAGTTTTACCAATACGCATCCCTAAGGGACAAACAACCAACCACTCAGTTACTGACACATAGAGACAATTAACCTCCAGTTAACCTGACATGAATGTTTATGGTCTGTGGGGGGAGAAAACCCATGCATGCATGGGGAGAACATGCCAACTCCAGAAGTTGAACCAGCGATCTTCCAGCTGCGAGGCACCAGCGCTACCATGCTGCCTGGTAAATATTAAATCTTTATTAAGGATTTGAGGCATCAGGTGATGTCAGAAGGTGCTTTATAAATGAAGGTTGATGACGTTAAATGAAAAGCTTGAATTCCAGCTGATTCATCCACCTCTCTAAAGGTTTGAGCTTTGATCATCTTGTTGAACTTCCTTCCTAGACTGCACCCCCCACCCACTAATCCACCCACCCCACCCAGAGCCAAACCAGAGCTAAAGCAGAACCAGTTCTTATCTGATTCAGATAAAAGAACCACTTTCATCAAACTACCACAGTTAAAAAGAAAAGATCCAGAGAAGTTTGTTCAATCTAAACCTGATTAGAAGTCACAGCAGGTTCCTGCCAGTAATGCTGCTCATCTAATAAACCTAAAACTATTCATCCATCATCCATCTTCCTCCGCTTATCCGGGGTCGGGTCACGGGGGCAGCAGCCTAAGCAGAGAGAACCAGACTTCCCTCCCCAGCCACTTGGGCCAGCTCCTCCGGAGGAATCCCACGGCTTTCCCTGGAAAGCTGAGAGACATAATCCCTCCAAGCGTGTCCTGGGTCTTCCTTTAGGTCTCCTCCCAGTTGGATGTGCCTGGAAAACCTCACCAGGGAGGCGTCCAGGAGACATCCTGACCAGATCTTGTTCTTTCGGTCACTACCCAAAACTCGCGACCATAGGTGAGGGTAGGAACGTAGATCGACCGGTAAATCGAGAGCTTCTCCTTCCGGCTCAGCTCTCTCTTCACCACAACAGACCGGTACAACGCCCGCATCACTGCAGACGCAGCACCAATCTGCCTATTGATCTCCCGCTCCATCTTTTGCCTCATTCATGAATGCACAATAAATTCATCAATCAATAAAACACAAACTGTTTATCCATCTTTTAGTCATCAGCAGATGAAAATGAAGCATTTTCATTCCTCATCTTTGGTTCTGCAAAGATAAAACTTGTATCTTTTATTTCATTTTACACCAATAAAGTATTAGAAATGAATCTGCAGAGTAATGATAGACGATCAGTTGGCTGATATGTTGGGCCAATATTTACCATTTTTCTATATATCAGCACTGGCTGATAATGAGAGCTGATTTAAAGTCAGGCACATCTGTGGGCATCTGCTTAATAAATGCTCTAAACATTATCAGCTGTCTTGGACGTTTAATACTTGGTCAGTTTACTGATTTGTTGGATTAACTTTGGTTAAATGTTTGATTTTCATCTCGAGCACAAAATTAAGATTTAAATTCAGAGTTCAAAAACGGATTCAGGTTCAGAAACGTTGTGCATTAGCTGCTGTTTGTTGTGAGATTTTAGCGTGCAGATAAGGCGTCTAGAACCTAGCCGCGAAAATCCGACAAACAATTGGCAGCACATATCGGCCATCAGCTGACCGTCACCTTTACGTATCGGAGGATCGGAGGATCTCTACTGCAGAGTAATAAATATCTGAAATAAACAGAGTCAGAACCACCAACTCAAAATAGACACGATTTCACAGTAAACACGTCCAGTTTTATGTTGTTCTTTTATTTAAAGCACATTTTTAAGCACCAATGAAATTCCAGACTCGATCTTTAGCGGGCATGGCTCGGCTGACGTTATTGTTCTGTAGCAGAAACCAGTTCAGAGTTCAAACCTTTTAAACGTGAGCTAAATCTGGTTGGTTGAATCCGACACCATGAGTGTAAAACGGAATAACTTGTCCTGGTTGGGTTTGGATGAGAAGGGACCAGCGACCAGACTTACATTCTGTAATCAGGCAGAAGTAATCCACAGATGAAGCTGAGAATCACCAGTTAGGTCTCTTTTCAGCTAAATTCTTAATTCCTGAGCTCTTGCTGGACTTTGGCTTAGAATATTTCAGTCAAATTAATAACTTAATAGATTTGAGATCAAAAAGAACAAAAGTTTGTGCAGCTGTCATAAATACTGGTTAAAGCTATTTATATGTATGAAAAAGAAATAGTGGAAATGCACTGATTCTGATTTTATGGGCTGATACCGATTTCTGATTCTTAAACCACTCCTACCTGCCATTAGTGTCTCAGAGGGCTCAGGGGAAAAATATGATAAAAACACATGAGTTAATGTGACCAGCTCCAGTGGCCTAGTGGTAGAGTGTCCGCCCCGGGACTGGGAGATCGGGGTTCCAATCCCGGTCGGGTCATACCAAAGACTTTGATAAAAATGGGACCCAATGCCTCCTCGCTTGACACTCAGCACTAAGGGGTTGGATTGGGGGGTTAAACCACCAAATGGTTCCCGAGCGCGGCCACAGCTGCAGCTCACCGCTCCCCACCATGGGGATGGGTCAAATGCGGAGATGTAATTTCACCACACACCAGTGTGTGTGACAAACGGATGGCTTTAATCTTTAATCTTTTTTTAGTCGTCATTTCTGTGAGAACAAACATCACGTGTCTAAAGTGGATCTTCATCCGTGTTTGTCACACATCACGTGATCAGGAAGCGGAAAATCAATGAATTAGGAGATTGTTTTGGGACGCTGCTGTGAAAAAAAGCGATGCGCCAACCGGAAATGCTTCTGCAGCTCATGCTTCGACAACAGATTATGAAAGAACAGATAACGCTAGAAATACGGCGATTCTTCCTGATGCAAGAAGTGAGTCTACTCTTTCTTTTGGTAGTTTTGGCGTTTACATGATCATAGAGCACAATGTTCTGTGACTCTTCAAAAAACAGTAAAAACGCTCAAAAACGCTGGCAGTCAGGGGCTTTCTGATCAGAAAACGGCTGGCAGTGAATGAGTTAAGAAGTGTAAACACGTGCAGGTAAAACATGTTACAAAATACAAAATATAAAAAGGTGCAAAAAATATGAAAAACCCAGCAAACTGTAGGCATGTACAAATGGGTCCGACTGGATTTTTAGGACATGTTCTGTTATATTTCTTTTACAAATTTGGGCCGTCCTACCGCAACTATTTTTGGCCGTGGACACCGCGTCGGCATCGGACCAATGTTTGTTGGGAAGGTGCATATGAAAATGTGCGCAGTCTGTTTATGTGTGGTGTGTCCAGTAATCCAGTAATTTGGTAAATATCCTCTGAACTTTTGCAAAACAGCAGCCAAAATACCTCAGAAGCTAGCATGACTCCTTCCCTCCTCACTGATGTGAGTGAACAGATTCTAGCCATGTTTGCCACCACAGCTTTAAAGGAACTGTATCGTAAACCTTCAGAACAATGACAGACTGGTGTATGGTAAACTATGTGGCATTATGGAGACGTCATTTGTTCTGAAATAAACCTTATTTTCTTGACATATTATATCAACCCGGAAATAAGATGCTTGGATTCCATGAAATCCCGCCTCCACCTGTGTGAATTCCACCCATTTCATTACGTAAGCCTAGACCCCCAGCAAAGCATCATGGGCCACAGAGAAGAAAGCAAGACGAACACCAGCGACGAACTGGCTACCAGGAGCACTGGGGCACTTACCGGTGCCCTGGCCCACTCAGCATTTGCCCTGCTTGCAACTTAGAGAGCGCGAGTGTTAAGCCTAATTTATACTTGTCCGTCTGCATCAGTCTCTTGCCCGAGGAGCTGACGGAGAAGTATAAATCTAGCTTTAAGGCTGAGTTATACTTCACAGTGAGCTCCGCGGGCTAGAGACGCATACGCGTTGACGGAGACGTTTTATGTTTCTACTTCTCTGTTGGCTGGGGGATGTTGCAAAGCAACCCCCCGCCTGGACAGCAGAGGGCGTAGCACATTACTGGGGTATCCTGCCACCATTACAGTCACGTATCCGGTCTACGATAGTGTATTTACTACTGTGTTTACCTTGTTTTAATGTATTTTAGAGAGTTTTTAACACGGACGAATTTGTCCCTCATTCTCCTCCACCTCTTCATGCGGTCGGCACCTCTAAACCCACGTTTCTCGTCATTTCCGTCCACGAATAAATTGCTCGCTGTGTATCTTTGTGCTCCTTCAGTCACGAGTGAATAAACTTTCATATTTTCGAACTTCAGCGAGGCGTTCTTCAATCTGCTCCATGTCTGCCGCTAAATATCTTCAGCGCTCTTTTTTTTTGAGTCGGCAGTGGCGGTGCTGCTGGTGACGTATTTCAGAGAAGCGGCGTCCTGACCAATCACAAGCTTGCGCTCTCCGTTGCTCTCGACGGACAGTTATTTTTGGGGGCATGTCTCCGTCACCCTCCGCAAGACCGTCAGAGAGCCCTTGCGTCGACGCAAAATGGCGCTGCGTGTCTCCGTACTGACGCAGACGGACAAGTATAAATTAGCCTTTAGTGTTTACAGTCCAGGGGAGGAGGGTTCTGGATTCTACACTATCTGGATGGGGAGGAGAACCACACGATGATGCAAACCTGCCCCATCCAGCCGTTTGCAATAGCTTAGAAGAGCTGAAAGAGAGGAATGCATGCATGAAGCCAAAAACCACTTAGGGGTGTTATTGATGAAGAAACAACAATATAACATGGTCAAATGCCCCAAAGAGGGGATTTTGCATGACACAGGACCTTTAATAATTCAGTGCAGCATGAGTTTAGTATATCATGATTCATTTTTTTCCCGGCCAAGAAAAATGTACTGGATGATCATGAATGGTATGAAACGGCTCACCACCAGTTGCCACATATGGAATTTAACTTATAAATTAAATGTATGATAAATAAGTGTCTGTGTGACATTTGAGACGTGTAGCGTTGACGCTTAACTGCTTTTTTGTAAAAACTTTACGAGAAGAAAAGTATGGAGGTATACATCATCATTTATCGGAATTCAACTAAAAAATATGGAGACGTTTTGGTTCAGACCACCCAGCCTCAGCTTCATACCTGACGGGTCTGTTTGGTTCGGTGACCCTCATCACTCACAAGCTGCAACGAAAATAATCAACATGTTTTCCAGTCTGGGAAGTCACCACCACTACCACTGATTTACAGCATCAATAAGGGCTTTCCCTTCAGAATCATAATGTTTTTATTTAAACAAGCATTGGGAGGAACATGATTGTGTTAATAACAGCTGTGGATGTAAGAAACGGGCTCAAAGCCAGGAGCAGCATCTACTGGCGTCATCGAGTCAAATGTATCACATCTGAGACGCAAACCTGACGGAAACGTAACAACCATTAAACCTGTAACCAGATTAACCTGTTAAAGGTAAACTTCATAATTAGTTCGATGTTAACCAAACACCTGATCGGTACCGATCCTACACCCCGGAGGAGGCACCGAATCTCAAGAGTCACGGTTTTTACCACAACACCGGGCTGCTGACCACCTCCCGCAGCCCGGTGAAGGTGCTCGTTACACGGACACGCAAGGGCAGAACCTCCGGTTGACCTGCCGTCATTCCCGCTTCTCACTGGTTAGCCTGCATAGCTGCCCAGCTCGGTAACCGGTGAAGACCGTAATCTCAAACACGTTAGAACACCACGTAAAAATCACTGTAACGTCACAGCAACCTCAGCCAGTGCGAGAGAGTACTACACACACGCACGCACGCACACACACACACCTACACACTCACAAGGTATCAACTTTCACTAATTTAAAAACAGTCAACCGTCTCCGCGGTCCACCGGCGGCGCCAGCACAGCGCTGAGCGAGATAACACCGGTGATAATTATTACACACGCGCTCATCACCACACACACACACGTAGACGCGCTCACCGGTCGGTAGGAACCTGCACGGTTCGGTCCGGGTCAGGTCTTACCTCCTTCCTGGTCCGGCTGGAGACAGGCCGGAATGTTCTTCTTCCAGCCGGGCATGATGCACCTCAGGGCGGTTAGGGAGTCCAGGGCGGCCCGCTAGCAGTCACACACCAACAGCAGCGGGAGGAGCAGCAGCAGCGGGGACAGCAACATGGCTAGTTAGCTTTAGCTCGAGCTGGTTCACCTCCCCCTGCTCCCAGTCTCTCTCCTGCTCCCCCTGTAGGTCTCTCTACCCCCTCCCCCTCTGTAACTCTACCCCCAGAGCCTCGCTGTCTCTGGAAAAGCGCAGGAGAGAGGGGGGGGGGGTGACGTGATGGCCGTGAAGGAGGCAGACGGAGCACCGGTCCGAACCCGAACCCGTTATCTCCACAGATGGTGGTTAAACTGCCAGAACTGGGCTAAATAACGCTCGACTTGGCGGGATTTCAGGCGCTTCTATGGCACGCGCTAATAGTTTTGTGCACGCGCATCCTTCATTCATTCACAGCAGAAACAGGCAGGTCGCCCGGATGGAGGATCGAGTCGGTTCTGTTGAATGACTTATTACAAATAAAAGCAGAAGTAAATGGTCAGATTGACATGTTTAGTGGATCTGAATGCTGCTGCTGATTTATTCAGACTGAAGGAACACGAGTGGATGTACGGTGCGGCGGTATTCGTTCTGTATAAAACAACTATGCAGACATAGTCTTTGGCTTTTTCAGCTACACAAATCTTTTTGTGCAAATATCACAACTGCATGGCTCAAGAACAAGAGTCCAGTCGTCAGCATATAAACAAATAAAATCATGTTTCCAGATGAAGATAGAAAATTAAAGCAGTCTGCCTCTTCTGTATTCACTCACATCTAGATTCTTGTAGAGTGAGAGGAAAAGTGATGTTTTCCTAATAACTCATTAAATCTCAATCACTCGTCTTCCTTTTTAGTAAAATTCAGGTGTCTACATCCATTAAGAGGCTGGGGACAGCTGGACAGGTCTCCAATGATAATGACCCGCACTTTCAGAGTCAGAGGACTCCAAAGCCCTTTACACTACAGTGCATCATTCATCCATTCACACACATATTCACACACTGCTGGTGATGAGCTACAATGTAGCCACAGCTGTCCTGGGACACACTGACAGAGGTGTTGCTTCCAAGCACAGGCGCCATCAGTCCCTTCGACCACCACCAGCAGGCAAGGTGGGTAAGTGTCTTGCCCAAGGACACAACAGCAGTATTCTCTGGTGGGAGTCAGGATCGAACCCGCAACCTTCCAATTACTGGACAACCCGCTCTACCTCCTGAGCTGCTGCTGCCCATCACAGGGACACCAAACCAGTCACACATTCACTCACACCTAGGCGCGTTTGAGTCTCAAGATACAAAGACATTGACCTTAGATCTGCAAGTAACCTATTTCAGTTCCACAGGTACATTTTTATGCTTTTTGCCTGTGAGAGAAAACCCACACATGCATGGGGAGAACATGCTAACTCTGCCCAGTTCATTTAAACATTTGACAAAAGTTTATTTTTCATATTTAAACCATTAAAAAGGTGAAAACCAATCAGTTCACATGAACACTGTGTTTCAGGGGAGGGGAATTAAGATGCTGGTGATAATGGCACTGACATGTTCACACTCATCTGTAATTATCACAACTATTTGTTCATAACAGCCGTAACTGTAGCCAATTACAGGGACATGATGAGGATCGTTCCCGTGGATTATATCATTAATCCCAACATGCCTCTAGAAGACGTCCGTATCAGAAGATCAGCTGTTTGTATTTATGAAGCCTGCTGTAAAACATCTGCAGCAGAGCGTTGCTTTTATTGCTTTTTTCTTGGTGTTTTTCCAGCAAACTGAAGAGTTTTCATCAAGAACAGAGGAAATCAAATGTCAGCATCTTTAAAAACTCAGCATGTGTTTTCATGATGAAACGCTGCGATACAAACACACACAGAGGTGTGTGAGGATGCTACAGTAATGAACCTACAGAGAAAGCTCCACTACGGCGACTGAAGTCTGGTTCTGTTCCGACTCGCCTCAGAGGAATTCAGCCTCCAGCTCCAGTCAGCTGGTGACTAAAGGAGAAATCCGCTCTAAACAAAACTAACTTAAAGAGCAGAATGAGAGCTGGATCACGGCCTCAGAAGGTTAAAGAACATCCAGCACCTGATGCTTGTTTTCAGGATTTAGGACCATTTTATTCCTCAATTTGAGCACCTGCTTGTCCTTAAATCAGAAATTTAATGACTCCTGCTGCCATGACCGACATGCTTGAAACACCTCCCCTAGGAGGCATCCAGGAGGCGTCCTGACCAGATGACTGAACCACTTCAACACTGCGTAGAAGAGCCCTTTCTTATTTTTAGGCCCAGTTACTTGTGAGTATTCTGTTGCAGTTCGTCGTTAGATCATCATCCCAAACATAAAACCCTACACATCCTTTAAAAGTTCCATCTTTGGGACGTAGAGTTTAAAGTTGTCTGTAATCCACGGTGTGGATGTCCCACTCCGGTCCTGTAGATGCTCCCTCTGGATTGGGACTGAGTCTCTACCTGGTTCTGGTATGTTGCAGTCTTGTTCCTGAGTGATGGTAGGATGGAGGGGAGTTGGACCAACGGATCAGGACTTTATCTGCTTTAGCGAGGCTGCGATCCGGTCCACAGAGGGAAAGGAGGAGCAGCCTGGAATCTCACACGTCATGAGATTTGGATCAGGACCAAGAGAGCAAGATGCTGGATCCAAGCAGCTGGATATGTCTGCTTCTGTAGGACTGATGGACTATCATGCCATTCCATAAGTCTGATTTTGTTAAAAAGCATATTAAATTATGTTTTTATTAGTTGGGCGAACACCTTCCACAGTAGAAATAAATGCACTGGGGCGAAGGGGAACACATCCAAGATGGCGGCCCGCTGCTACACAAGTTCCAATAGGCAGCTTCAGTCCATGTCGCATCTACATATATGATGTCTGGGGCACTGTTGGCCAGCGCCCCAGAGGTGTTAAATTCAGCTATGCTGATTGGCCAGAAATTCTCCAGTTCTCCTTAGCAACTAAACATGATTGGCTAGAGTGAAACTACTGAGTCTGTTAGAGGAAATTCACAGTTTCAGCTGGTGAAAATGATGTGTAAATGAAGTTTGCATGTAGGCACACACAATTAAGCAAAATGGACACATTTAAAGTTAATAAGAGTATTTTGTATGTATGTAATTTTTTTTAAGTTGTCCCGTTCTGGCAGAATGGTTGATCCTGGTGCCATAAATGTGCCAGAACAGTTTTACTCTACAGCAAGAGGGATGAGTGCAATTTTTTTCTCCCTTCACGCCAGGGAGGGTGGCACCCTAGCGCCCCCTATGGACGGTCCGCCACTGCCTGATGGGACAACCATGATCAATTGCACCTTCAGTTAGTTTTAGTCCTGTGCTGTGACCAGAGAACCCAAACCCTCATCGAAATAACGTTCATTGTGCCACAATTGAATAGATAGAAAAAATAGTTTCTTCTGGTAGGCACAGGATATTAGTAAGAGAAAGTTTTGTATAAATCTCTTTTACCTGCCAACAGTTTCGACTTCTGGCTGAAGTCACCGGGAATACCGGATATAGGCCACGTCAGCAATCCACCTGATGACAGCCCATGAAGAAGACTTCAGCCAGAAGTCGAAACTGTTGGCAGGTAAAAGAGATTTATACAAAATGTCTCTTACTAATATCCTGTGCCTACCAGAAGAAACTATTTTTTCTATTTTTCAACCCAAACCCTTATCACTCTTTTCCTCACATGCTGGATGGATAAAGTGTTTAAACAGAAAACCAGACAAGATCAGGTCTGCACTAGACTGGATCTGATGGTTTGACAGGAAGGAGAAAAAACCCAAAGGATCCAAATTAAAAACACCAGAGTGAAGCAACAGCAGAGATTAACTGACAGCCTTCAGTGTGACGAGCAGCCATCTTTCCTCCCAGTGGAGGTGTGCAGAGATGGATGGAGGACAGGAAAAGACCCAGTGAAGTGGAAGAATGGGTCTCTGAGGGCTACAAGATGAAAAGCAGAGGCTGACCTCAATATAGAGAGAGTCAGAGTCAGAGAGTCCATGTGACTCCATCAGGGTGGATCTCTGCAGCGTCACGGCCTGATGTACTACAAATTATTATTACTACTATTATTATGATCATTATTATTATTATTACTATTAATATAATAATTATTATTATTAATATTGTTGTTATTATTAATATTAATATTTTTAACAATAATAATATTAATATGTGTTCATCTCCACTCAGCGGTGGTTTGATGTAGAGGACACAAAATCAGAGTGTATAAGTCACTGCAATAATAATAATAATAATATTATTATTATTATTATTAATAATAACAATAATAATAATAATATAATAATAATAATAATTATTATTATTATTATTAATATTAATAAGAATATTATTATTATTATTGCTACATGTGAAGGATGACGCTGGGTCATAATGAGTGAAACTAGAATTTAAGTTTAAACAACCTAATCAGATATTCTGAAGGATCAACGGAACATAAAAGTGTAATTTAGCTTTAGAAATTTGAAACCTGTTGTTATTAACAACCCTGAAGGATTTCTATTAGCAGATGACCTGTTATAATAAGCAGATAACCACCACCCAGTCATGAGGAACATGTGAAAGGTCCTGTGTGTGTGTGTGTGTGTGTGTGTGTGTGTGTGTGTGTGTGTGTGTGTGTGTGTGTGTGTGTGTGTGTGTGTGTGTGTGTGTGCGTGTGTGTGTGCGTGTGTGTGTGTCTAGCTAATAGTCGTCCCAGTTAAAATATTAATCTTCAGAAATCCTCTTTATCTGAATTTTCTGTAATCATCAGTCCAGTTATTTACATTTAGATCTATTTAATCTTTTAGATGTTTTGTGTTGTTTAAACATTTTAAATCTTGTCTTTTGTGTACAGTTGCCATGGTTACAGGTGTTATTCTTGTCCATGCTGAGTGTCAGTGTCCCTCTGCTCTGTGGTGACACAACAGACGGTCTCCTCTCAGAGATCCAGTCCACGTTGTCTCTAAACTCTCAGATGTTTAATAAAATCCCGTTTCCTCTCAGTTAGATGGAGGATATAATTGCAGTGACTCATGCACTCTGATTTTGTGTCCTCTACATCAAACCGCCGCTGAGTGGAGATGAAAGCAGAATTACTGAAACATAATCCTCTTCTTCACACATTCATCATTTTATTTATCACATTTCTGTATTTTCTGACAGATATCTGAGGGAGTGTTCATGATGCAGCTGCTGCCTAATTTAAGAGATTATCGTCAACTCTTGTGAAATACACACACACACACACACACACACACACACACACACACACACCTACACTGGAATCACAGCATGCATATGTCAGTGGCTGCATTATGTGTCAGCGCAGAGCGCCTGAGGGTTTGTAAACATCCCACTCCACTGATCTGTGACTCATCACACACACACACATCTGCACACACACACATCTGCACACACACACACACACACACGCACAAACACACACACGTGTGTACACACACACACGCACAAGTGCACACACACACACAGGTGCACACACACGCATACACACACACACACACTCGCACACACGCACGCACACACACACACACACACACACACACACACACACACACACACACACCTGACCTGGTAAAAAACCCTCAAAACAAAATCTGTCCAGAGGAACAAAAACACACCTGAAGCTTGAAATAAGGATATTTTTTAAAGAACTAGAATAAATAGATGACATTAATTAATATTAATCCTTCCATAAAATATAAACATATAAAACTTCAATTCCACTGAAGTCATTTTTACTTTATTGGCTGAGATTTATTAAGTTTCTGCATTCAGAAATTTTAAAGCACATAGTACATTATCAGAGGAGGCATAAACCCGAGTTCAGCTTGATGGATAGGGCATGAGAACATCTTTATTTTTTATTTATTTCTTACAGCCTGGTTAAAAAAATAATGATAGGTTCAATAGGTCTAGTTTACAGTCATGACAACTCATGGGGGGGGGGGGGGGGGGGGGGGGGGGTTCATCAATTTAGATGTAATTAAAGCTTGCAAGTATGAATAATTACAGGTGTGTCCTTTTGATTGACAGGTAGCAGATAAGCCGTCAGTGCTACATGGAAAATGGCCTGTATTTGATATAGCACCTTCTAGAGTCCTAGAACTCCCCAAGGTGCTTTTACATCACAATCAGTCATTCAGCCATTCACACACACATTCACACACTGGTGGTGAAGAGCTACATCGTAGCTACAGCTGCCCTGGGGTGCACTGACAGAGGCAAGGCTGCTGTACGCTGGCACCACTGGTCTCTCCGACCACCATCAGCAGGCAATGTGGGTGAAGTGTCTTGCCCAAGGACACAATAGCAATAGACCGAGTGGGGTTTGAACCTGCAACCTTCCAATTACAGGCGGGCACTGAACTCCTCTGCCACCATTGCCCAGTGACTTTAGTATTATTATTATTATTATTATTATTATTATTATTATTATTGTTACTATTATTATTAATATTATTAATGTTATTTACTATTATTATTATTTTAATGTGTGTGTGTGTGTGTGTGTGTGTGTGTGTGTGTGCCCAGTGACTTGGTGGGGATCTCTGGACCTGTTCTAGACTGGCTCAGATCATACCTTTCTAACAGAAGTTTCAGTGTCTGTTTAAACCTTACCTGTTCTGTGGGGTACCCCAAGGCTCTGCCTTAACTCCTCTGCCACTGTCATCCCAGCTGCTAGCAGCTTGCCCTCCTGCTTGCTCCAGGGAAGGCATCAGCCTCAGCCTCACGTTAAAAGTGTTACAGCTTAGAAGGCAGAGGGAAGTGTGACAGAGTTCAAAATGTAACTGGAGCAATGTATATACTGTTTTATATTTTATTTTATAAGTGAATTTTATCTTTTTTTTTGTATTTTTGAAAACGTGTTACACTGGCGCCGTAATGACCAAGACCTCAACTGACGTTTTTGAAGTTTCGGCTGACCAAAAGTCGACACAGACCAGCTCCAAGGGTCTGGATGAGGACACGCTCACTAGAGGCGCCCGCCCTGCTGGTTCAATGATCTTGCTGACAATGCAACGTGGGGCGACAAGTGGGTTTAGCTGAAACTGATCAATATGTCAGAACAGCCTGTGATTGTATGACATAATGCAAAACTGGCCGATGTTTACTCCTGTGTAGCACTTGAGGACTTGGATGCTGGCTTACACTCTGAGATGACCCTGACAATCTGTTGTCAGTCTACAGTGTCAACACCATTACATGGCTTGTATTTGATATAGCACCTTCCAGAGTCCTAGAACCCCCCAAGGCACTTTACAACACAATCAGTCATTCACCCATTCACACACACATTCACACCCTGGTGGTGACAAGCTTCATCGTAGCTACAGCTGCCCTGGGGCGCACTGATGGAGGCGAGGCTGCTGTACACTGGCGCCACCCGTCCCTCCGACCACCACCAGCAGGCAAGGTGGGTTAAGTGTCTTGCCCACAGACACAACGACAGTGACAGTCTGAGCAGGGCGTGAACCTGCAACCTTCCATCTGCGGGGCGGGCACTTAACTCCTCTGTCACCATCGCCCATTAACAGCCTCCTCTAGTAAAGGGAAGCTTGAGTTAGTTGGGCTTGCTGATGAAGACATAGAGTCCTGTGAGACATCCAGGCAGTGTAAGGAGGAGATGACTGATCTTATTTTACAGTATGAGGATATCTGTTCATGCCACCATCTTGACTGTGGAGAAGCTAGACTTTGTGCATGGCATTCGTCTCTCAGACAACAGGCTTTTCAGACTTCCATACAGACGTGTACCCCCAAGTCAGTATCAGAAGCTGTGACAAGTCTTGACTGAGATGGAAGAGAGTGATATTATCAGGAAGTCTACCAGTGAGAATGCATCACCATTGGTGCTTGTGTTGAAGAAGAATGGTGACCTACGTATCTGCACCGATTTTCGATGGTTGAACAAAAGGACCCTGAAGGATGCACATCCCCTGTCACATCAGGCAGAGACAGACTGGCTGCTCTGGGTGACAACTGTTTCTTTAGTACAATGGACTTGACTTTAGGGTTCTACAACATGTCTCTCCACAAGGATAACAGGAAGTATTCTGCTTTCACTACTCACATGGGTATCTAGGAGTACAACCGGTTGCCACGGGAACTGTGCAATAGTTGTGTGAGCTTAATGCATATGATGACCAGCATTTTTGGTGACCAGAATTATTTAAGTCTCCCATGTTACCTGGACAACCTGCTGGTGTTTGCCCCTCACAAGAACACTGCTTTGCAGCGGTTGATGGCGGTGTTTGACCGACTGCGTGGACACAACTTAAAGTTGGCCCCCAAGAAGTGCTTCTTCCTGAGAAAGTCAGTGAAGTTCCTCAGATTGATCAAATTGGCATATCAACAGATCCAGCTATGGTGGCATTGCAAACATGAAAAGTACAGATCTCATGGAGCCTGACGAAACGACCCCTTCCCAGAAGAAGACCCAGTCATTTTTGGGAATGATAAACTATTACCAGCACTTTGTCCCCAGGTCTTGATGAAGATGGCGATGGTGGGAACCATAGATATCATATATATCATTAGATGCCTTAACTGAGAGTCGACAGCATCCCTACATGGCGGCCATCTTACTAGCGACAGCAGACGCTCCGCTCTCAGTGGTAGCAGATGGAAGGTGAGTGTTAAATAAAAACACTCTTAACTCGTTGAAATATTAACGGATTTACAAACGGTTTACATTATTACAAACCTTATAGCACATAGGCTTGATAGGACATACTTTAACATTTTTAAATTAACGGGCCAAATCCGTCATATTTTACAGCCACATCTCTGGCGTTTATAACAAACCAAACCGTTTGAAATTTGGTTGAAAATTGAGCAAGTTAGAGTTATTTAAGTAGTACATGCACCATTGACACCAATGTTACGAAAGGGGCTAGTAAGGTGGCCGCCGTGTAAGGACGTTCATCCAATTGACGAACACCGTGGGTAAGGCATCTAGTGATATATATTGTGACAGCCTCTGTCGCCGCCTAGCAGGGAGTGGATGCAGCGGTAGCCAAGGAGACACACCAGCAGCAAGTCAACAACACTTTTAATAGCCAAACGGCTCCCCTCTTACCCCCCCGACATACAGATATAACTTATGGTGCCGACTGGCACCAACTAAAAATGAAACAAGACGAACACTAACTAAAAGTAAAACAACATTAACATAATCCCGCACTATATAACCCCCCAGAACACCACAAAAACACAATAAAACAACCCCGAGCTCGCCCCCACAATGCCTTGCGGCCGCTACCCCTGCCTAGCAGCGGGCAGGGTTGCCACCATATGATATCTATGGTGGGAACCGCCACTGGGCTTCAAATCAGCTATAGAAACCTATGGGTGACGTCCATTATATAAACAGTCAGTGGCTTTATCAGCGGTAGCTCGGCGCAGACTCAGCAACCTTGTAGGCTAACGGATAGTAAACGGTAACTATGACCCTCGTTAGTTTTTTTGAAAGGAGATAAACTGACAACCTCCCAGCCTGCTGAGAAAGGAATCAGTTTTAATGTGACCTTCCTTCCAACATGATTGGCACATTAGGCTGTTTGTGATAATTTCATCGTAAAATTCTCACATATTCTTACCAGTGGCGGCTGGTGAATTTTTTTTGGGTGGGGCGCATTTTTTTATTTATTTTTTTTTATGTTAGTTCTTGTGAATGGTTTTTATCTTGAGAGGCGCTATATAAACGATCGTTATTTTCTTGATTTGCAGGTCAGTTTTTCAGATGCGCTAACCACATATCACCACTAGGGAACGCCAAATTACCATTCACACAACTTGAAATCGACGGACTTTGTTGCTAAGTTAGCAACAAAGTTGTTCCAAAAACATGCTTCATATTGACCAATATATGCAAACCTCACACACACTAAACAGGAAGAGGCTCTTTTAAAGGATAGAATCCACGTTTTCTAACTCAACACCACCCAATGACTGCTAATGAAAAGCAAAACAAAGCTATTTTCATGAAGTCAAAAGCTAAATTCTGTCTTACCTTGCTGGTCAAAATAATCCATCTTATAGTAAAAAATCCACTTGGTTCGTAGAATCCAATGATAAAAAGATGAAACTACTAGTTTTCTCCATAGTCAACGTTAGCAGCAGCCCCACAACAACAAAGGACGGTGAACTAGCCTGTGGAGAAATTTCCGGTTCTGTCTGGGCTGGGTGAGCTGACCAATGAGCATCCTCCTCCTGATCTGAGCAGACCCCCCCGTTTGCTTGCGATCGCAACCATATGCGCCCAACAGCTCTCCTATTCCTTGTCGTTGGGGATCCAGCGCGCATGCGCCAGTTAGCCCATATTAAGTCGATGGTAAAGATTGCTGCGCCCGCGAGAGGACACGTGACAGGAAGTACGTCGACGTTTCGGCCGTGTTAAAAGTATTAACTTTATTAAACTACAATTAAATGCAGATTACACACAGCACTTACAGCCCATAAGGTGTATAGATCGTTTAGTTTAAATTTTATGTTTTTTTAAATACATTTTGTGATTCCTCTCTTCTTCTTCCTCTTCCTGTGAGACTGGTGGGGCGGCGCCCTAGCGCCCCCTATGGACGAGCCGCCACTGATTCTTACATATTGCTCCTTTAAAGTAGTGAAATTATTCCACGAAAGCAATAAAGGCACTGATAAATGGGCTCTATGCCAGATCTGATAGGGAAAGATAAATCAAACATTTCACCAGAACTAAACGCATTTAAAATGTTTTATTTATAAAAAATATTCAGTTAATACTTTATTCGTGAACATAAAACACGTGTTTAATCTTTTAATTTTTTTTTCAATGAATGACCCAAGAGACTCAGCCTGAGCCTGGATTATCCAGATTTTATAAACTTTATTCTAACAGAATAAAGTCTGATTAACCCGTGGAGCCTCCTGAGGTGTGTGTGTGTGTGTGTGTGTGTGTGTGTGTGTGTGTGTGTGTGTGTGTGTGTGTGTGTGTGTGTTGCTGATAAACGGAGAGAATATACCCTCTCAAGTCGGTGCTATTTCATCTCTTTCACTTATGAGGTTTAATGTAACTTTTATCCCTGGTTGGTGATTTTTTTTAAAACTTGTGCGCACAGGACGAACCTGTCTGTACCGGGTGGATCTCCGGTATGAGGGAACCGTGACCTCAAACCCGCAGCGTCCAGTCCCGCTCACTCCGCCCCTCTGCAGAGAACCGGAGCTCCATTCAAACTAACTCCGCGCCCCGGGATGCCACAGCGGCTGTAGAGGGAGAGAAAGGCGGCTACAGCAGCAGAACCAGAAACACACCCTTTTACCTAAAACCAGCCGCATCGAGACACCCAGCCGGGCTCAGTCAGCTAACAGGAGGCTAACGGCACCAACATGGCGAGCGCCTCGTACCACATCTCCAACCTGCTGGAGAAAATGACCTCCAGTGACAAAGATTTCAGGTAAAATCAACTCCAGACGGGCAGCTTTACTGGTTGCTTCTTAAAACCAACTCAACGTGTTTCTTTAGTAATTAGATTCAGTCAGACGCGCTGTTTTTGTTTGGATTTCATGCATCTGTCAGGAAGGCCTCAGGCTAACGTACTGCTAGCTTAGCACCGCTAACCTGCTGGTTAGCGTTCTGCTGGGGTTCGGGTTTATACAGCATTAGCAGCTGGTTGGAGGGATGACCTGCTAGTTAGAGAGAAAACCTGCTGCATATGGAGATGAACTGACAGCTGAGTTGCACGTAAACGGCCGTTTTTTTAGCGGCTGGCCCGCTTGTTAGCTGGTTAGCAGCCGCAGCGTAGCGTGCTGTTGGCGGCGCACTGGAGGATGTTTACTGGGTGTAAAGTGACCAGGTGAGGGCAGGTAGGTGTCAGCTGGTGGGGTGCGTGTTTAGGTGGCGCAGATGTGACAGTCTGGATGATCTTCAGCTCGTCAGGATGGACGTTTGTTCACATGAATGTAGCTCAGAAGGAGCTCAAATCAGTTTCTTCTGCTCTGTTTTCATTAACTTTTCAGTGACTAATAAACATCACGCGCTTTAATGTGATGTATTTGCCTTCTACAACAGAACCCAGCGGTCCAAACACACCGAGTCAGTTAGCTATTTGGACAGAATCACCAATGTTTATGGCACAGTAAGTTTTGAACTACATTATCCAGCGTCACTGTCGTGCGCGATGCATTCTGGGTAGATAATCGCGTAACATGGCAACGGTCGGAAGTGATGGTGAATGGGATGTGTGGTGTGAACGGTTAAAAGAAAAATCAGGGGGTGTTGGCTTTGATCATAAATTACGGTTCAGACATACTTCTCAAAAACGTGACCAATTTAGTCACAAATGCCACCTAAAGTCTCAGTGATGCACCTGAAAAATCTGAGGTTGCACCGGTGTGACTGGTCACTCAAAAAAAATAAAAATCTCCCTGTGGTTCAGACCAATCAGATCAGTGGTGAAGGGAGGGGCCTCCACTCTGATTGCCTGGATCATAGCCAATCCTGCGGGGCTGACTGGGAGGTGAGCAGGCTAAGTTAGTCAGGTAAAGGGAGTGGACGTCACGCAACGTTGTTTAAAGTTTAAGTCACAAGTCATCATCACACACTGGTGAAATTACATCTCCACATTTGACCCATCCCCATGGTGGGGAGCGGTGAGCTGCAGCTGTGGCCGCGCTCGGGAACTATTTTATGTTTTAACCCCCCAATCCAACCCCTGAGTGCTGAGTGTCAAGCGAGGAGGCATTGGGTCCCATTTTTTCAAAGTCTTTGGTATGACCCGACCGAGATTCGAACCCCGATCTCCCAGTCCCGGGGCGGACACTCTACCACTAGGCCACCAGAGCTGGTGTTAAAGTTAAAGAACATTGGAAATGTTTTAGTCAAGTTGAGCTGTCTGGAACCCAGCAAGAGCTCTGACACGCAACTATGACGAGTCCTGGTCGGGAGACAACATCAGATAACTGCGTACAAGCAACTCTGATCTGAAGTCCCAGAGCCTACAAACTGATGTTAAAGAAGGACATGTTTATATTATCAAATGTAAACAGTGAAAAAGCAGAAGCACGTATGAAACACGCTGACATAAGTGTCCCCTCTCCCTGCTGCCTTTCTGCAGCGTGTGTTGTGAGCACGATGATGGCAGTGATGATGGAATACAAAGAGGAATGAGGATTTATGTTAATGATGGGGTTCACTCGTACAGTACATTTGCAGCGGTCTCTAGTAGGAATGAATGCCTTGTAAGTTGTACTTTGGGGAAACAATGCTCTGGTGCACCTGTTTCAGGAACTAGAAGTGAGCCACATCATAGTTAAGCTTCAAAAGACAGGATCAGGAGTTATATTTCCTGATATGTGGACATCTCTCCTCTGATTGGCTAACAGCAACACGACTCTACCACTGACTCTGTTTGCTCTGCAACGTTGATGTTTTATCTCCACAAATAACACAAGCCTGGAGGAGTTCTGCTGTGTGGTGGAGTTGCTAATGCTAACGGTTAGCTTCTACTAGCCCAGACGTTCTCTGCTGTTTCCTGGACGCTAAACCAACAACAGCCTTCCCCGTCGTGAGTCAAGATGGGTGAGTCCATGAATGTTCAGTGACAGTGTGACGTAGATCTGTCAGGATTTTCTGATCCTAGAGTTTCACCTAGAGTAGGACTGCACAATATATCACAAATATATCGTTATCGCAATATCAGCATGTGCAATAGGTATATCGCAAAGAACAGAAAAATATCGCAATTAATGGTCATCTCAAATTTCTGCTACACATGATGCATTTTGTCAATCAAACGGAAGCATGAAGTTTTTGACAAATCTAATAGAGGCCTTCACCCATTTGGCCAATCGGTTGGGTTCTTATAGGTTAGATGCCTTGGTGCCTAGGTGGACGGCACTTCATTTGGATGCAAACACCTGAGTTAGCTTAGAGAGCGTCACAAAGACTGAGGGTAAGACGTGTGCGGAAAATGTTAGTGAGAAAGAACTCATAATTCAAGCAGCATGACTATTATTTCAAAGTACTTGTGTTCAACAAACAAGACATGCCAAGCACTCGTGGCAACCACAAGGGGAAACACGACAAATCTCCGTTGTCACCTCCAACGCAACCATAAAGATCTATATACAGGGCTCTAGAAAGCTAGCGTTAGCAAACCCAAAGTCTCTGACGTAAGAGCACAACAGCCCAGCAGATGCCCATGGGTGGAACTCCTTATGAGAAACCATTAAAGCGGTACAAGGAAATAAGGGAAGTAGTCAGTAAGTGCTACGGGAGTAAACGTATCCGTTTAGCTCTGTAGATGTCCTATTGTTTTAAATCGCTCCAACCCATTTTAATGATTATTGTTTACAAAAATATTGAAACAGATCATGCTAATTTTGTAATGTAAACTTGCATGATTTCATTTTGTTACTGTATTAATACTAATGATAGAGGATGGAGTGGTGTGTCTAAAGTATAGATACAAAAACTGCAGATTTAAGTATTTGTTCATTTATCGCAAGTAATATTGATATCGCAATATTAAGCACTGTTATCGCATATCGCAGTTTTTCCTAATATCGTGCAGCCCTAACCTAGAGTCTATTTTCTATCAGAAGCTAATGCAGGAGATAGGTGGAGGAGACTATTTTCATGTTCAGCCTGCAAGAGTGACCCATTAGAATCTAGGGATGCAACCAATCCAATCCAATCCAGATTTATTTATATAGCACATTTATCCACAGCATGACAGCTGACCAAAGTGCTGAACATAAAATAATATAAAACAGCGATAAAACACGTAGGTCAGATTAAAATAACAAGAAAATACAAGCTAATAGATATCAAAAAAATTTAAGTAAAAACAACATAAGACTAAAAATTAAAACCAAGAGACAATAAAACCATAAAATCAGAAAATAAGTCATTCATTCATACACGCTACAGTCATGTCCATAGAATCAAACACCAAAAGCCATAGAGAAGTAGTGAGTTTTAAGACTGGATTTAAACAGGGCGATAGACGGAGCTGAACGAACCGAGAGTGGCAGCTATTCCAAAGCTTTGGAGCTGCGTGAGCAAAGGCACGCTCACCACGAGTCTTGCACCTCATCTTTGGAATATACAGCAAGAGTTGATCAGCTGAGCGGAGAGACCTGGGGGAGCATATGAGTTGAGGAGTTCTGCTAGATAACCGGGAGCTTTGTTATGGACAATTTTGTATGTAAATAAAAGGATTTTGAATTTCAACGGTCCGCTTTCCCCACAGTCCGGTCCGTACCTCGGTTTTTGGGTCACGGTTTCGGTCCACTTTGAATTGTAGAAAAGCTTTAAAAAATCTGAAATTTCCTAACTTTATTTTATTCACGCAATAATATAACTTTTCAGATGTATTACTTGTAGTCCCGTGTATAATAATATGTTCAGAGACCAACAGAAATGTCACTTTTAAAACGCCTTTTCAATGTGGTGTCAGTGAGAGGCTAGGGCGCCCGAAGCGGGACTGGGAGGGACGCGTAATTTAGAATTGTAGGCGTCAAATAAAGCGAGCCTCTGAGTTCACCGTTTTCTCTCCTCGTCTTTATATTCAACTGCAAACCAGAAATGTTCCCACACGGAAGGTTTGTTTGAAGACGGCGCGTCGCAAGTTTCTCTCTGTAGCGCTTGTTTTGCTCAAACTTTCAGCTCAGTGGGGCGGGTCAAACCTGTGACTGGATATTTACTCGCGGGTAGGGAGGGGGTCTGCTGTGAGCAGCTTCAGACGAGACTAGAGCGGGCACACGGAATGAAATGCATCTGCCTGGACAGACAAACGCACCCTGGTGCCGTGGAAAGCATGAAATAAAACGTCCAGCACGAAAATAATAGAAGCGTGGACACACAATGTTTAATAAAAACAGATTCTAGATAGAGATTATAAACGATATAATCCAGCTTTAAATCCAAGAGTCGTTGAACGTCGTCCTGGTTCAAAGCCAAAGAGCAGCAACGGTCTCTGGAGCCAAATCTTTTCCTTTGCAGTAAGAATCATGTTTTCATGTTTTTATTTGTTTTTATTTGCCAAGACTTGAATGGTGATGAAATAAAATCAGTAATTTTAGGTGGTCATCCCGGCGGATCTCCGGTTCATTTCGCTGTGGCGTCTTTATTTGGTTTTAAGTGCATGAAATCACTAAACTTGACATTTGAACAGAAGAATCAGATGTAAAACTGAGAATGGTGATGATGGTCAGTTTCTTCACTCCTCACCGCCGTTGTTCGGGTCGTGTAAATTACCAACCCCGCCAGCGGTGCTGGGACAGCGCCGGAGCAGAGCGGGAGTCATTTGGGTTTTTATGGGAGTGCTTCCGTTCTGAGGATCAGCAGATGCCCTCCAGGAGAGGAAGTTTCTCCTTTAGGTGACGTGTCGCCGCTGGAGCGCTCACAACAGATTTTCTTAGAGCAAAGCTGCGAAGCGTCAAAGATATGCAAATGAGTTTGCAGGAAGTGCTGCTGAGGGAAACGTGATTATTGGATTGAACTGGCTGTCAGCAGATCTCATTTGGTATTAAAGGATTTGGATTTGGAGCCAAAGCTGTTCCTGTAAAGGCGTGAATAAAACATCCTGGAACGACTGAAGGTTTCTTTATCTTCAGAAATCCCTCAAATGCGTCTGTGGAGCCAAAAACTTAAATATGCACTGAGTCACATTTATCCGTGACCTCTAACCTTTGGCTCCAGCGAGGCAGGAGCTGACCCCCAATCAGTGTGTTCCTCTGAGATGTTGGTTTCATTTATTGTTTTTTTACTTTTTATCTGTTTGAGCTCTGGAGCAGAAAACCGTCGTCACTGATCCATCAGTAGACGATGGATCCAGATGTTTGGTTCTACTTCATAATTCAGCTTACTTTAAGCAACTGATCCCTGGTGGTAAATACAAGTTCAACACGCAGCAGTTAATACGAATATGCTTTTTATACATGTGCTGCTATAAAGACTCATCCATAATACCGGAGTATTTGTCCTCCCGTGTGTTTTGCCCTCTTTCTGCCACCTACTCCTGCTTTTGCCTTAGAGGACAAACAGGAGTTCTTGCTTCAGAAAGGGAGGAAGTGATGTCATTCAGGAGACGACATAAGAGCATGCCTCCTACGTTTTTTTGTTGTTTGAAGCTGAAATGAAAATATTTTTGTTTCTAAGCTTCTGAACTTTTTGTCGATTCAACCAAAAACAGCTCACCCATTCATCCGTTCAGCGAGTGTTGTTAGGCAGCAGTCGATCAGGAGCTAGAGCGGGTTGTCCAGTAGTCGGAGGGTTGCAGGATCAATCCCAGCTCCCTCCGGGGAGTCTGCTGTTGTGTCTTTGAGCAAGACACGTCACCCTCCCTACCCGCTGGTGGCGCCTGTGCTCTGCAGCCTCGCCTGTTAGTGTGCTCCATGGCAGCTGTGGCTACATGGTAGCTCATCACCTCCAGCGTGTGAATGGAGGAATGGGGTAAAGGGCTTTGGAGTCCTCTGACTCACAGAGGCGCTACACATGAGCAGGTCATTTATCGTTTAATGAATGATTGAATCATCAACAGTTTTTGTGTTTTCAGGTTCATGGCCACCAACGACCTGATGACGGAGTTACAGAAAGATTCCATCAAACTGGACGACGACAGTGAGAGGAAGGTGGGTTGGCTCGGAGCAGCTCGGTTTGTTGATTCAGATCCAGAACTGACTGAATGACTGAATGATTGACAGGTGGTGAGGATGATCCTTAAACTGTTGGAAGACAAAAACGGAGAAGTTCAGAACCTGGCCGTTAAATGGTAAACGAACTCTTCTCTTGAAGTCATCGGCCTTTCTGCTTGCTGGCATAATTAACTGTGGGTGCGTTTGTTTTATCAGCCTGGGCCCTCTGGTCAGTAAAGTGAAGGAGTACCAGGTGGAGACAATCGTGGACACGCTGTGCACCAACATGCTGTCGGACAAAGAGCAGCTCCGGGACATCTCCTCCATCGGACTCAAAACTGTGATCGGAGAGTTACCGCCCGCCTCCAGCGGTAAAAACACACACACACACACACACAAAACCCGGTGCAACAACTGTGATAGTTTATAAACCTCTAGTTCCAAAAATTCTGTCAGATCTTCGTTTCTGAAATGTTTGGTTGTTTTTCTCCACACACACACACACATACACACACACACACTCTCTCTCTTCAGGCTCAGCTCTAGCTGCCAGCGTTTGTAAGAAGATAACCGGTCGGTTGACGAGCGCCATCGCCAAACAGGAAGACGTGTCTGTGCAGCTGGAGGCGCTGGACATCATGGCCGACATGCTGTGCAGGTATATAAGCACGTGTCAGCTGACCTGATGTGATGATGAATTTGTTTACAGAACATGAAAAGGTTCAGTCTTTTAGACTCTAATCAGCTGATGAATCCAGAACTCCTTCAGGGTTCCTGAGCCTTTAGATGGTCTCTCAGTCTGACATGAATGGACTTTTGCACCAGATTCCAGATTCACCTGCACTGGGAGGTTTCAGATGAACTTTTTTATGTATCTCTGTTCAGACAAGGCGGCCTGCTGGTGAACTTCCATCCCTCCATCCTCAGCTGTTTGCTCCCTCAGCTCACCTCCCCCAGACTGGCTGTCAGAAAGGTGCGTTTGACCTTTAACCTTTAGATTGTTGAGCCTGGCTGTACCCCTGACTCGCTTCCTTCTGCTCTTTAGAGGACCATCATGGCTCTGGGCCACCTGGTGATGTCCTGTGGGAATCTGGTCTTCATCGACCTGATCGAGCACCTCCTGACGGAGCTGGGGAGGAACGACAACATGTCCACCACCAGGACGTACATCCAGTGCACGGCGGCCATCAGCAGACAGGCTGGACACAGGATTGGTGAGACGGAGACAGGACAGGTAGAAGGTGTTCATTTGATGCTGAAACAAGCTGACATGGAAGCCTCGGCCCTGTTTGTTCAGGAGAGTATCTGGAGAAGATCATCCCTCTGGTGGTGAAGTTCTGTAACGTGGACGATGACGAGCTCCGAGAGTACTGCATCCAGGCCTTCGAGTCCTTCGTTAGGAGGTAAAACCCGCACCGAGCCGCGTTTCCTCACAGCGCCACCTCTTGTTAAGACTTTTTATTTGCAGGTGTCCAAAAGAGGTCTACCCCCATGTTCCCACCATCATCTCCATCTGCCTGCGCTACCTGACCTACGACCCCAACTACAACTTTGATGATGAAGATGAGGATGACAACGCCATGGACGCTGAGCAGAATGATGAAGACTATCAGGGTACTGAACCAGAACCAGACAGTTTGGTGTTCTGCTGGACAGAACCTTCTGTTTTATCTGCTGATGAGGGACTAAAGCCACGCCCCCGGCTGAAGCTGCTTATATAAATGTGCCGATCTGAAGCAGGAGGAAACGTTCTCATGTTGGGCTGAATCGTTTCAGGCAGCGACGACGAGTACAGCGACGACGACGACATGAGCTGGAAGGTTCGCAGAGCGGCAGCCAAGTGTCTAGACGCAGTCGTTTCAACGCGTCACGAGATGCTGCCCGAGTTCTATCGCTCCGTCTCTCCTGCACTCGTCTGCCGCTTCAAGGTACCGTCAGACACTCGGACACGTACCGGTTCCTGCAGCCGTGATCTGATGCTCTGATATCTGTGTGCAGGAGCGGGAGGAGAACGTGAAGGCAGACGTTTTCCACGCCTACCTGTCCCTGCTGAAGCAGACCCGACCGGCTCAGAGCTGGCTGGCCGATCCAGACGCCATGGAGCAGGGAGAAACGCCGCTAACAATGCTCCAGAGCCAGGTGAGAAAGCTGCACCACATGAAACTCTTCAAGTCTGGATGGGTTTATTAGTGATAATTCAGCAGATGAAAGTGTTTCTGTACCCGGGCGTCCCAGCTGGACGTCTCCCAGCACAAATCCACAAAAACACACACTTTCCTTTTTGCTTAGAAGTCAGCAACTTTTCCTCAGGTTTAATAAAAAATCTGACAAGCAGAATTGTTTTAGGAGCTGGACGGCTCCCAGTTAAACCCGTTAGAACTAAACCGGAAGATTTCTGAACTGCAGGTGGTAAAATCAGTGTTTATGGTTGCAGAGCCATTTCTGTCCTGGAGGTGGCACTGTTGTTCCTTTCATGTGTGGTAGTCTGGTCACCTGTTCCCACGGTGACAGGAAATGCTGGCATCCTGTTGTGGGGACCGCAGACAGGTGAAAAAAGGAAGTGTCTTTGATGATGTCACTCACCCTCTGCAGGTGCCCATGATCGTTAAAGCTCTCCACAAGCAGCTGAAGGAGAAAAGTGTCAAAACTCGTCAGTGTTGCTTCAACATGTTGACTGAGCTGGTGAACGTCCTCCCGGGAGCCCTGACCCAGCACATCCCAGTACTGATACCAGGTAATCCCACATGGAGCCTCCATCTTGGGTGACTGCGTGGTTAGCGATGACCTCATCAGGGATCTTGTTTGGTTTCAGGTATCATCTTCTCTCTGAACGATAAGTCCAGCAGCTCCAACCTGAAAATTGACGCCTTGTCCTGCCTCCATGTCATCATGGTCACACACCCCGCCCACGCCCTCCACGCCCATGTCCCCGCCCTCGTCCCGCCTGTGGTGGCGTGTGTGGGAGACCCCTTCTACAAGATCACCTCAGAGGCTCTGCTTGTTACCCAGCAGCTTGTCAAGGTGGGAGTCAAACCTGCGACCGTCACGCTTGTTGTCAGATGATGCTTATTTGTCTCTGGTCTCTTCCAGGTAATCCGACCTCTAGATAACCAATCGGAGGGCTCGGACAGCTTTGACCCCTCCCCCTACATCAATGACCTCTTCACCTGCACGATCAGGCGCCTGAAGGCCGCCGACATCGACCAGGAGGTCAAAGAACGAGCCATTTCCTGTATGGGACAGATTATCTGCAACCTAGGTAACCACCACCTGTCCGTCCTTGATGTGATGTCACCTGCTGTCAGACTCAAGTTGGTTTGAACTTTCTGATGGATTTTGTTGTGTAGGCGACCGCCTGCCCAACGAGCTTCCAGGAACGCTGCTGATCTTCTTAGAACGCCTCAAAAATGAGATCACACGGCTGACGACGGTAAAAGGTAAGCCCCGCCCCCCACACCGTCTTGAGTCAGTTTGTGATGTTGTGACGAGCAGGCGATGAAGTTCAGTCTGGATTTTTGCAGCGCTGACGCTGATCGCTGGCTCTCCGTTAAAAATCGATCTCAGGACGGTTCTTCCCGACGCCGTTCCCATCCTCGCCTCCTTCCTCAGGAAGAACCAGCGAGCTCTGAAGCTCTGCACGCTGGCAGCTCTGGACATCCTGCTCAGGAACTACAGGTAACCATCACACCTGTTAGCCTCGCCCACCTAGCAGCTCCGCCCTCTCACCGTTCATCTGTGGCCCTCAGCTCTGCAGTGACCCCCGTCATGGTGGACGCCGTCCTGGCCGAGCTGCCGCCTCTGATCTCGGAGAGCGACATGCACGTGTCTCAGATGGCGCTGAGCTTCCTGTCCACGCTAGCGGTGACTCACCCATCCTCGCTGGGTCAGCTGAGCGGGGGCAACATCCTTCAGCAGCTCATCGCGCTGGTTCGATCCCCGCTGCTGCAGGGAGGAGCACTCGCCGCCATGCTGGAGTTCTACCAGGTACCACCACGCTCAGACTGGACTCGGTTCTGGAGTCTAAACATCTCTCTGACTAGAGATGGAGCTGATCTGATCATGATCGGGTCTGATCCCGACGTAATTCCCTGACAGGAATCCTGACCCATAGCGGACTTGTCGTTTGTTTACCTGCAACTCCGGTTCGAGACACCCTGATTGTTTGGGTTTATTGTGTTTCAGGTAATTTGTGTCGTAGAAAAACTGCGCCAGAATATCGGGATCAGTGAATATTTAGGTCGGATTTCAGAATTGTTGATGAAGGTGGGACTCTAAAGTGAGGAAGTGCAGCGCCCTGACCGTTTGTGTGGAGCACAGAACAGGAAGTTCTACCTGTGACTGAAGAAATAAAACACCAGTGGACATCACTTTTAATCGCGTCACAATCAAATAACTAGTAGCCATCGGTTCCTACTGGGTCTTACTGGGTTGGTGTTCTGCTGGCCCAGACCCTGAACCTGATCTAAAACCAGATTTAGTCCAGCTTTGGATCTGATTTTAGTTTATCACTTTCATGGGTCTTAATCAAACAGCTTCTGACTGAGTGATGGTGTACCACAGGGATGAGATCCTGGTCCCTTTTGTTCTAATCAGACGACTGAACACAAATAAAACCCTGCAGCTCTTTCTGCTGACCGTACATCCTGGCTGGTCCGTTATTTTCTGCTCATTTTGTTTGACGCTGGAATCTAGACGTACGTTTCTGTTTTAACATCAGTTTTGAAGTTCAAACGGTCTGGGTTTTTTTTCTGAAGCAAAAACAAATCTGGTGGTTGTGTAAAACGGTGAAGGGAGAGCCACGCTGGCTGATCTGGTGTTACCTCTGTTCAGGCTCTGGTGGCTACAGACTCGCCTGGTTTGGGCTACATGGACCTGCTGAGGATGCTGACGGGCCCGGTTTACTCCCAAAGCGCCGCTCTGCCTCACAAACAGGCGTACTGCTCCATCGCTAAATGTGTCGCTGCTCTGACCAGAGCCTGTCCCACCGAGGGTCCGGCTGTGGTGGGACAGTTCATCCAGGTGAGTCACCTGCTCCAACACCACTACAAACCAGAGTAAGAGGATGAACACATGAACAGCCTCTTTTTTTATAAAATAAGAGTTTTCTCTTCCTGACAGGATGTGAAGAACAGCCGCTCCACAGACTCCATCAGACTTCTCGCTCTCCTCTCACTGGGCGAGGTGGGACATTATGTGGACCTCAGCGGCCAACCAGAGCTCAAGACCGTCATTCTGGATGCTTTCTCCTCCTCCAGCGAAGAGGTAGCCCCAAACTTTCCTTCATATCTGTTGAATTGTTTTTCCAGTTTGCCCATTTGAATCCGTCGGGCTCGTTGTGTTTCAGGTGAAGTCTGCAGCCTCCTACGCCCTTGGCAGCATCGCAGTCGGGAATCTCCCAGAGTATCTCCCCTTTGTCCTGCAGGAGATCTCCTCCTCCAAGAGGCAGTACCTGCTGCTGCACTCGCTCAAAGAGATCATCAGTAAGGGCAGCAGGTTCACCTCTCTGTGCATGTGTGAGTGTGTGTGTGTTTTGATTGTAATGTGTGTGTGTGTGTGTGTAGGCTCGGCGTCCGTGTCTGGCCTGAAGCCCTACGTGGAGTCGGTTTGGTCTCTGCTGCTCAAACACTGCGAGTGTCAGGAGGAGGGAACCAGGAACGTGGTGGCCGAGTGTTTGGGCAAACTGACGCTGATTGACCCCGAAACGCTGCTGCCCCGCCTCAAAGGATACCTGCTGTCAGGTAACTGATGGGCAGAACTTCATCCTGGGGTCAGAGGAACTGTTTAAATAATTTACCCGGTCACGCTGCCTCCATGAAGGAGTTAACCTGTTAGAAACAGCTGATTGAGTTATTTAGGTTTATTCTTCAGGTTCGTCTTACGCCAGGAGCTCCGTGGTGACGGCGGTAAAGTTCACCATCTCTGATCAGCCACAGCCCATCGACCCGCTGCTGAAGAACTGCATAGGTATCACGCACAGCACGTAAACACTTTGCTTCGTAGAGTCTGCCCTCTGATTGGTCGTTGTTCCTTAGGTGATTTCCTGAAGACGCTGGAGGACCCGGACCTGAACGTGCGACGTGTTGCCTTGGTAACGTTTAACTCCGCTGCTCACAATAAACCCAGTCTGATCCGAGATCTGCTGGACTCGGTTTTACTGCAGCTTTACAACGAGACCAAAGTGAGGAAGGAGCTGATCCGAGAGGTGAGGACACCTGCAGGGGTCATGATTCAGCAGGTGGGCGGGGCTCAGGTGACTCAGGTGACTCAGGCTTGTACTCCTGATGATGTGTGCAGGTAGAGATGGGTCCCTTCAAACACACGGTGGATGATGGGCTGGACCTGAGGAAGGCCGCGTTCGAGTGCATGTACACTCTGCTGGACAGCTGCCTGGACCGACTCGACATCTTCACCTTCCTGAACCACGTAGAGGATGGTCTGAAGGACCACTACGACATCAAGGTCCGCCTGTCCTCCCAGAGTTCTGCTGGGGGTTCTGTTTGATTAGTTTGAACGAGTTTAAGGCTTTAGCGCTGACCGTCCTGATTTAGCTTCAGCTGTGTTTGGAGAACAGCTTCCAGATGTTTGAGTTCTCTGCTGCTGTCGTGTTGTTAGATGCTGACCTTCCTGATGCTGGCTAGACTGTCGTCACTTTGTCCCAGTGCTGTCCTGCAGAGACTGGACAGACTGGTGGAGCCGCTGAGGGCCACCTGCACCACCAAGGTACGCTAAACCACCGTCCAGTGTTAGACCTTTAGATGAGTGCTTCATGAGATAATTTAGCTTCATTTGACTTTGACACCAGTTGGTTTGTAGCTGTTTGAACTTTCTGATGAGCGGAATAAAAAAAACGGTCTCGTCTCTGCAGGTGAAGGCGAACTCGGTGAAGCAGGAGTTCGAGAAGCAGGATGAGCTAAAGCGATCGGCGATGCGAGCCGTCGTCGCGCTGCTCACGATCCCAGAGGCCGAGAAGTCGCCGTTGATGTCGGAGTTTCAGTCCCAGATCTCGTCCAATCAGGAGCTGGCGGCCATCTTTGACTCCATTCAGAGAGACTCCAGCTCCGCCAACATGGAGTCGATGGACACCAGTTAAACACGGATAAAACAAGTTCCCATGATGCAAAATGGCACCACCCCGCTGCTGGAGCGCCAACCCCGCAGCATGTTTCCATGACAACAGGACATACACACACACACCACACACACATTTACACACCGTTGTAGTGACACACCCTCTACTAGCGATTGATTGTTCCATGATCCGTTGCACTGATTTCTGCAGTTTGGGAAAAAGCACGAAGACGGATGGACGGCTCTCAGAACGGGACAAAAACAAAGATTGAGAAATAAAAATCCGTAAAAATAATTCCCAGTCAAGGTTTGGAAACTTCACACGAGATCTAATGATTGGCTGATCTCCCTGTGCATCATTGTTTCTTTTTCATTATTCCAGAACGTTCCACAGGTACTGTAACCTGATTGGCCGCTGCTGAGTGACTGACAGTTAGCGTGTTATGAAAACGGACCAATGGGGATCAGATTAAAATGTAAACGGCCATCGACGTCTGAGGCTGTGGTTACCAATAAGAGAGGGGCTCGTTGGGGTTTTGTTGTGTCGTTTTTGCAAATGATTTAGGTAACCAATTGGAAGCTATGTGGAGAGGACGGTGGGCGGGGCTTAACTGTTTGTGGACCAATTAGCATCTGTTTCCCCCTGATTCAGTTGACCTGCCCTCGACTTCTAACCTTTGAGAGGATGAAGGAAGGGATGAGGATGTATTGGACCAGGTCCCATCTGACCAGACCTGACTGGACCACTCGGTGTTGCTATGGTATCATGGAGTAAACAAAGTAACAATGTCCTGGCTGTTCTGTAAGTTTGGTTTCCTCAAACCAGGACAAACCAATTCAGTTTTGCCGGCTGTGGTTTGATTTTACTGTGTCCTGCTTGTTAGCTTTGTCTGATGTGGTCAAACCAGGCTCAGACTGGTTTGATCCAGTTCAGTCCGGTATGGTCAGGACAGTCCGCTGTTGTTTATCGCCAAGAAAAATAAAAAGGTCCATTTCTGCCTGCCTTCATACTCTGCCTGCCTGATTTGTTTGTGTGCAGACTTTCACGATACGTTACTCTTTAAATCGAGTTAAACCCAATCCAAGCATAGAGTTCAGAATCGACTCCGTAAATAATAAATCTGAAATGAACAAATATTTTTTCAAAAATGGACAAAAGGTTTGCTTCAATGCATTTTTAAGCACTAATGTCTTTTTGTTGTAAAAGAAAAAATTTCAGATGTTCTCTTTAATATTTGGGTCAAGTTTGATGCCCGTCACCTTGTTTTGTTGTCAAAAGTACATTAAAGTCCAGACGAGACCAGAAATCTGACGCATTTTAAAATCTAAGATCAAACCGTTGGCTGATGACTGATGTTTTTATTCATCTAGTTTCCACCCGTTTGGGTTTCAGGCATCTGCTGCAGACATACAAACAGCTGATCTAACAGCAGATCTTTCATCTCAGTGCTCAACGTTTGGATTAATGCAGGACAGGAAGAAATTAGGACGTGTGTTCGTGTTGAAATAATTTAAACAAAATACATATATAAATATATACATATGAATTACAGGATAAAATGTCTGATGAATAAGTTGTTGATCAATTACAGCAGCAGTTAGTGTTGGTCATCAGTGCCTTGAGTCGAGTCTTCGAGGCTAAATGTCGTATTTAAACAGGTGGGTCATGATTGGAGCTTCTTACTAAAGCAAGGAAGGCAGCAGGTCCAGATGGAATCTGGTCCAGAGTGCTCAGGGACTGCAGACCAGCTCTGTCAGGTGGTCCTGCACATCTTCCACCGGAGCCTGAGTCTGGAGAGGATTCCTGAACTGTGGAAGACTTCCTGTGTGGCTCTGGTGCCAAAAATCACACACCCCAAGGAGCCCAACCACTTTAGACCTGTGGCCCTGACTTCTCACCTGATGAATGGTAAATGGCCTGTATTTGTATAGCGCCTTCTTAGGGTTCTACAACCCCCCAAGGCGCTTCACAACACAATCAGTCATTCACCCATTCACACGCTGGTGGGGATGAGCGCCCTGGGGTGCACTGACAGAGGCGAGGCTGCCGAGCACTGGCGCCCCCAGTCCCTCCGACCACCACCAGCAGGCAAGGCGGGTTAAGTGTCTTGCCCAAGGACACACAGCAGCACTCTCTGGCCGGAGCCGGGATCAAACCTGCAACCTTCCGATTACTGGACAACCCGCTCTACATCCTGAGCTACTGCTCATGATGAAGACCCTAGAGATGCTCATCCTGGACCACCTTCGCCCACTCCACGCTGGACCCCCTGCAGTTCGCCTACTGGCCTGGAATCGGGGTGGATGATGCTGTTATCTACCTGTTGCACTGATCTCTCTCACCTGGAGCAGGCAGGGAGCACTGTGAAGGTCATGTTTTTTACTTCTCCAGTGCTTTCAACAGCATCCAGCCTGCACTACTGAGAGGGAAGCTGTAGAGAGCCGGTGTGGGCAAACAGCTGACCGCATGGATCATCGATTACATAACCGATGTGTGTCCGAGGTAGTAATCTGCAGCACGGGGGCGCCGCAGGGCACATTTCTCTCACCCCGTTCAGCCTGTACAGTTCTGACTTCCGTTATAATTCAGACCAGTGCCACCTACAAAGGTTCTGGGATGATACGGCTGTCATCGCATGCTTATCAGACATTAACCATCAGGAATCAGTGACTTTGTTGGATGGTGTGACACCAACGCTCTCCAGATCAACGCCAGCAAGACGAAGGAGATGGTCATAGACTTCAGGAGGAAGTCACCCCCCACAACAATGGTGAACATCCAGGGAAAAGACATTGAGATAGTGGACACTTACAGGTACCTGGGTGTTCACCTCAACAATAAACTGGACTGGACTACAAATACAGAAGAAGGGCCAGAGTCGACTCCTCCTGCTCAGGAGACCGAGGTCCTTCGGAGTATGCAGGACTCCGGTAAGAACCTTGTATGATTCGGTGGTAGCATCTGCACTTTTCTATGCAGCAGCCTGCTGGGGGAGCGGATACACGGACAGGGACAGGAGCAGGATCGACAAACTGGTGCGGAGGTCTAGCTCTGTACTGGGATGCCCTCTGGAGTCTGTGGTGGTGGTGGGAGAGAGGAGAACGTTAGCTAAGCTGACATCCATCATGAACAACCCACATCACCCTCTGCACGAGTCTGTGGGTGAGCTGAGCAGCTGCTTCAGTCAGAGACTGATACACCCCCGCTGCAGGAAGGAGCGCTTCCACGGATCATTCATCCCAACAGCAGTTAGGCTTTATAACACATGATGATGTCATCATGAGTCACTCAGCCATCTTAACTCTACGGTAGCCACTCCATGCATAATGCACCTGATATATGTATATCCCTTGATAGGGCAAGCGTCTATATTTAGACACTTCCACCCACATCATAAATAATGTCGGTGTGCCTTTTCACGGACTCTTAGAATTACGAGATTTCACCCAAGCAATCATCAGAGATCAAGCTAGTCACAGTTTGCACCGTGGCGTTGTTCGACCAATCAGCGCGGGGCTACGAAGCGCCAAATATTGGTGTGTTTGAAAAACCAGAAACCTGCCTTCCTGGAGCTCGTCTCCTCTCGTGTTTACGGTTGGATCTCTAAAACTAACAATGCTAGGTTTATGAAACTCTCACATCACAAGGTTGACTAGTGGTGCTAAATAAGGATATATGTGTTGTAAATGTTAAACTCAATAAAGTTGGTGAAATCAGAGCATGAAAATCAAAGCTGCCATATTTGATCATACGCCGTGAACAAGTACAAGAAATGATGTATATTTTTAGGTAAAATCTGTTGTTTTTTTAGACATAATCTTCATGGTCATGGTTACAGTAATAATAATTATATTATTGAATATATTTTTCAGTTTTAAACTAAGATTTCTATAAAAAACAAAGGGGGACAGTTATTGTGCCAGCGAGTCTCACCATCAGTGATGATGATGATGAGGAGGAAGATGACACTGAGGCATAATATTCTAAAATATTCTAATAATCTATATTCAATCAGAAATGGCATTTAATGTTCTATAACTTCCAAAAGTATTCTACAGTAATCTGTTTTTATAAATTAGTCTGTATTGTTTAATAATTGTGACATATTCAGTATTATCTACAGTGATATAATGTTCTAAAATTAGCTAGATTATTCTAAAGGGTCTTATCTATATCATTAAAAAATAATATTTGTTTTAACTTGTTCCTGTTTTTGATTTTGGGATTTCTTTTACAGGGCCGGCGTCCAGATTTGAGCACTTCGTTTTCTCTGATTTTCTCCATGAAAATAAATATTTTTGAAAATTGTAACAACAGAGAAATACTTTTGTTATAAACCATAAAAACACCCTGGGGTGGAAATGTAACATTACTTCAATGAGTGCCCTATAAAGGGATATTGTAGATGTGTGCTGACATGTTCATGCCTGTATTACACATATCTACCACTTGGACAGTATTAAGTAGTTGTAGTAGAACAGCTGATACTTTTATGTATTATTACTTCCACATTGTTTCACAACCCCCTATCCATAATGCTGACTGTGTGTGTCTACGTGTCTTGTCTTTTTAGTTTTTGCATTCTTGGTCACGTTTTGTACTCTTTTGCTTTCTGTCCAGAGCTGTAGTAACACACACATTTCCCCACTGTGGGATCAATAAAGTCTTATTTCTTACCTGGCTTCCTGTTTACCTGAGGGAGTAGCTGTGACATCACATTGAAGCCTTCCATCTGCTCATCTTTCGTCAGGAATCAGAAACAACTTCCTGCTCATCAGGCTGCATTCGCCCCTGATTGGCTGCTTTAATGAGACAGAAGCTCATTAGAGAATACAAACCAAATGATGTTCATTCATCTTGTGTCTTAGCAACCGTTTGTAAGGGTCTGTGAGAGCCGCCTCATCATTGACACGCTGATGATTTTCTCTCTTTGATGCTCAGTCATTTATTCTTCTGTGCCGGGCCACGCCATCTGAAAGACGGCGTCCTCGCGTCTCGGTAAGCTGCAGCCAACCATTTGAATAGCTGTGGAGATGAAAAATTAAAAAAGATAAACCAGTTTCAGCAAAAGTTAGGTTTGAAAGCTCAGCCGACGTGAAAGCAGGATCTTCCAGGACAGACGCACAGGAAACAGCTGTTTTAGAAATTAACCCATTCTGGTTCTGAAGGCCAATACCGACTTCTCTCAAAGAACCGATTATAGAAGTAAAAACTTCCACACGGGATTCCTGCTGTTACTACAGTGGATTAGTGCTTAGCAATGGTGGGTTCAAGAACCAGGAAAAATGTCAGATTTCAAAGAAACTGCAGCTTGGCAGTTAATGGATTCAAATAAACAACCAGATTTTAGGAGTCAGACTGAGCTGAATGTTCAGGGTTCTAACTGGTGCTTGAAATCCTTGGATTTCCAGTTTTTCTTTTCTCAAGGCTTTGAAAATGTTGGTAGAACAAAAACGTTCACTTTGAAAACTCGTCACCAACGTAAGAAGCTGGAAAATCTTCAAATCTCACCTTGAAAGGAGGCAAAGGCAAGGGAACCCTAACTATTGGCTGATTTTAGTGCATCTCTGTCGAGTCAACGTTTCCTTTTAACCAGGTTTGAAGTTTGAAAACAACAGAAATGAAACTTTTCACCTGTCGACCAATCAGAAAGCCCGGTTATTGCTAGATGGCCAGGAACCACTACAGAGACACCATTTTGCTCCAAAGCCTTTAAACAAACACAGCTTGCCCTAATTGTGTTTATAGAGTTCTGGGTTGTGTTTTTGTTCCCGTTTCATCCTTTCAGCAACTATTAATGTGATATTTTTGTTTTATTTTTATGACTGGAAGCTATTTTATCACACATCACTGCTGTTGCTTAGTGAACGTTTTCACAAACAAGCCAAAAAAGCAACTTTAAACTTGACCAGCAGAAGGTTTAAAAACACCCACAGGGTGAAGATAATCAAACCTCATCACTCAAGTTTAAGGATTACACCTAGATTAATTTTAGTTTTCCGTTTCCTTTTTAGGAAAACGTTTAACTTGCAGTAAAGAAAGACACTCAGAGGAAGTGTGTATCAGTGAAGGGGAAGCTGGGTGGGTGGAGGGAGACTATTCTTGGTGACTCCTTCCTGTTTGGGTGGAGCGTTACAAAACTTACTGACTGTAACACTTTATTTGTGTGCTATTTACTCTAAATCCATGATGTCACAATGGGTGGGGGCGGGGGTGCCTCGTCAGATCATCTGGGGGGCAGAAAGTCTCCTGAAGCGATGGAAACAACTCTGTCAATGTGTTGAGGCGTGTTCATATCAACACGCTCTGGCCTGCTTAACTGTTCTCTGCAGTATCACACACACGCGCACATGTACACACACACGCATGCACACACACACACACATACACACACACACACACCCACCCACACATACACACACACATACACACACACACACACACACACACACGCACGTGCACACACACCCACCCACACACACACACACACGCACACACACACGCACACGCGCGCACGCACGCACGCACACACACACACACACACACACACACACACACACACACACACACAGGTGGCAGCGTCCTTTTCGGTGTCTCTGAGGCAGAATTGTTTGCTTGTGAGGAGCCAACAGGAAGTAAAATGTTCTCTACCAACATGAAAACCTACAGAATGAACAGAACAGAAAAAAACAGAAGCAAAAGTTTTGTTTGGTTTGCTGGATGCCTGCAGCCCTACATATATGCTCTTCTTTGTTTCAGATGTTTTAATGTTTCCAAAATTAATCACAAAATTGACCTTCATATGTCAACCGAGTAAAAAAATCCTTTATTTAAAATTAATTCTTAATTCATTACAATTAGACATAAATCCTGCTTCTGACTGGACAACGAATGCAGCATTTACCTAAAAGTATAAAACAGAACCAAAAGTAGAACCCTCAGCGCATCATCCACTCACACATAGGTGAAACCCAGGAAAGCTGGAGCACACTAGTGAGCAAAGATTTAATAGGTGCAAGTAAATACTTTATTACACCTAATAAATCTTTGTTCACTAGTGTGCTCCAGCTTTCCTGTTTTTGACTATAAAACAGAACATTTGTTTTTGTAAATACTGTGTGTGTGTGTGTGTGGGGGGGGTTCGAGTAAAAACATAAAAAGTATTTTATTCTGCAGGAAGCAAGAAGCGACTAAAACGTCAGCTACCAAGAAAAAAAGCCAGGAGACAGACTAAAACAGGAAGTAAGTGTGGTCTGCCTTCAAAATAAAGGACATCAGTAAGTGAGGTGAACTGAAATATTTACCATGCACCACATACTGATTTCAGTTTTTATTAAAAGTTTGTGGATTTGCAGAATTAAACAGAACCAGAAGTTATGAAATAACCAGATTTTTAAAAGGATGTAACTTTTAAAGTAGAAACATTTTAGATCATAGAAACTATTACCTGTTTAAATAACATTTGTTTGTGTGTTTTCCTTTTAAACCTTTTTGTTCTCAAATTCAGTGTGAGTCAAACTTAATAAAGTGACCGTTTAATTCTAATTCACTACAATTCAATTAATCCCATGTAACGGGTTGGAGTTTTTAAAATGCAATAGTTAAGTCAAAAAACGTTACAACCGTCAAAACTTTACTATTTAGTAAAAATGTTTGATTACGTATTTGGCAGACGCTTTTATCCAAAGTGACTTCCAAATGAGAAGGTAACAAGGCAGTTCTCCTGGAGGCTAACAATAAACGACTAACAGAGGAAAACAGAGTGTATTGGGGGAAGAGAGTGCAGGGTAGGAGTCTGGATTAGCCTGAGCGTGTCGTAGGGACTGCTGCCCACAATCCTTAGAGGACCAGAATGAGCGAGTCGTGACATCAGACTTTTGCAGGAGGATTCAAGTCAATGGGAGCTGTTCCATTCAGGACTTTGTAGGCTGACATCAGTGACTTGGATCTGATGCAGGCAGCTAAGGGTAGTTACTGGAGCTCTATGAACAGAGGGGTGACACGTGCTCTTTAAGGTTGTTTGAAAACCAGATGAGCTGCCATGTTCTGGACCATCTGTAGAGGTTTTACAGCTCAGGTTGGGAGAGTTACGAGGGTGTTGCAGTGGTCAAGGTGGGAAATCACCGTAGACTGTTCCAGGAACTTGGTGGTGGGGTGGGTTACAGCCTGATCTTTCATGATTTACACTGCAAAGTGGCACGAATGAGCAACAGAGGCAACATGGTCTTTAAAGGTCAGCTTGTCATCAGTCAACATCCCAATGGTGGTGCAAGAGATGGAGATTCAGTTTGGATTGAAATAGTGCACTGTTTGGTTTGGCTGTGAAGACAAGTTCAGTTTTAGAGAAGTTAAGTTGGAGGAGGTGGGCTTTCATGTGTGTGTGGTCTTCATGGGAATGACAGATCTGGCTACCTTCAGAATAGCAGTGGTAGAAGCCATGAGATTGGATGATGTCGCCCAGTGAAGTGGTGTATATGACACAGAGAAGTGGTCTCAGTACTGAGCTTTGGGGAACCCCTGTGGCGAGGTAGCATACCCGGTCTATATTGTTGTACAGAGTTGTCATTGATTAAAAAGTATCAATTATGTATCCCTTGTTGACATTTTAGTCATTTTTACTATTTCCTAATGCTTTTAGGTCAAATTTCAACGTTTCGTGTTTGGTTTTATTTTGAAAAGCTTGGCAGGAAGCTCTGTAGTTTGTCACCTCTAACTTGACGTCATCGAGCGGCGTCGGCAGGAGGGAGCGGCTCTGATCGAGCGACGCCCACAGACAGCGAGCGAGAGAGAGAGAGAACGGGTGGATGACGGTAAGTTCTCCGGTTCTTGTCCTCTTTTATTCCTCCGGTTCTACCGTTTCATTCTCCTCCTGATTGAAGCAGAATAAGTAAACCGGTGCGGATAGACGGGGCAGCCCGGTAGGCAGGCTGAGCAGAACCGAGCAGGGTTGGGTTTTGCGGAAGCGACCGACCGGCAGACGGACAGACAGACAGACAGACAGGCAGGCAGACAGACTGGGCTCCGTTAGCGGATGTCAGACAGCTGGACAGCATCGCGGTCTCTGTAACGGAGCCGTAGACGCGTTTGTGGGCTCTAGCTTCCAGCTTCTATCCAGTCCTCCATGGCAGCGCGGCCTGCTGGGCTGAGCTGAGCGGGTAGGGAGCGTCTGAGGCGGCCACAGACCCGCGGAACCCCCGCTGCTCAGCTGGAGGGAAAGAAAGCGGATAAGTTGAAGCAGACGGAGTTCCGGAGTTTGGAGAATCCGGTTTGTTTCGCTCTGTCTGCCTGATACTCGGTGTTCCTGACGGTTATTTACTCACAAGGCTTGGTTTTATCCCTCAGCTGTTGTACTGTACACACACACGCACACGCACACGCGCACACACACACGCACACGCACACGCACACGCACACACACACGCACACACACACACACACACACACACACACACGCGCGCACACGGGTATTGACAGGCCCCACCTAGCTGTGTGCGTTGACTCCATCTCTCTCCTCTGACTCCAGCAGATGAAGGTCTCTGCAGGACAGCAGGTGGTTTTCAGGAGAAACACCAGCAGGATCTTTAAAAGTCTGTTTGGATTGTGAGCAGCTTCTTCTGTGTCACCTATACACAGCAGCAGATGCTGGTGCAGCCCGGTCTTGTTCTGACTTGTGTGGGTATGTTGGAATCAGGCAGCCAAGAGTTTGGAAACACAGCATTGTTTCTGTTTTATGGCTTCATTTGCTTTTCTGCTCCTGCTTTTCTCCACTCCAGGAAACGGAGTCTGAGCGGTGTTCCTTTGATGGAAGTCTTCAGATTTTTTGTTTATAATGTTATTTTAGGAGTGTAGGGGTTAGGGTTAGTGAATTAAAGTTAAAGATGGCATCATTAGTTTGTGAAGCAGATAAAAAAGTCTCCAGAACCACGGCGCTTCTTCTCAGCGATGCACTGATCCTGGTTCAGAGGGCCGTAACGATTGTGGCCGATTAACGTTCAACCCAAGATGGTTTTATTTATTATTACTTCATGTTTTAGTCCATCATAAATATTCAGGAGACAACAGATTTCCTTGTCAAGTTTTCCTAGAAGGGTAAAGAGGCCCGAAGCAAAATGTCAAGTTTTCAGTCTTTAACACAGAAAAACACCGGTTAAACATTTAAAGTGCAGATTTATTTTTGTTCTGTTAACGAACTGTTGATACGCAGCAGGTCTAAGCTTAGATTTATTTAGTTAAACAGACTGAATTATACTTAAAAAATGATGAAAGAAAATGAGATTTTATGTTTTTAGTCTGAATAAAACAAGTGAAGTAGTTCAAAAAGACTAAATGTTGTGATCTCTATTAGAGGTGGGCGATAAACCGTAAATTTACCCACACTGAAATGTATGACGTGTCGGTAAATTTGGTATTCTAAAGTAATGAAAAGGTGTGTGTAGGTCTGACATCTCCCTTTAAGATGCCGCGTTACGGTAGGGATGCACCGATCCGATCTTAATATCTGTATCGGTACAGAATAGATATAGAAGAAAATTCTAGATTGGGTATCAGAGACTGTGGGCCCGATCCATAAAAATTGATTTATTCAGTATATTCTATGTGCTGTGAGTGACGACGTCATGCGCTACAGTCCCACGCTGTGCAGAAGCTCACGTTGATTTTGAAATGGAGCAAGCAAAAGGATCTGCAATTTGGAACTTTTGGGCCCCTGAACAAAAGGATGGTCCCAGTCTTTTTCATATAGTAACAAATAGTTCATCATGTAATCCAATACTGTTTTTCCATATCGGTATTCCATATCAGTCACGTGACTCCATCCTATCTGGTCCGTAACAAGAAGAGAACGACGGTGAGGAAGCGGAGAACGATTCTGTTGTTGTAGCCGCGAGCGGTGGCGGTAGCTCCAGTCAACGAGAAGCTTGTTCAGAAAAAAAAAAGCACAACGTTTTGGCTTCAGCGGGGACAATGTTGATAAAAAAGTCAAATGTAAACTGTGCAGAAAGACTGTAACAAGTCAAGCCAGGATCCTCTGGAGGTTTCTTCCTGTTAAAAGGGAGTTTTCCTCTCCACTGTCGCTACATGCTTGCTCAGTGTGAGGATTGCTGAAAAGACACTGACTAGTGTTTCAATCTGCTGGGTTCCTTATATAGGAAACTTTTTACTGATTGGCTTAATGAACTGAACTGTATTGGAATGTTTACTTTGTGAAGAGCCTTGAGACGACTCTTGTCGTGATTTGGCGCTATAGAAATAAACTGAATTGAATTGAGGTAACATCCTCCACACAACTGGACTTCATAGAGAACATGACTCCTTTACATCTCAAATGTGACAACATTCACATGAAGCAAGCTCTGTGTGTTTTTATATTTGGAATATAATTTAATTCAGGTTATTTATATAGAACCAAACCACAACCAGAGTCGTCTCAAGGCACGGAAGTAAACGTTCCAATTGAACCCACTCATCAGTGCACTGAGTTCAGTTAGTTAAAATGTTCCTATATAAGGAACCCAGCAGATTGCATCGAGTCACTGACTTGTTGTGTCAGAGACTTTACAGCAATCCTCATACTAAGCAAGCATGTAGCGACAGTTGGGAGGAAAACTCCCCTTTAACAGGAAGAAACCTCCAACAGAAGCCATCTGTCACGACTCACTGGAGAATATAAGACATCGATTCTGAAATTCTTTGTCTGCAGGAAATTCATTTACTTTTATACAAAAAGTACTTTGTGCTCAGTTTTGCAGTTTTTATAAAGCAGCAATTAACAATAATTGCTATGAATAGATCTGGGGGAATAATACTATCAATAAAACTGGCTGTGGAGCAATTATGCTGCCACAGCTCCATCTAGTGGACAACTTTAGCTTTTGCCCGTATGGATAGTTGTCGTCCATTTATCGTTATGGAGGTGAACAGCTCAGAATACCGGGATATTGACTTGAGACCACATCACCCAGCCCTAATCTGTAAAATGTTATTTAAAACCTTATTTTCATGATTGTCTATTCTGATCCATAAACATCAGATCTGATCTGACTCCTTTCAAACATCTTCTCCCTCCTGAGAGTGGGATTATCGTTTTCTAATCTGAGGTCTTCGTCTCACTTTTAGCCTCCTGGTTTGTGGTGTTTCTGTGACGCTGGATCATATCAGGTGGGCCTGGATTTGGAGGTTGAGATTAAATGAAGCAGAAGTTTTCTCTGACCTCAGATTAGCTGCTTCAGAATCACGGACTCGTTCAGACTTGTTGCATCAAACTGCTGAGCGAGGACATTTCTATCAAAGCCCTGATGCTGGATTCAGGATGATTAATAAATAAGTGTTTGTGTCGGGATGAGAGGTCCGTGTTCTGCTTCCACGCTGAGCCATGACGGATACTTTTGTGTTTGTTTGTGGAGGAGTTCTGAACAGTCCGGGTCTCAGTGAGGAACGGCTGAACTCGTGTACGTCACGCTCTAGAAATCCGTTTCATGTCTGATCGTGTCGTATGAGGTATGTGAGGTAACCGTGAACAAATCGTCAGCGTGGTGCAAATGTTGTAATTTAGTCCTGGATGTGTTTGCAGTCTGGTCTCTAAGTCCTGTCACATTTCTGAGTGTGAAGCTCACCTGAGCCCCAGAAACCTGCAGCCAACCTGTGACTCTCCGAGAGGAAACTTGTCCTAACTCCCGGACCGGTGATACGAGATTCATGAGAGGAAACGGAGAATTCTCAGGACACTTTGGAAACGTCTGGAGGAATGTTGTCTCCAGCAGTCGGAGCTGAGCTCACAGTCAGAACCAGCTCACTTTAGAGGATCAGAGCAGATTTCCACCGTCTGAAACCACAAACCGTTTAATAACGGGTCACCGGACAGCCGGGCGGAACCGCTGTGCTCTGATACGGCCAGATGTTCGGATCCAACCGACTCGCTGAGGAGTGGGAAAACGAGTATCGCTTTGCTCTGTCACCACCTGCTAATCACACACACACACACACACAGTTATCTTATCACCATGGTAACCTCAGCAGACTCATTAACAGAAACCAGGAGCTGAGTGTTTGTTTATCCTCATGAGGACATCAAAAGTGTTTGAATCTATTAAATCATTATTTCTCTGACTAAAATCACTTTTTTCACATTAGTTAATAATAAAGGCAGAAATAATCTTTTCTTTTAGATTTTTTTTACTAATTAAAAGTTGACCACGTATTTAATTCACACACCTCCGATCAAAATGAGGGGGGGTAGTCATTCGTCGTCTACGGTTCCGTCAGATAAAAACTCTGGCTCTAGCTTTAAAGGCTTCACTGATTTCTGGTGCATTAGAACGAGATCTGTGTACTTTAGTAGTTGTCATTAACCAGATGTTCAGATTAATATCAGTTTTATCAGCAACATTAAAGAATCGTTGTCAACCCTTCTTCACTCGCGTGTTAACGCTGACGGGTCCTTTAACGGCTTTTGTGTCCAAAACAATGTTCAACTATAAAATGTGTTTGTGATAAATAATCCTCCCCTTTGTGTGTTTAACCAGTCTTATCATTCAAACTGGTCGCAGCTCACTGAGGTGTGAAATGTGAAAATATTCAGATTATGGAAAGACGTTTCTTAGCGACAGCAGAGCTCAGCTGCAGAAACATCACATCTGTTCTGTTTTCATTTATTTTAACTTAAATTCTTCTAAGAATAAAACTCAGGTGGTTAGTAGGTCCTCACAGAGATGTGTTGTCATGACGCCACGGGCTGCACACGCTCAGTGAGGCATAGCTGACACACACACACACACACACACACGCACAGCATAGCAACAGTAACCAGGAAGGTGCCATCTCTGCCAGCTGTGCAATCACATGACCTCAGTGTTTTTATTAGCTGATCCTGATGCATGCTGGGTAATTATTAGCTCCCAGTGAGAGGCAGGAATTCACCATGTGTTTGTGTAATAGGTACCTGCTCGCTGCAAGTGATGGTGCTCTGTGTTTGGCTAAAGTAACAGTGTGTGTGTGTCTCTCTCTCACCCAGCAGACAGACAGGCAGGATGCGTGAATACAAACTGGTTGTTTTGGGATCAGGAGGCGTCGGGAAGTCGGCTCTGGTGAGTCCTAAAGCTGCTGCTCAGCTGTTTGTCAAACGATGAATCTGTTCTGATTCTGCTTTTCCTTCATGTCAGAGAAACAACCAACCAGCTCACAACTCGACCACCTAAAGATGTAAACTCACAAAAACACAGAAAAAGTAAACCTCTTTCAAGAAAGAGCTGAATTTTATTTATGTTTAATTTGAATCCATTTAAACCTTTAGGGGCGGAGCTACAAAAACATCATGTTTGTTGTTTTACTGACCTGCTCAGAATAGACACCAGTCCTCTGTCTGCACCAGTAGAGACACCAGTAGAGACACCAGTCCTCTGCTGCTTTAGGACGAGCTCTACTTCCTGAGGGGAACAGATGTTTTCTGAGGACATTTTCTCTGTTGCTCAGCAACTGTTCACGTTTCAGACGGAGAGGAGCTGATGTTTAGCTGAGTTTTAGTTTTCTGTTAGTTCTCTAAGAGCGGCTCTGCGAGCGCGTCCAGACGGAGACAGACACAAAGGGCTGCTTTAGCCCTGTGAGATAATGGAGATGTGTCAGTGTGTCACATTATTTCCATTCTGATGACCTCCAATGGGAGCAGAACAGAGCTCCATTAACACCAGTGGCCTACTTCTGCTCATCTGTTTCCAGACTGTCCAGTTCGTTCAGGGAATCTTTGTGGAGAAATACGACCCGACGATAGAGGACTCCTACAGGAAGGTAGGTCCTCCTCTTCTGCTGCACGTCCAGATGGACGCCACAGAAAAACTGAGATGTTTCCGTGTGTTTGAGGATGTTTTAATCACCAGATTGTGCTTAAATACCACCTGATTGGTCTAAATAATAAAATAATGTGTGAATAAAGAATGTAGATGACGACGTTAAGCTGAAACGATTTTCTCCTTCAGCAAGTGGAGGTGGATGGACAACAGTGCATGCTGGAGATCCTGGACACAGCTGGAACAGTAAGATCTGATGACACTACGGGCGTGTGTGCTTCATATGTGGCATGTTTGTGCGTTTCCATGACAACACGGGGGTGTGTGTGACTGTAGGAACAGTTCACAGCGATGAGAGACCTGTACATGAAGAACGGCCAGGGCTTCGCTCTGGTTTACTCCATCACAGCTCAGTCCACCTTCAACGACCTGCAGGACCTGAGGGAGCAGATTCTCAGAGTGAAGGACACCGAGGACGTAAGACGCACAAAAACACACGATGATCACATGACCTCACAGGAAACGGGTTTTGTTCATGAGCCACAAAACGAGTTCAGTTCCCTTCAGATTTATGGTCTTCTCCAGCAGAAGTCAGAGATCTGCTGCGGCTTTAGACTAAAACTAGAAAACAAAGACATTTAACAGAAATAAACATATAAATCATTGTCTGTTTTTACTTTGATCACCAATAAAAACAAAAAGACCTAGCTTTACTGCCCCCTGCTGGTTGGATGTTTACCATCACTTTTCTTTTTCCCTCAAACTTTTGACCTGTTTTAGATTCTTCTGATCATCAGAGTGATTTACTGTAAATATCTGATATTTTAAAGGTAAAAACAGAACAAACAAAAATGAACTGATAATGAAAGTTAAATATTATGAAAAGATTTAATCTAATAATTTTAAACTACCAAAAAAACTTTTAATAAACAAATTCTTACAGTTGAGCACAAAACTAAGTAAATACAAATCTAGTAAAAAAAAAAAAGTAACTTGAATGGTTTTGCAACCAGCAGGGTGCTTTGTGGCTGTATGTTGATGGTGGTCATGTGACCCAAACACTGATGATGACTCTGCAGGTTCCCATGATCCTCGTTGGAAACAAATGTGACCTGGAGGTGGAGAGAGTGGTGGCCAAAGAATCGGGCGTTGGACTCGCCCGTCAGTGGAACTCCTGTGCCTTCCTGGAGACGTCAGCGAAGAGCAAGATAAACGTCAACGAGGTGAGCAGACGCTTTAACGGCTCGTCTTCAGCTTCAGGGAACCCAAAGTTCATCCTTCTCCTCTCTGCAGATCTTCTACGATCTGGTCCGACAGATCAACAGAAAAACACCTGCTCCAGGAAAAGTTCGTTCAAAGCCCTCCTGTCAGCTTCTCTAATGACAGGTGAGTCTTTAACACCTGCTGACACACACACACATGCACACACACACACACACACACACACACATATAAACATGCACACACACACACATGGTGTGGTCACACACTATCCTTCTCCTCTACAGATTCATCTTGACTAACAGCCAACAAACCAATCACAGGACATCTTCCAGCTGGCCACGCCCCTTTAACACAACCACAACATTATCAACATCGGCTGCCTTTAATCCTCAGTTACCATGGCGACCTGTTTCCCATCTCCCTCCTGAAGACTGTTGCCTGGGAAAAATAAAAACCAAACATCAGAAGATTTCAACAGCAGGAGCGGTGATGATGATGATGATGGAGGTTCTACTGTTGCAGGAAGACGGGGGCTGTCCAAACAGATTAAAACTTCAGTTCCCATCATGCTCTCTGCTGGGCCACTCTGTGCTGGGGGAGGGGCCTCATGCTTTTTCAATTTAAACTTCTCCTTTTCTTTATTTCTTTTCTGTGTTTTCTAGCAGTCTGAAGCCGGTCGCGTGCAGTATGACCATCAGCCATGTTGGCACTGTGGTTGCTATGGTGATGACCCAGTCAACATGGCTGCCTGTGTACAGCTCTGGTTCAACCTGTGGATCCTTACAGTGATTATTATTATTGTTATTATTATTATTATTACAGTGCTTATTAGAAATCTTTGTGAAAAGTTCTAAAGTCTGCTAATGTTTTTGGTTTTATTTTTGAGGGCGGGGCTTGTGGATGCAGCAGGTCATGACGTTAGCTCACTGTGTTGCTAGAAACAAGTAGAGGGAAAGCGGAGCAGCCAGTGACCAGTTTGGAACTTTTAGGTCAAACATTTCTGATATTAGAGCAAAGCAGTGCCAGTTAAACTCTGTATCTAAAGGTTCTTTATGACAGCAGAATTTAAACATTAAAGTTGTTTTATTGTTTTTTTCCTACTAATTGGGAAGTTTTAGGACTAAATCCTGAAAGACAGGAGTAAAGTAGAAAACCTGACCTCATGGTCACGACGTGCCTGAACAGCTGTGGCCATTAACTCGGCTGTTCGTGGATTTTAGTTTTGGTTTGAGTCCCAAGTAAGAAGTTGTAGCTACAGGCTAGCAGATCCCAGAAGGAGATGCTAACGATGCTACCATGTCAGTTCAGGAATAAGCTGATCCTATAGAACACTTCCCAGCTAGCTTCAGTGGCTAAAGTTAGCACTGGGACCAGTGGGAGGGCATGAATTATCATTTATAAAGAACAGAATGGATTCATGTTGCTGTAAAGTTTGTTTTGCTCTGGAACATCTACGGATGCTGACTGAACGCTCCAAACCCAAACAAATAAGTCAAGCAGCACAGTGAGCTCCGTCTGGACCTGCTGCTTTGGGCCGACTTGTTGCCTTTCAACAGCAGACTCACACTGGTCCAGGACCATAACGCTGTGTGTGTGTGAGCTCTAAAACCAAGGTACACTGGGCCAGTTTGTGAGTGTGTACCAGTGTTGCTTCTGCATTATTAACCATATTCATACTTATTTTTATTATTTTGAACTCTGAGAGGAACGCGTTGGTCGGATCACGCGCATTCCCTTGGTTCTGTGTCAGTGATGTTTTTGTTCAGGGATGAATCCATCTAAAAGGCTTTGATGACCACTGCTCAGCTATAACCTGATTAAAATGGAATGATGGGAGAGGATTCAGATTGGGCCCAGTCCCTGCAGGGACAGACGGTACCGACCCCACCTGTAGGATCTGAGCTGAAGCAGAATCGGAGCGTTTTCGTCTCACCGTCATGCTCCAGCTGAGGTCGAGGCCTGTGACGCAGCAGTTAGAAATGTGATGAGTAACGTTGGACCTGGGACCGCTGTGAGTACTGCTGTGAACAGTGTTGTACTATCAGGAGTACTGCAGTCAGTATTCTGATTCTCCTACGTTGAGTCATGTAGCATGTTGGTGTTTCTGTCAGTACTCAGTCTGACCTCCAGGAGGTGCTGTGACAGTTTGCATGCCGAACAGAAGCTTCCAGATCAGAGGTCTGTTTGTAGCCAGGGCGAGGTGATCGTTTAACCACAGAGAACTGATCTAAACAGACGTTTATTCAGGTTCTGCTTTCATTTTCCTTTGTTTCTGTGAATCAACACACCACTGCACCCCACCCGACAGACCTGGTGAGGTCTGCTTCAGAGAATGTTTTTTTTGTTTTTGCTCAAATTACCTCTAAATATGAAATTTGTGTTTTAGCAACACTTTGAAACTATTTTCTAGTTTGTTTTTTCCATTCCTCATTTATGATCAGATAAAACCATTTGTAGATCCACACAGGGACACTTTCATGTGTTCATCTGAACGTCTGCCACAGGAATGAGGGAAAACTTAAGCAGCCAGGTTTATTACTTATCCTGTAACATGATATTTCTGAATGGAGGACTGACATGTCCTTTGCTTATAATGACTGATTCATGCTTTTGAATGCCCGTTTACCTGTTTGTAACTACCTTTACTAGTTGTCCGTGTTTATTCACAGCTGATGAATGTTGAAACGTTATTTGGAGTGTTTGTGCGAGCCTTTAGACTGGACCTATGGCTGCATCCAGACCTTTCTGGCCTTCACACAACAGGCTGCAGAAGCATTCGTCCTTTCGTGTGACTTCTGTAGATTATTCACAGCTTGGGCTGATCTGGGGTCAGTTAGTTTTGAAGAATACCAAGGCCTTAACAGTAACGGTTGTACTAACAATTAACATTTTCAGACTTTTTTGCATTTATAAACTGTTTGTAAAAAATGGACTAAGACCTTGTAATGTGGTTATGAGCAGATATGTTTAATGCTTTCAAAACAAATGTCACTGTTTTAAAGATTGTTGTGCAATAATAAACTCTTAGTGTCCTTTTATCTGCTTAAAACTACAATATAGTGTGGTTCACACCTTATTTGCATGTTTAGTGACTGATTACATAAAGTGCACACATCCTGAACCAGCTTTGTTCTGGTTCCATTAACAGGTCCATCTAAGTGACGATTGCAGCTGCAGCCAAATGCAAACAAATGGTTTTTCCATTACTGAAATGAATCTGCTTCTTTTTCTCTGTATGGCATGGTGACAGTGAAATGTAAAAGAAACCAGTTCAGCCAGTGATAAATCTGGTTCAAATCCCAGTGGCTCGGCTGACAGCAGATTTAGAAGTATAGAGTGTTCTGAACTGGTTTCTTCCATTACAGAAACCCACAGCAGCAGCAGGAGAGGCGGGGTAATGCAGGGGGTGAAGCCAAATGTAAAGTAAAAACTAAGAAGCCTTAAATGAATAAAACTGGTGCAATTTTGTAACAGAAAACTGCCTTTGAGAGTCATTCTAGACTTTTCTTTTAGCTACTTGTTTTATTCGGTGCATCTTCTGTGGGGCTGAAAGCTCCACCTGTACACTTCATTGTTAAAGCCATAAATAACTTCTACTGCTACTACAACTAATAAGTATAATTGGACTTGGACTAAAGTGTGTGTGAGCATGCGTGCGTGTGTAACCGAGCTAAACCTGAACGGGTACAGGTCCAGCCTGGTTTTCTTCGTCGGCCTCTTCCCTTTATAGTCTCACTCTGCTTTGTGTTTAATGATTGGACAGACGACATGAAGTTGAACGGTTCGGTTCTGTATGGAACTGGATATGTACTGGTCACATTCATATGCTGATCACAGCCCCTGTGTGTGTGTGTGTGTGTGTGTGTGTGTGTGTGTGTGTGTGTGTGTGTGTGTGTGTGTGTTTTAACAGCACCAAGATAAAACCTGACTTGGAGAAAAGTGTACATGTATTCAGTCCCTGTGGTGGATGGAGAGGGGTTATACTAATACTTCAATCGGCCACTAGGGGCGCTCGTTTTGTTTGGCTCACATTTCCGGGTTCCATCTAGATACCTTTTTGTTGTAGGTTATGAAAGTACGTTTTTACAATGCATCCTCAAATCAGTCAATCATTTACTTGCATGAGTACATTTTGATATCTGGATGTGAAAAATAAAAACGTCAACGCGCTTGCGCATGACGCCGAGCTGCCATGGCAACGACAGCAGCTTTGTTTCCAAGACGCTACCTGCCGGTTAGCGGTTAGTAAACATGTGTTCTCGGCTAAAACCCAAAATAAAACACTAGTTAGGTGCTTTGGGAGACCCGTTCCGACACCCAGCTCGTTCCTTAAGGAGCGCGGAGCCACTTCTGTTGGTGTTTATTCGGAAGGTTGGAGCGCCATGAACGTCCGCTTCAAGGTAAACAACAGGTTAGCTAAAGATGCTAACTGCTGTAGCGGTCGGCAGCTAATGCTAATGTTTATTCGCGCGTAGAAAGCAGTTTTAATGTTGGTGAAGCTGTTTAAAGCACAAGAGGCAGCGGGAACAGGACGAATATAATCTGTTATAATCACATAATCCAACGGATCAAGCTCAGGCTCCCTGAACATCTAGTGGTTGTTTTACTTTAACCAGTGTTTACGGATAAACTCTGATTACACTTTAACCCTTCATGCTACAAATGTCTTTCCTAGAGTGACCAATTCAATAAACACATTTTCTCTCGCACTGGTGCTACCTTGTTTCGTCCACTAGGGCAGGTGACGTTTGACTTGTGTTTATTAAGGCTGTACAACATATCACTGAATGAGCATTATCAATGTGCAATAGGAATATTAAATAAAACAGCTTAAATCACAGTAAATATGCCAGGTGACATGTATTAGATAGCGTCCACAATAGTAAAACAAAGTAAATGTAGCTTGATCTCACACAGAGGAGAGAAGAAAATATGTGAATGCATGCTAAAAAGGGGAAGGGGCCGGAGCTCTCGGTTCAATCAATTATTTAATTAGGCGAAAACAAAACAAAAAACTAACGTTTCGACAGAATGTCTTCGTCAGAGTTTCGTGAGAACCGGAACTCAACTGGATGTAGCGCGGATTACCTGTTTTATATGTTAATGCATGTTTAAAAATAATAAATTGTACTTGTATTACACTTAATATTTCAACAATCTCAAAGTGCTAAAGAATAGCAGCATAACAACTTAGGGAACATAAATATTAATATAAAGAACAGGAAAGCTTATAAAATCCATTCAGCAAAAATATTTTCTGGTTGGTATTAAGGTTGGTGGTTATTTTAACTTAAGTTAACTAAATCTGAACTTGCTAAAAGTAAATGTAATAAACATGAAACCTGTTTGAGCTCAAGTGGAAACCATCACTACTGAGGGCACAGCTAACATGTTTTTTGTAGTTTTACATTTACCTCCAACAGTATAAAAATAAAATAGTTTGTGAAACAGAGGCAGCTCAGAGCTAAATGCCCTCATTTAGAAGAGCTAAAACATGATTTACCAGGATACTGCTGCGTGTGCACACCTCATCCAGGTGAGAACGCCTGGTCTGTGTTTGTTTCAGTGTCAGAGCGAATACCAGAAGAGCTTCAGTGTCCCCCGGTCCAGAAGTGTGTCGCCTCAGCGCTGCGTCCCGTTTGCAGGCCTTCGCTCCAACCAGATGGGTAAGAACCTCAGTGAGAGGAACCCTGGTGGAGAAGGTTCTCTGATTAGGTACAGAAGAGTTTCAAAGTTCAGTCCTCTTTTTTTAGTCACCTATAAAAACAAAGTTGGAGTTAACAGATCCCACAGTGGTTTCACAGTTCAGAATCTGTGTGGGTGTGAAGCTGGTGCTCATGTCTGAACCTTCCATGTGGTTCTGCAGGTATCTGTAGAGAACCAGGTCTCCAGCGTCGGAAGAGGCCCAGTTCACTTGGTGCGGCCCGGTCCTGCAGCTCTCTGTTCTGTCCTGCAGATGATCCAGCTGTTGGAGCTGACAGAAGAGCGCCCACTGCTGGTAGGAATATGTAAAACCTCTTAAGACACGTTTCATATAAACGTTTTAGGTTCAGGTTTTTCTTCTGATTAAAGGTTTCAGCACATTTGAATAAAATCTGAATTCAGAGCTTTAAAGGAGTCTGTAGGATGAGGTGGCTTAAAGGCACGTGGGAAATGGTGGCTCGGGTTAATTCAGAACCCGTGAGTTCTAGTTTTGAATCCAGGTGCTGTGTGACCCCCCTCCAGTAACAGCTTCCAGCTTCCTTTCCAGCTTCCAGAAACCGCTCAGCCAACAGGAAGAAACGTTCACCAAACCCAAAACCACCACTGCCTCCTGGATCTCCAGCAGTGCCTGACACTCCCGTAGGACCACGACCCGCTACGGACTCCAGACCTCAAGAAAGAGCAGATCCTGAATCACCAGTGAGACCCGGGACTGATGCAAAATCTGGTAAATATGTCAAAATGTGAAGAGCTTTTTCTTAATATTTTGAAATGTGTTGCCAGTCTGCTTACAGCTGTTCTGTCCCCTCAGGGAAGCCACACCCCTCTCAGCCTGATAGCCAGTCACAGCCCAGCAGACCTGTGACAGGTGAAGCTCCCACTCAGCAGCAGCCGTCAGCGAACCAGGTGAGCCATCTGAAACCTGTCAGCGTCCTGATGAATTACCCACAGCAGCAGCTTCTCATGACCTCATGCTGCAGGTTGACCCGACGCTGCTGTGGAATGTGGGGCTCAGGCCACGGGGTCAAAGGTCAGAGTACAATAGGCAGTTTGGATGGAAAAAACCTGTACCTGCTGCATCACCACTACTGACTGCTGAACAGGTGAGAGTGACTCTCACATCCTTTAGTTTGGTCTTTGTAAACAGTTGAAATGTGAAAACAGGACTGTTGTCTCTGAGGGGTTTCCTGATTAAATAAAGAGTAAACAAAACCAACATGTTAATATTTAGTTATTAAGCTGCAGCAGGAGTCAGAGTTCAGTCTCAGGGCTGAGTTTTTGCTGTTTGTAAACTCAGCTGAAGTCTTTTATGATTTACTAAGTTGCTGAGCTTTGAAGTCACAGCATGTCTAAAAGATCATGCAACAGTAAATCTGAAGTTAGATATTAAAACTATTTCAGATGTAAACAGTAACGGTTTAGACCAGTGGTTCCCAACCTTTTTTCACGAGGACCCTCTTTCCTGTGTTCAAGACAAGCCAGGGCCCCCCCACCCCAACTCCTACCCACAAGCACACAATTAAACGTGAATAATTACAAACGTCATACAGAGTTATGATCGTACTATTAGGTGTGTCATCTGGATTTTACACATGCAATTTTTACAAATATAACCTTGGTAACCTTACAACCTCAGTGCACACAATCCTGTGGGGACCCCCGGTTGGGAACTGCTGGTTTAAACCCTGTAGGTACTAAAAACTAACAAATGGAAGATTCTGACAGACTTACTGCAGCGAGATGGTGCGGTTCCTCAGAGTGACCACCAGGTGGCAGTATCCCAACATTTAACAAGTTCTAAGATCAGCAGAGTGGATGAGAGCCGTTTTTGTTGACTGAATGACCTCTGACCCTGCCCTGTAGGTGCTGTTCTCCAACAGCAGATCAGTCCCTCCCTTTAAGATAAACCCAGTCTCCATGGAAACAGAATATCAGAAGAGCTTCAGGGGTCTGGCCCCGGCCACCGGATCGCGCCCTTGGAAACACGTGGAACATCAGAGAGTCCCACTGTTCCACACAGAGCTGGTGAACGTCACATTCACTAAACATTCCTCTTTGAGGTTTTAATGAAAGTTTCTCATGGAATCGAATGTTCTAAACGACCATAAAAAGATGCACAGATCTGTGAACGCCTCACCTCAGACCACATTTTCACTTTCAAAGATAACCTGAGTAAAAACAAAGAAGCTGTTGTCTGATGATGATTTCACTTAAATCTATCCAAACCAACCTGTCCGGTGTCAGAAAGCAACACCCCTTCATGTTACTTCCTGAGTTAAATGTAATAATCAGATTATTTACAGAGCTGAGTCCAGGCCCAGTCTACACCCAGTCACTTCAACAGAGCCTGACAACAGGAAGGTAGCTACAAGATCTCAAAAAGCAACACACCCTGCTCCTTTCTGAAGAATTTCAGGAACAAAAGAACTCATAACAACATCTAAAGCTGTGCAGGCACCACCCAGTTAAGATTAAGGTCAGAGGTCACGATTCTACAAATTTTCCATCATGGCCTACACAGCTCGACTCGTCTTGGCTCGTCTCCACCCCGTTTTCAGTGCCTGCTTCAACAGGTTCAACTGACCTGAACTCATCTGAGTTACACTGAGTAGTGCTGATGGAAAACCCTAAGTGTGGTTCCACCATCAGCTGTAATGTAAAAACTACCTCTACCATGTGGAGCAGAGACGTTTACTAAAAATATCTCAGTGCCCGTCCAGGTTGGTCTGGAAAGCTTTGTTCACCTAATGAATGAAATCACCACAGTGAAATATAAAGGTGTAGTAACGACTGAGTTGTTTGGACCAGTGGACAGGGGTGTCCACTCCCGGACCCCCCCTCCTAAAAACACCTGGAAGAACAGTTCCCTCCCAAACACCTGAATGAGATGTTTCTACCTGCAGGCCCACAGAGAGAAGGAGGCGGAGAACACCAATGAGAAAACTCAGATTAAAAACAACAGACCACAGTCGCCCCTGAAAACCATGCCCCCACCTCCTCAGGTGTATAAAAGACGCAGGTGTGTATCTATCAGTCTGTGTTTTATGGATTTTATATTAGTTTATGATTCAGCCATAAAATCTGGTGTGTCTCACAGGATGTTGACAGAATATCAGTCCAGCTTTCGTTCTGCTTTCTACAGGATCCCAGAAGGAGGCGGAGCCACTGATGATTTCACTCAGCAGGTCAGGACTGAGTTATTGTCTCACCTTTGGTTAGCTTGTCCTGTCCTGCTAAGTGAGTTTGAACAAGACTTGCTAGAGCAGAGGCCACCAACCTGGTGCCTCTAAGAACCACGAGGCGCCCACAGGTCTGATCTGAAAGGAGCACACCTCACCACTGAGCAGCGTCTAAAATGTTTTCACACTTACATTGATCTAGATCTGAACATGACCATATTTTCTAAAGAGCATTAAATGTGATTATGATGAATGATGTTTGGAAAAGTGTATTTGTGGATAACTATGGAAGCCTTTGGTTGGGCTCAGTACCACCGAGGTGGCTCCCAGCTTCCCAAAGGTTGGGACCAGCTTGTCTGGGGCACAGATGAGGATCTCAGTCTGGTCTTCATTCAGCTGTAGAAAGTTCCCAGCCATCCAGGCTCTAATAGAGTCTAAGCAGCTGTGCAACAGCTGCAGCTTAGACATCTCATGGGGCTTGAAGGAGATGTACAGTTGGATGTTACATTACAACATCATTGATGCCTCAAGATCGACTTAGCACCACCTTTGCAATCGGTGTATTGAGCACCGGTGTTCAGTACATGTTCTGACCTTAAATAACTGAGCAGAAGCAGGGAAATACAGAAAAGAAGGGGGCCAAGGCGTAATCCCTGTTGTACTCCAAGGGTCGTTGATCTGCCAGATTTATCAGGAGGAAGGGAAGCAGCTAATCTAATAGCTAAGGTTTTGTCCCTGATTCCTCTAACTGTTGTGGCATTTGGGAGATGTGTGTGTGTGTGTGTGTGTGTGTGTGTGTGTGTGTTGCTGAAGCGACATCAATGTGCTCAGCAGAAAAAACCACAGTGTTTCATTTCAAGGAAACAACTCTCAGTTACTCAGACTCAGATGTGTTTCCACCAGTCTTGTGGAAATTGTTCTTGAGGAGGGGGTTATCTGTTGCCTCAGCATCAGTTTAACTGAAAACATCAAACATGAGAAAATCACCTGCTTATGTTCACAGAATGTCAGCAGAAAATTCACCTTGGTGTTGTTTTTAGCTCCTTTGGACTCAAGGGTTCTGCTGCTGGTTCCTTCCACCAGTATTTGTTGGTCCTGGTCTGGTCTGTGTTCAGTTTGCTCTGAAGAAACTGGGTGAAAACATCAGAAAGATTATCTGGTTATGGAGTAAATCTATGCAGCTGGTAGAGCCGGTGCTTAGACCGAAACAGGCAGAGCGGGGTTTTTTAGGCCAACATGTTCTATTGTCACATGTAGATTTTACTTTTAGATTTTAGACGAGCATCGTGTCGAACCGGAGCATGAACTCTAAAAATATGAAGCTCCATTTTCACTTACCAAACAGAAACTCGGCAGATGCAGTGAGTCACTGACGGTGAGCTCAAAGACAAACTTTCATACAGATAAAAACGCTGAGTTGGCAGCTTGAACTTCGACAAACCCTGAAGATTTTCATGTAAAGTGAATAAATGCAGAGTGGCATGAAGGTTTCTGTGGGCTGAGCTGCATCAACATGTTCCAGAAAGGTTCTACTGCACAGTTTATTCCCACTGAGGCCAGGATGTGTTTTATAGGGCGCATCTGCACTGATGCAGAACACTTGAAAGAGCAAAGAGAGCACGGCTGTATTAAAAAGGGTTGCACTTGATTTTGAAGAAATTCTGCCCACAAAGCAGTTTTACACAACAACCAGCATGCACTGCTGCAGAGGTGCACTGGGACCTTTATTAGAGCTTTTCCTGCTTGAGCAAATCAGTGTCTGCAGTGACGCAGTCTCATACGGTGGTGTCTAATAATAAAAAGCAGATGAAAGCCTGACAGACGGAGTAGGAGGGATGAGCAGCATCAAAATGATGCTCGGTGTCAGGGTTAGGTTAGAGACAGTCTGAGGTTAGCTTCAACAACTGGGTCAGGGTTATTCAGGGTTTGGACTGAGGTCGGGTCTGTCAGGTTTACCAGAATCAACAACTACAGCTGGAATTACACAATCAGAGCAGCTGTGATCAGACAAAGACATAAAGGTGGTGATTAAAGCCGCTTTTTTGGACTCAAAATGTTTGTTTTGTTTTCACGAAGTAAGACAACTATCAAAAGATGTGTCCTAACCCTAGCCCAGTGAAGATTCTGCTGTCATAATCGTGAGTCAGAGAACTTGTGCAGGTTAGGATTGTTTCTATGAGCATGAATCTAAAAGCTGTGAGTCTTAAGAAAACAACTCTCATCACTGCTGTGAGCACAAATTCAAGTGTGTGGGTATGTGAGGAAAAATGTTGAAATGACAACACAGGGAGGAGTAACAGAACCTCGATTCCACCAAACACAACATGCGTACGGACGAACGAGCATCAACGCGAGCGCTGGCAGGTTGTGGAGCGGGGAACTGCGGACCAACGTGGAAGAGGGCAAAGACCAAAAGCTTTGGGTCTATCTGGCATTCATTCAAAGTCTGGGTGTTCCCGGTACATCCTGGAACGTTACATGCGTGCTCCAACATTCTTCATTGTTTTCTATTGTCAAACAAGGATGTAAGGGATGCTCCGATCCAATCACGTGATCGGATATCGGGTCCGACCACGTGATTTTCAAAGGATCGGAATTGGGTGGAAAAGATCGGATTTAATAAAACTACAAATGTGACTTTTTAAATTTATCCTGAGATAGACATTAGCCAACAGAATACCACTTGTTTAGTTCCGCTACATCAGTGTTCTTTGTTTCTTGCACAACAACAACACACAATTTACAGCAGGAGAGGATTCCGACACCATAACGTAGCTGTTAGCTACTGACATAAACACAGAATAAAGAAAGACCTAAATAATAATAAAAAACTTACAGGACAACTTGGAACATCTCTAGCAGTAACTCTGGCTGGCGTTAGTGGTAGCTTGGGCTAACGTTAGCTCAGGCTAGCGGTTTTCTGCAGTTAGCAATACCATGACCAACATCTATATATTCATACCTGCAAACTCAGAAGGTGTGAAAAAGGTGACAACAGACCCCCCCTCCCCCAGAACATGGTCCTCATGCGGCAGAGTGTCATCAGTGGGTTTTGCAGGGACCTCTGACGGTTACATACTATTTATTGCGACAATAATCTGTTGGAATACTTACAAAAAATCATCAATGTGATTTTTTGGCACAATGCAAACCTTTTCCCACCATGAGGTTTAGACAGTCAGAAAAAAATATGCCTAACAAAAATGATCAGGAAATTCTTAGGATCATCATAATTAAGAATTATTGTGAGACTAACTCAGAAAACACCAAACACGAAAACATCTGAAAATATTTCAGAATACTGTAATCATCCTTAAGTTATTGTGAATGTGAGAGTGCGTGAATAATGGAAAGCGCTTTGGGTGTCTTGAAAAGCGCTATATAAATCCAGTCCATTATTGCTGTGTTCACTGCTGCTCGCAGCAATTTCCTAATGTTGTGATTTCTTGCACATATGGCAATAAAACCCTTTTGATTCTGATTCTCTGATAAGTTGGTTCTGATTAAATATTTAGAAAGAGTTGAAGCTGCAGGGAGATGCAGCTTTATCTCAGCTGTTTGCTTGAATACTTTAATAAACCACTGCTAAGGGCAAAATGTTACAACTCTGCTTTAGTGCTGCAGAAATGTTACAACATTATGAAATGATCACTTCTCGTGTTTGTACTCCAGCTTCCTTAAATCTTCTGGTGCCCAGATCAATAACTGAGTCAGGCTGTAGCATGCTGGTGGCATTTCTCACCAGAAAAAAAGTATTCATGTTAATAATAGGTTTTAACGGAGTTAAATACTGGCGGTGGTTATGTTCAACTCTGAACTCGACTTCAAAAAAAAAAAAAAAAAACACGAGCCTCGGGGAAAAATCTAGTGGCTGAAAGGAGGTAAATCTGCTAAAGTCCTCAACAGAAAACTGTGTTATTTAGTGGTGAATTTGTTTCATTTGACAAACTTTAAGCTCAAAGCTGCTGCGAAGATGTTGAAAGTGAAACAACGGTGGTCATTACTCAGTGTGAGTGTGAGAGTGGCGCTGCCAAAGCGTCTTTTTCCGCGGCTGTGATTGGTCAAATGACAACACGTGACTGACACGCCAAAACAAAGATCGTTTGTGAACAAGATGAATCCCCTCCTCCCCTGATTGATTCTCATAGTGACACCCACCCCCCCGGTGTAAGCAGCTTTTATAAATGCGGTCCCAGGTCGGTCCCTTGTGCTCTTCTGAAATGGGCTCATTAAACATTCTGTTTGTCCTTTGTTGGTTCCAGTCATACCTTGCTGACAGGGGTTATGTTGTTTCTATTGGTAAACATAGATCAACGCAGATCACTATGACATGTGGTGTCCCCCAAGGCTCCATTCTTGGGCCACTGCTCTTCAACCTCTACATGCTCCCTCTGGGTCAGATCATATACAACAACAACATTGCCTATCATAGTTATGCAGATGACACCCAGATCTACCTAGCTCTATCACCTAATGAATCCGGTCCCCTAGACTCACTCTGTCAGTGCCTAGAGCAAGTCAATGACTGGATGAAGTCAAGTTTCCTTCAGTTAAACAAAGACAAGACAGAAGTTATTGTCTTTGGGAATAAAAAACCGAGGATGGAAGTTATTGCTCAACTTGGCTCTAGAGGAATAAAGACTAAGACTCAGGTTAGACACCTTGGTGTTACCATTGACTCAGACCTGAGCTTCACTGGTCACATTAAGGCTATAACCAGATCAGCGTTTTATCATCTCCATCAATTAGCAAGACTCAGAGGTCTCATGTCCAGACCAGACCTAGAGAAACTAATTCATGCGTTCATCTCCAGCAGACTAGATTATTGCAATGGTCTCCTGACTGCTCTTCCCAAAACAGCCGTAAAACAACTGCAGCTTATTCAGAATGCTGCTGCTAGGGTCCTAACGAGAACTAAGAGAACTGAGCACATCACCCCTGTTCTAAAAACTGCACTGGTTACCAGTAAACTACAGAATCCATTTTAAAGTGCTTCTACTAGTCTATAAATCACTCAATGGTATGGGGCCTAAGTACATGTTGGATCTCCTTCCTGTATATACACCTAGCAGAGCTCTCAGATCCCTAGACAGCAGTCAGCTGGTAGAACCTCGGGTCAGAACCAGACAGNCGTTCCATAATTTGGGAGTGGCAACAGAAAAAGCTCTGTTGCCCCGGGTTACAAGACGAGATCTGGGAATGTCCAGGAGCAGCTGAGATCCTCTTGGGAACACACAAGGCCATGCAAACATTTAAAAACAAGAATTAAAATCAATCCTATAACCAACTGGCAACCAGTGCAGAGAAGACAGACCTGGTGTTATATGATCACATCGCTTGCAGCCTGCTAGGAGGCTGATAGGTAAATATGAATCCTTCTGGAGACGTCTGCGGTGTTCTACTGACTCGCCTCAGAAGTTTAAATAAGTTATGAGGTAACTGAGACGCTGCTGAGGGTCAGCGTTACATCCAGAGGGCTCAGAGTCCGACTTTAACTCATATTTACCACAGAAAAGATATTTAACTGAGTAAAATCTCAGGTTATTTCCACCTTTAGGCTGCTAAACTTTAGCTCTGCACCTGTACGGCTGCTCGACTCAAACAGCAGCAAGAACCTGAACTCAGAGCTGCTGAATCACCAGAGGAGGTTTGAAACTGCTTCAAAAGTAAAAGCACGGTTTCAGCTTCCTGCACGGATCAGCTGACGGAGAAGAGACCTGATCCCGAGAACCTGGAGACAACACACCTGAGGAGGATTTACTACCTGTAAAAAACCCGTTAGGCCCTGGAGATAAGGTGATACCGCTGGAGGGAATTAATGTTTGATTCAGGATGAAATGTGTGATCCGTGTGTGTGTGTGTGTGTGTGTGTGTGTGTGTGTGTGTGCTCACCTTTCTGCAGGATATCCTGTGGAGGAAACAGATACAGGAAGTCAGGGTCAGCAGAACCTCACAGAGATCTGCTGCTTTTCCACGTTGATTAAATTTAAAACAACTAATAAAGGAAATGAACTCATTTATGGATAATAATAGTTTTTAATGCCGTGACGAGTGACTTTCCCACCTGTGGGATTAATAAAGTCTATTCTATTTAAAGCTCCTCCTAAAGGAAGACGTGTCTGAGGGTTGATGTTCTGACGTAAACTAGAACAACTCCAGATATTAGACCATCAACATGATCTTCACAAATGTTTCTCACATGGTTGTTTATTTTCTCCAGGCACACGTTCAGCTCCTGTTCCCTCATGCTGAGTATTTATAAGTGAAAGACTGAATTACTTTGGTAGTTCAATCTGATTTTTGTGGTTTGATGTGTAAAAATGTGCTGGTATATTTTTTATTTATCCATAATAAGCTTCAGCTCACAGCAGAGATGTATTCAGGAAACCGCTGTGGGTTTGGGGATTTCTTCTCCTCAGACCCAGACTCGTAGCCTGGCAAGCCATCCTTTATATGTGAATATATAGTCTGGCCACGAACCATTGACGGCTCTCAGTCGTGAGGCAGGATCTACGGTTGTCTTTCAAAATGTCAGCACGCAATTGGATAGCGCTAGGACCAATCAGAGTAACGAACAACGTGACGTAATCACAGCGACGGAAAAGAGGGAGGCAGCAATGGCGTCTAACATCAATGATTTCTGTCGTTTTTGTATAAAAACATGTGAATATCAGGTGTACTGGGACATTGCACTACTTAGTTTGATAAAAATAAGAAGCCGCTAAGTATATCAGACAGACTTACGCACGTTGGAGTCTAAATAATCCAATGTTGATGACAAAGCCGTTTCAAAAGAACGTGCTCCGGCGCTGCCGCCATGTTGCTTGGGTTCGCGGCCGCAGCTCTGACGTCATCGGCTACTCCCGCTCTGTGATTGGCCCACAATATAGAGCGCTGTGATTGGCCCAACCAAAACTATAGCGAGTTGTGATTGGATAGACACAGCAGTGGTTTGGGCTGCGAGGGTTCCTATGAAGCGTGCCTAGACCAAACTCTGCAAAGCAAGAATTGGTCTAGTTCACTAGGCTACCAGACTCGTGGTTCTGGATCAGCGGTTTTACAGACTTCTGAGTCTTTCTTTGGACTTTTGCTGTTTTCTAAAACTTCCTTCTTACTGAACATCATTTAAGAGATTATTAAATCTTTACTTCCTCATCTGTGAGGCTTTTCCACAGCTCTATGCAGATGATCCTGTTCTATATTAAACAGCTGAATGTTTCTTTTGATGAGCTTCAGTTCCTAGCATCTAATTCATTTGATTTATCAAAATAAAGACGTTTGTTTTCTTGCTTTTTGGTATCTAATAGAACATTTACAGAATTCCCTAAAGGTCCTGATCCCACACAACATGCCGTCAAAATCAGGACTGACAGTAAAAATAAAAAAGCACAACTCCAAAGTAAATCCTTCTGAAAATCTGGAGAAAATGTTGATCAAGACCATTAGTGTACATGTCGGTCTGCCTACTCAAGCGTGGAGTTAGGAATTCTTTCCTCAGAATAGTTAGAACTTTCTGTACTCCCTTAAGGCGGACTTGGTAGTTTTCCAGGTTTTAGCTGCTTAGTTCCAGTTCTTGTTCCTGAACATTTTCAGAGGACTGTTTTACGTTTTGTTTGTCATTTATAGTAAAATAAAAACTGAATGAAAGCTGCTTTAGCGAATCTGCAGAACAAGCTAGGTTTGAAAAGCAAACGCGGTCATGGAACTCTCACCCCTCCCCTCGAGTATCTTCCCTAGATCCGCATCCACCAGAACCGGAGACTCGTATTTCCACAGGAAACGAGCTAGCGCTAACCACCAGTCTCCGTTTTCTAGGTCCAAACGTCTTCTGTTGTCCGTGACTTCAAATGGTGTTTTTCTTTCTGGGACTCTGGTAGTTTGTCCTAAAGTTGAAGTGGTAGCAGCCGGCTGTTTCTCCTTCTCTGATGTTATTGAGGGAGAACCTCTCACACCAGTGGTGTTCTGGTGCTGAATACGTGAGTGTGGAATGAGTGGAGGACCCAGGGAAGTGCGGCGGTTCAACCGGATGGTCCAGTGGTTGATTCTGGTCTGAAACGTGTTATTGGTGGAGGTTTTAGACAAAGAACAAAGACTTTTTTTATCTCCACAATATATTTATAGCTATACTGTCCTATGGTAGAACGTTGTTAAGAGGCATGAAAACAATGTTTTAAGCAAACCAAAGAGGTCCAGTTGCCTTCATTTTAACCCCTTGGATTGCCATGACCTGGAGGACTGAGAACCTTCACCAGCACAATGTTTTAAGCTAATTTAGTTTTCCAGATTTGCCGTTGCAGCTTTAAGGATCTTTAATTCCAACACAAATGCTTCAAACTATGAATTTCTCATTAATTTAATTCATTCAGTTTACTAACCTAAGACCTGGTCTATAATGTTTTATTCTGTTTATAATAAACCTGTCATCATTATTCAGGAAAACTCTGTTTCATTTTCACATTTTTCAAAATTATTTCTAAATGTTTAATTTAGGGGAAAAAATGTAACATAATTAAAAAATATATTTTATTGTTCTAAAGAATGTTTGTTTTGTTTATGAGGTCCCAAAGTAAAACTCTGGTTAAACGAGACTGCTTTAAACATAAAAACATGTTTTTACCTTCTAGGTCGTATGTTTTTATTGGACAGTGACTGGCTGTGCGAGTGGGCGGGGCTCCAGGATGAAGGCCGTCCCTCTTGTCCCTCAGGAACCAATCACGTCCCTTTCTCGCAGGCTTCTCGGCAATGTAGATGATTCGTATGTGCTGACATCGTTCCCTGTCCTTCGTACTGAGGAAGTCTGGGAGGTCATTCACCTGTACAGGTAAAACATCTGATTGGTTCTCAAGACAGGAAGTACAAAAATAAAAGCAGAAATTACAAAGATTAGAATAAAACTTATAAACGAGCAGATTCGAGGTTTCAGATTTTCAGCAACTCTTGGTTACATAAAATTTTAAATCTTTAATTTTTATTAAAGTTTGTGAACCTTAAGTAGAAAAGCATGTTACGTTTATGTGTTAGAAACCGCATTTGCCCCAAAAAGCAGTTTAGAAAATAATGATTAGATTCAATCAAAATAGTAAAAATCAAACTGAAAATGTTTTGTAAAAATTTTAGCAGTGTTGAAATAAAGTCCAAAGATCAGACATTTTTCTGTCACCTTAGTGACCATTAGAGTGTTAAATAAACATCACAAAACATTAAAAAGGCCTAAATATAAATGAATTCGACATTCCAGTGTTCAATGTTTGATTTGAGTCCAGAGTTAAACAAGCACAGAACCAAAAACATGACAGATCTGGAACCAAATAAATATTAAAAAATATTCTNCATACCTTGCTGACAGGGGTTATGTTGTTTCTATTGGTAAACATAGATCAACGCAGATCACTATGACATGTGGTGTCCCCCAAGGCTCCATTCTTGGGCCACTGCTCTTCAACCTCTACATGCTCCCCCTGGGTCAGATCATATACAACAACAACATTGCCTATCATAGTTATGCAGATGACACCCAGATCTACCTAGCTCTATCACCTAATGAATCCGGTCCCCTAGACTCACTCTGTCAGTGCCTAGAGCAAGTCAATGACTGGATGAAGTCAAGTTTCCTTCAGTTAAACAAAGACAAGACAGAAGTTATTGTCTTTGGGAATAAAAAACCGAGGATGGAAGTTATTGCTCAACTTGGCTCTAGAGGAATAAAGACTAAGACTCAGGTTAGACACCTTGGTGTTACCATTGACTCAGACCTGAGCTTCACTGGTCACATTAAGGCTATAACCAGATCAGCGTTTTATCATCTCCATCAATTAGCAAGACTCAGAGGTCTCATGTCCAGACCAGACCTAGAGAAACTAATTCATGCGTTCATCTCCAGCAGACTAGATTATTGCAATGGTCTCCTGACTGCTCTTCCCAAAACAGCCGTAAAACAACTGCAGCTTATTCAGAATGCTGCTGCTAGGGTCCTAACGAGAACTAAGAGAACTGAGCACATCACCCCTGTTCTAAAAACTGCACTGGTTACCAGTAAACTACAGAATCCATTTTAAAGTGCTTCTACTAGTCTATAAATCACTCAATGGTATGGGGCCTAAGTACATGTTGGATCTCCTTCCTGTATATACACCTAGCAGAGCTCTCAGATCCCTAGACAGCAGTCAGCTGGTAGAACCTCGGGTCAGAACCAGACAGGGTGAAGCTGCTTTTAGTCACTATGCTGCTCATAGATGGAATCAGCTTCCTCATGACCTCAAACAGGCCCCAACTCTAGTAACTTTTAAATTAAAATTAAAAGCCTTCATGTATTCATTAGCCTATGATTGAATGTTTCTTATGCTGCTCCTTCTGCACTGTTTACTGCTAAACTTTTGACTATGCCTTCTATCTAATTGTCTGAATGATTTCTTTGTGTATTTTGATAAATGATTTTGTTGCTCCTGCTCTGTAAAGCACATTGAATTGCCTCCATGTTTGAAATGTGCTATACAAATAAAGCTGCCTTGTCTTGTTCTGGTCCAGGTGAGGCAGCTGAGGGAGCAGGCTCAATCGTACCGCCATAGAGCCTGGGGAACTAACTTCTGCAGAGATCACCTGAACCAGCTGCTGTCTGAGCACACAGCCGTGTGGGAGCCGACTGACACCACAGACTCCACCCCCCACCTGAATGACGTCCCTTCACCTGAACCAGACAGCTGCAGCACTTCCTGTGTGGAAGCCCTGGACCTGGCCAGGTGAGAAGTAGCAGTATAAAATAAACCATGATCTAAAAACTCACCTGTGCTGATTTCTGGCGGTCTTTTCACCCCAGTAACTCCAGTAAGAAATCATCTGTTGTCGATTGTGGAGAAACAAACCAGAAACATCAGAAAAGGAACCTGGAAACAAAAACACCAACAGCTTCTCCAGGAGAACAGCGTACCGCCTGGGGAGAAGAAGAAAATACAGATGAGTAAGTTCCATCTGTCCTTGGATCTTCACTCATAGCAAGGCTGATCAAAGTGAGAACAACCTAATAAATAAGTCTGAACCAGGAGTCACCAACCTTTATGAAGCTTAGAGCTGCTTCATGGTCGATCCATAATCCATCTGAATTAAATAAGGCGAGACAAGCCTTTTTCTCCAAAGTTATCAGTGATAATATTAACAGTTCCCATGTTCTGTTTGCTACTGTCAGAAGGCTACCTAACCTCCAGCACAGTTAGCTCCTGGTGTCAGATCCCAAACTAAGTGTAATGAGTTTTCATCCTTTTTCAACGAGAAAATCATAAAGATCAGATTATGATGATGAATAAGTTTTATACAGCGCTTTTATCAACTACTCAAAGACGCTGTACAAATAAGGAGGCAAACTAGCAAACAAGACAAATGAATAAAATAAGAATAAGTTAATGTGGTTTGAATGCTTGATTGAACAGGTGAGACTTTAGTAGTTTTTTGAATTTTTGCAGTGAGTCAGCATCACGAATGTGTTGAGGGAGAGAGTTCCATAGGGTTGGGGCAGCCACGGAAAAGGCTCTGTCTCCGATGGTGCGGCGCTTTGAAGTGGTTGTCTGAGAGAGCAGATTGGAAGCAGAGGATCTGAGATGGTGGGTAGGGTGATAGTGTTGTGTAGTGTCAGAGAGATAAGCTGGGGCAAGGTTATTGAGAGCTTTGTAGGTGATGAGTAATGTCTTGAATTGAATGCGCTGGAGAACCGGAAGCCAGTGACGGTTTTTTAAGACCAGAGTTATGTGTTCCCTACTACTGGTGTGACAGAAGCCTGGCAGCTGAGTTTTGGACATACTGAAGTTTCTTTAAGTGTGTATGAGGGAGACCATAGAGTAAGCTATTGCAATAGTCAATTCTGGAGGAGATGAAGGCGTGGATGAGTGTTTCTGCAGCCTTAAAGGATAGAATAGGGCAGAGACGGGGAATATTTCATAGGTGAAAGTAGGCAATTTTAGTGATATTTCGGATGTGTGATTGGAAGGAGAGGCTATGGTCAAAAATGACACCGAGGTTTCTGATCTGAGTGGATGGAGTGACAATATGACCATCAATGCTGAGCGAGAAGTATTTACATGATTAGAGATGAGATGAACCATTCATTCCTCCTTGTCTACCAACACAACCAGACCACCGCTACAGCCACAATCTGGCTAGAACGCCAGCTTTCAGTGTGATTAGTGCTGAAACACTGGAGGACATAGTAAACACCTTAAACTCATCCTGCCAACTAACTTCTTTAAAATGTTTTAATTGGTTTGAAAGCTGATGAATATTTATAAAGCACATTTCCTGCATAGCAACACCATGTGCTTTAGATAAAACATAAAACAATCAATGATGAAGTATTTACACACTTATCAACAAAGTATCTACATACTTAAAATACACACTTAAAACAATTATAAATGTGCACGCGCGCACACACACACACACACACACACACAAAACAGAGAATGAGGTAAAAGTAATAAAAGCAGTAAAAGCGTAATTATTATCTAAAAATGCAAACTAAAAAGTGAAACAATAGAACAAAAAAAAGAGAATGATATAAAATAATAAGACAACCCAACCATAGGTTTGTTCAAATAAAAGAGTTTTTAGTTTTATCTTAAATATTTAGTGTAGCTGCTTCCCTCAGGTCTAAAGGCAGAGTATTCCAGGATTTTGGTGCATAAACACTAAAAGCAGCTTCCCCTGACTTAGAATATATACGTGGTATAACCAGGTTTCCATGATCTGCAGACTGGAGTGCTGACTGGTATATAAGGGACTAGCATGTCTGTAATACGTATATTGTGGTGCAAGGCCATTAAGAGCTTTATATACAAGCAGAAGGATTTTAAAATGAATTATTTTCTCTACTGGTAACCAGTGCAGAGATCTTAGAACAGGAGTGATGTGTTCTGATTTCTTTGTCCCCGTCAGAACACGAGGAGCAGCATTCTGAGGGAGGCCTGTTAGGAGGCCATTGCAATAATCCAACCCACTAGTTATGAATGCATGAATTCATCTTTCAAGGTCAATTTTTGATACAAAATGTCAGGTATTTTTCCTAAATCATTGAAAACTGCTGCTGTTCAGCCTCTTCTAGAGAAAAACAAACTAGATCCTTAGTGATGAATAACTACAGACCAATCTCTAATCTCCCTTTTATTGGGAAAATGATTGAAAAAGCAGTTTTGATCCAGCTGAACAACTTTTGGAGACAAACAACCTGCTGGATGGTTTTCAGTCAGGCTTTAGACAACACCACAGCACTGAGACTGCACTGATTAAGGTATTCAATGATATTCAGCTAAATACGGATTCAGGCAAAACACCTGTTCTGATTTTGGTTTTGATACTGTGGAGCATCTGTCCAACACCTCGAAAACATTTACTAACAAAAATCTGCCTGAATGCATCAGCTGCGAGGGAAAAACACTGCAGTAACTTACAATTCCTGCTGATAGATGATTTAAACTTTCATGTTTTTAGACGCGTTATTTGGATTATAACAGAAACATTTTTTTTTAACCAAACAACTCACTTACTTTGTCCCCTTTTAGAATGATCGGTAACGCTCTGATTCTGACCCAAACATGACCTTATTTCTGACAATTACAGAAAGTGTGTCACCAGTCTGACGTTTGCAGCCCCGCTGCTTCTCAAGACCACATCTGGGTTTTTTTGTATTTGCTGTGTGCAGAGAGGAGGGAAGGCTTCCAACACCGAGGCTGAAAACTAAGCCGGTTCAGAGGACGCACCATGATCTCACCACACCTGCCACAGGTAAACCCAGAATCAGACAGACTGGATCTGTGACCATTTCTGTCTTTATGAGCAGTTTTCTGAGTCCTGAAACTCAAAGATAATTACAATTACAAATAAAAAAGGGTTAGGCGGGTTTCACGTATTAGCTCCTCTAAGACTGTAAAACCAGGCTGTTTCCTTGGTTTAACTCTAATTAGGACGTAGTCGTTAACAGGAAGATTTGAGGTTAAGCTGAGGTCTAAAAGACCTAAAAAACCTTTCTGAGAAAAGGAATCATCATACTGAAAAACAAATCACAGCTCAGTCAGACGCAGACATGCTGGTGTTCTGTTCTAATTAACATTATTTCCCTGAACCAATAAGACCTACCTCTGCAGAAAGCTGACCACCTCATTCACAAACGAGCGTGCTGCATCCTGCTTTGGGCTGGTTTTGCATTAGAACATTTTATTGTACAAAGAACCCCTAAAATACTGCATTCAATAAACTGGTGCACATGAAATTTTACGATTCAGAAACAGATATTTACGTCTCTACCGAAAAAACGGAGAAAATTAGTTTCAGCTGTTTATGAGATGATTATGTTTAAGCACCAGCCAGGTTTTCGGGCACTTTTAGCAAGAGAAATGTGGTCGAGCGACTCCAAAGTGAAGCAACATCAACTCAAAGAGCTGTTGTCTGTAGTCTCCCTTAGAGAGCTCCACACGCGACCAGCACGACTACAGCCTCACATGAAGGCCAGGTGGTCGCGCATTTCAGCTCCCCTGGGAGACGGGAGCGGGTGGCCGCCTGCGTCTAGCAACTGTTACTGGCTTAGAGACAGGAGAAGCCTTGCTTGGCTGCCTCCGGGAGGATGGAGCGGCAGATTTGCGGATCTCTGATCGCAGGGTTGCTGCTTTTAAAGGGAGAGGCACATTACCAAAACTAAGCAAACTTCCCTTTTGCTGCGGCGACCTCCCAGATCTTTGACTGCGGTGGACCAGCGAAGCCGAAAGCTAGCCTTGGTCAGCTTACCTAGCTTGAGTTTCGTTACCCAGCCAGCCCCACCATCTTTGACCAAGCAGAGTTCTTTTAAATGCACACGAATGCACAGCACTTTCCCCAATTCAACCAGCAAAATAAGGTACAGAAATATATTTTAACTTACTGATAAAAAGAAGCAGAGACTTCTTCGATGAATCAATACCACATCTTGCCATCTTTGTCCAATAATTTCATGATTAACATCCAAACACGAACACACAGACAACACAACTAGAGTTCAGAGAGTCGAAACAGACAATCTATTAATGTGAGGCTGAGGCCTTCCCTGAAGCTAGCTGATAGCGCTAGCTCTGACGCTCATGCTAGCTGTCAATCAAATCTAATTATTCATAATTTCAAGCATTTAATTACACCTAAACGGAAGAGTTACAAAAAAATTCACCCCCTCAGAGTTGTCATGACTGTAAACTAGACCTATTAAACCTAAAATGATTTTTGAACCAGGCTGTAAACATGTTTATTTCTGCTGTGAATGTGGGAGTCAATGAGGATTTACTCACTTCTGGTGCCAGCCCCTAGTGGATGAGGGTGGAACTGCAATATTTGTCACTTCCATGTTTGCTTCACAGGATTCCAAAAATGATTCCCCCCTGCCTACAACATAAGCCTTATTAGGTCATAAACACACATCTGTGCTCTGTCTGTCCTGCAGGGGGCGCTGTGCTTGTGGGAAAACTGAAGAGCACCGATGATTCTTCTCCAAACAAACAGCCGGTAAAACCAAGACAAAAAACTTATTCTATTATATAACCACCAGCACACTCAGGTGACTCTACCTGTGTACAGAAATCCGGGATGGCTGTTACCATGACAACAGGAGCAGAGATCCCTGCAAACAGGCTAACCAAACACAAAGAGGCGTGGTCACAGAATAAGGCTACATACTCTAGTCCCTCCCCTAAACACGAACCAGCCTTTCACCCTCCATCTAAACCAATCAGGATGAAGAAAGCAGCCACATCTCCTGCAGCCCTGCCCACTCTCATCTCCTCCCCACAACACGTCATCCAGGGCACCCTGAGACACCCAGACTTCCAGCACAACGGTGAGCCCCGAACTGTGTTAATTAGCTTCTCAGAACAGATGAAGTTATTTCCAAACCACCAGACTTTTTATCTTTATGCCAGAAAGAAAATAAAATCCAGCATCATTTTAGCCAGGGATGCTGGGGACAGGTGAATATTTATAACTGACAGATGTCCCCACCACTTTTAAAACCTGATGTAGAATTTATTACCAGCATAAACATACACTGGTGCTCCCAGCACAACCTCCGTATAACCAGTACTTGTACTGACTGGTATCTAAATTTCCTCCAGTCCACTATCTTTTACAGTCATGGTTTCTCTGGCTCACTGCCAGCTTTAAAACTAGACCCAACTTTTCTTTAATACATGTGTATTTCACTTTATTAATAACTGAATAAAAATAAAAACGTAATTAATTTTCTACATTTCAGAAAGAGCGTGGCTTGCTGGGAAATCTGTTCCTTTCAGCCGTTAGACAAAGTCCTTTAGCTAACCTGTTAGCTGTGAACAGCCTTCAGCAACAATAAGTGTCCTGCATTGCTTTTTAGCTCGTAAAGGTCAGCGTTCTGTAAACAGGAGGTTTGTGGCACGTTTCAGACTTTTCCTGCTAAAATGATCACTAACAGGACGATCTATAACGTGATTAATGTCAGCGTGATTTTATCAGTACTGCACTCTGCATCTGGAGCAAAAACAATTATGGATAATAAAAACAAGAAGCAGGTCTGGAGCAGGATATGATTTTCAACAACTGCCAATGAACGGCACTGCATATTGTAATGAAACATCAAACGGATGAATACTTATAAATGAGTAATTAATATTAATTTCCCTCAGCTCTTTTCCAACCACACTTAAGTTTATGGCAACTTTAAAAACAGACCGACGTCTTTGAGTTCCACCAGAGAAGAGAATAATTCACCAACAGAAACATTTGAATATGAAGCTTACAGATGTGGACAAAACTGTTGGTACCCTTCGGTTAATGAAAGAAAACCCCACAATGGTCACAGAAAAAACTTGAATGTGACAAAAGTAATAATAAATAAAAATTCCATGAAATTTAACCAGTGAAAGTCAGACATTACTTTTCAACAATGCTTCAACTGAATTATTAAAAAAAATAAACTCATGGAACAGACTTGGACAAAAATGATGGTACCCCTAACTTAATATTTTGTTGCACAACCTTTTGAGACAATCAAACAATTCCTGCAACTGTCAATGAGACTTCTGCACCTCTCAGCAGGTATTTTGGCCCACTCCTCATGAGCAAACTGCTCCAGTTGTCTCAGGTTTGAAGGACGCCTTTTCCAGACGGCATGTTTCAGCTCCTTCCAAAGATGCTCAATAGGATTGAGGTCAGGGCTCAAGGAAGACCACTGTAGAATAGTCCAATGTTTTCCTCTTAGCCATTCTTGGGTGTTTTTAGCTGTGTTTTGGGTCAATGTCCTGTTGCAAGTCCCATGACCAGTGAATGAGACCAAGTTTTCTGACCATATCATACCATACCACACCATATCATACCATACCACACCACATCATACCATACCATACCATACCATATCATACCATACCACACCATATCATACCATACCATATCATACCACACCATACCACACCATATCATATCACACCACACCATATCATACCATACCATACCATATCATACCATACCACACCATACCATATCATACCATATCATACCATACCACACCACACCATACCATACCATACCATACCATACCACACCATACCATACCACACCATATCATACCACACCATACCACACCATATCATATCACACCACACCATACCATATCATTCCATACCATACCACACCATACCATATACCACACCATATCATACCACACCATACCATATCATACCACGCCATACCATACCACATCATACCACACCATACCATACCATACTAACTTTATTTTTCTGATATTCAAAGGAAGCTCATTCCACAATCTAGGAGCTGCTACAGCAAAAGCACAATCTCCTCTAAGCTTACGCTTTGTCTTTGGGACAATCAGGAGCAGCTGATCCGCTGACCTGAGGGAACAGAAGGGGATGTATGGGTGTACCAGCTTGCGCAGGTAAGGCAAGACTTAAAAGCAAATAAAATAATTTTAAAATGAACCCTAAAAGGCACAGGCAGCCAGTGCAAAAAGGCCAGAACAGGGGCGATGTGATCAAACTTCCTTGTTCCTGTTAAGAGGCAGGCAGCAGCATTTTGGACTCTCTGAAGCTGAAATAATTCTGTTGAAGCATGGTTGAAAAGCAATGTCTGACTTTCATTGGTTACATTTCATAGAATTTGTTTTTATTATTACTTTTGTCAGATTCAAGTTATTTCTGTGAACATTGTGTTTTTTTTTTCATTGACCAAAGGGTACCAATAATTTTGTCCACGTCTGTATCTGTGACTCAAAATAAAATCAAAAGACCATGTGGTGAATGGGCCTTTGTTACGTTCCTGTACCAGAGGACTGAGTCTGCTCTGCGTTACCGGTAGCAACTGAGACCTGAACTGGACTGTCTGAACTCCACCAGAGCTGCCTTTAGTCACCGGTTCTAACAAACAGCAGGTCTTCTGGTTCTCCAGGTCAGCTGTGGAGTAGAGGGACTTTGGTGGTCCTTGGTGGATGATGAGGTCCCTTTGCTTTGATCAACTTATTTTAGTGACACTTGAATATTTTAAAAGTGCAGTTTTTTCCCTGCATTTTATTTAAAATGTATTTATTGTTGAAACAGTTACCCTCCCACCCCGTTCACACAGACACAGATTATATCACAATAAGATCACACGCATCATGAAGACAAATAAAACGGCGACTCCCATGGCGCTGAAGGAAGACTTGTGTTGGATAACAGACTCTGGGATTCCCCCACCCTCAATACTTCCTTCTCAGTTGTTTTTCCTGCAGTTCTCTCAACAGATCAAATTCCATAATAAACCTGAAAAGAGGTCAATTAGACCAAAGAAATGAGGGAAAGGAGACAACCATGTTTGTGTGTCATTAGATTACTGTGTCATTTCTCAAAAGGTGAACTGGGATTGCGGTTCCTTCCTTGTTCAAGAGGAGGCTGTGGCTCTGACCAAGGTGAGCCTTTTTCTCACAAATGTCCTCGAAGCACCTTTTAAACTAATAACTTGGCATGAAATCTGTTTGTCTCTCAGATGATTGTCTCTCTGTGCTGTCATGGAGGTCAGCAGCTTCCTGCTCTGCAGCATCCACCATCTTGGAGCGCGCTCAGAAGAGACGGGAGAGCTTCTGGGGAAAAAGATGACCTCACCTGTGTAGTTGTTGTTTGACCTCATTTGTGCAGGATTGTGTAATGATTGTTGTATTATGTAGAATTATTTATTTTTGTAGGCAAAAAATAAAATATTTGATTAGAAATGTTTTGTTACAATCAAAACTATAACAGGAAGTTAACTCAGCTTTGCATTTTTCTGACATCTTCAGGAGCAGTTTGTTTGTTGTTGAACTGGACGTTCCTCCAGAGGTGAGAACGATGCCTGAAACTCACTCAGCAGCAGCATTTCTTTGGGTTTTGTGTTCCAGCAGTTTGATATGCTGGAGTTTAAAACCATCAGATGAATTCACTATTTAGAGTGAAGAGGGTCTTTACTGGTTTAGTCAGTAAGCTCAATCTAAAAACAACCATATCAGATCATCTTTTCAATGATAAACACAAGACATCCTCCAGAACTTCAGCTTGTTTCAGTCAACTTTATCTTTTATGGATGACAAACGAAAATCAAAACCTCCTTAAATATTGAGCTTCTTTCATAAAACAATGGCACCAATTTGCCGCTAAGTGGAGACGGCATCAGGGAGCCTTTGGTCGCTCAAAAGTGGTCGGCCTGTGGCGGTAATGGTCCGGTAATGTGGCGATCATGTGTTTTTCACAAAAAATTACACAATGGCGGTATAAAGGGGCGGTCTTAAAGCCCTCAGTGCACCATCATCAACTTCCTTTTAGCTTAGACGTAACTTGTTTTTTATTGATTGAAGCCACACCCTATAAGTTTATTTCACGAACCACACGAGGGTGGCTGTCCTTTACAATACCTGAGCTTCAGCTCCAACGTCCAGAAGCTCCCGGATCTCTGCATCGCTCCAGTTTGCCATCTCGTCTGATTCTGCCATGGTGTTTCTCATGAAAGAGACTTTGGTGTGATGGAGCCACCAATGTGTCAAAAACAGCCCTCAGAGGTTCTGGTTCATCCTGACATGACAGCTTCAGCTCCATCCATGATGAGAACTTCCCGTTCCACCACATCCCAAAGGTTCTGGACTGGACTGAGATCTGGTGACTGCGGAGGCCGTTGGAGTACAGTGAACTCGTGGTCATGTTCTAGAAACCAGTTAGAGATGATATAAGTTTAGTTGCATGGTGCATGATCCTGCTGTAAATGGCATGAGAAGATGGGCCAACCGTGGTCATAAAGGGATGGACATGGTCAGCAACAATTCTCAGGTATGCTGCTGTGTTTAAACCAGACTCAGGTGGTACTAATGGGTCCAAGGTAGGGCAACAACATCACCACCTCACATTTACACCAGCAGAAGCAGCCTGAAGCGTTGACACAAGGTAGGATGGATCCATGCTTTCACGTTGGTGACAGCAAATTCTGACTTGACAGCTGAAATCCAGACTCATATCAGACCAGAAAAGGTTTTTCCAGTCTCTTCTGGTCCAGTTCTGGTGATCCTGTGTGATTTGTAGCATCAGTTTCCTGTTCTTAGCTGACAGGAGAGACACCTGGTGTGGTCTTCTGCTGCTGGAGTCCATCTGGAGCAGCTGGTGTGGTTCTGCAGACCTTGGCCAGCTATGTTCTAGTTGTTTACAACACACTTGATTTAATGGTTGAGTTACCTGTGAGGTAGCTCATGAAGCTCGGTAATCACCAGAGGCCTCATTTATAAAACTTTGTATAGAATCCTTACTAAAATTCTAATAAACTCAGCAAAAAATTTAATAAATTACTTGAGCAAAATAATTTTTCGACCAATAAAACATCACGTACGTCCAGCTGCTTGCAAATCCTGCTTTATAAATAACTCGTCCTAGAAATGTGCTCAGGTGATTTTGGATCACATCCTGCCTTCTACACATCCACTTTTTCCATAAATGGTCGATGCAAAGTAGCTTATGAATATTCTACATATAGTTAAAGATGGCGTTGAAGAGCTCTAGGAAACAGTTTCACTGAGAATGAACTCAAGGTGCTTGTGGGTGAGATAGAGGGACAGGAAAAAGTTTTAATTGACTTCCTGTGGCACTGCGTTGTTGTGGTGAGCTGTGTGTGGAGGAATCGTGGCGTGATTATGGTGAAAAAAAAAAGAAGTGGTCAGATGGAAGCAAAGAGGAAGCTGGCAATAAGCATTTCAATGATGCATCCAAAATGGCTGCATCACGGTGCTAAGGGACCGCTGTTACCGGTAGCTTGTTCAAACAGCGGCCGACTCTGGACTCTGATTGGTTCTATTCTCATCACGTCCTGCCTGTTCCATTTGCTGATTGGTTATTTTTTCCGTTCTCCCATCTTTGCCATTTTATGATTGGATTTATGTTACTGTCAATTTTTGTTGTCTTTTATTTGTCGACGAAATTGTCGATCACTATTTGTCATAATTAAATTTATAGAATTATGCTTTTCAGCTTTCGTTTTGTTTTTGTTCGCAAAAATTCATACATCACGAAAAAATAAAATAAAATATTTCGTCAATGAAATTAACACTGTTCACCAACGGAGAAGTATAAAAGGAAAACGTATAAACTAGACTTAACTTTTTCCATCGGACATGTAAGCGTTGCGTAATGTCCGCAAAGCGTAGTATACAGGAATTAGCCACCGTCATAGTGGATAAATGTGTCTAACAAGCACAGCGATGGGTTGCTCCACTAAATTTATGATTTGAGTCTATATTTATGCGCTATGCTTTCAGAATGCATCAATCAGTTCAAATCAGACCAGACAGGAAGTCAAACAAGAAAGCAGTGAAAAACATCCGAAAACTTTCAAAATAAAAGTCACATGCTGATTTCCAGTTGCCTAACTATTAAATAAAGTACACCATGACCCGTGAAATCCCCGTAGACAAAGTAAACAGAACAGAGAATAAACCACAGACCTTTAGGATACATGCTGTTGTTGTTCTCCTTGTGTGGAACGCTGCCATTTCGCGTCTGAAACGCTCCCGGTGGGAAGGGAGCTTTCCGGTAAAAAACGTATATTATGTTATGCGCTGCTTACGCATCCAGTGGAAATCCAGGGTTAAAAGCAACATACTTTTACTCTCGTTAGGATTTGGTGATATGGCCTTAAATCTATATTGCCATATAATTTGAAGTACGTTCGGTAACGATATATCGCGATATATTCTTTTCTTCTGTTTGTAAATGTCAAATTGACTTTGGAACAATCTCACATACCAGATGAATTGCAGCAGAACAAATACTTCTAAAAAGTATGGAATGTATTTTAAAAAACTTTTAATGTGCAAAATTTATTTAAACAAATACAAAACCTTTCAAGTCATTTTTATGTTGTGTTATTCTTTTTCCAAACAATGCAACTTAAAAATTCTCATAAAACGAATAAAGATATTTTAAATAAAATCCAAGCTAAATGTGATGAAAACACAAAATTCTAAATAGTTTGAACTGAAATGAAAATGTAAAAGCAGAAATAACATTTCTTCCTGCTTCCTTTCATTTAAAAATGTTCAGGTTTTTCTTTTGCTCATAGAAGTTAAGTTTTGCATCAGTTAATTTATACTTCTCCGTCTGCATCGGTACGGAGACATGCAGTGCCATTTTGTGTCAGCGCAAGGGCCCTCCGACAGGCCCGCAGAGGGTGACGGAGACATGACCACTTTTTTAACTGTCCGTCGAGAGCGATATAGGGCTTTGGAACCGACGTCATCGCGCAATGCATTGTGGGTTTGCTGCGCCATCTTTGTTGTCCACAAACCAAAACAAAAGAGAGGAGAAGGTAACGTGCTTAAAAGCAGCTCCAAAGACAAAGGAATATATCGAGACAAATTGCGTCTGGATGCCAAAAAAAAAGATCGAGTGTCTTGGAAGTGCGGACCCGTATGAAGTACGGCAATGGAGAAGAGACCCAGAGAATCTACCCCTTTGTTCTTCCCATAAATATTTTCATATCCTGTCTGTGGAATCAGTGCGTACACCGCGAACCAGTTACGGAATTACAAGTCTTTGGAGGCGCACATTCAGTTCACCAAGGGTTGTGTGCATTTTTAAGCCTCCACATTGTGAATACGTGATCATTCATGCAAAGGTAAGTCACTTTTACTACTGAGTAAAAATCAATCAAAATTCTGATAACTTTGAGAATCCCACTCACTCTGAAAAGAATTGCTATTTGCTCACTTCGTAGCTGCTTTGTGAAACATAAATCTGATTTTAGTTTAATACACTTATTAATGAACTGCAGAAACTCCTAACCATGTTACATGTTCATAACTCACTTACAGCTGAAATTTCAACAGAACTTGATGCTTATTCTCTATTGAAAGTGATTCTTACATTACATCAGTCCAGTTTTTCTCCCAGTATAAATGCCAATTTTCTGAACAGGTCCATTGTTATATTAGCAAATATTAGATTTTTTAAAACATAGCATAAATGTGTGTTGCCCTGGCCCTATTCATGTCATGACAGTAATGTGTTTTTTCTGTTGCAGGTACTGCACTCCCAAAGGCTGAATGAACCAGCGTTGCTTCCATGCGTCATTGTGATGGTTACCAGCAAGGTTGAATCTGCCCACTGCACCTGTATGGCTGGAGTTGCTGAGAGCTGCACCCATGTTGTGTCTGAAGAAAGCCCAAGAGTTTTCCAGAAAGTGTGCCTTCCAGAACTAGTTGGAAAATATTTCTCCAAGTGCAGTTCTGTTCAGAAGGACCCTTAATTTAGCATTTGATGGGTTAAGATTGTTGCTTAACATTTATGGCTGTGACAATACATTACTAAAAAACTAAGTCACCCACCTGCCAGGGTCTGACTCAAACCACTATTCCTGCTCATGAATTGTGCAATAAAGAGTTTTGTATATTTGCACCAAGCTATCTTTGCACTACAATGCACACAAATGTTTTTTTGCTTTAATGTATATAACTGTTTATCAAGGATAAAGGGATACAGTTCTTGATTAGCATTCTGTGAATACATTCAAAACTTGAATAAATGAAAAATAAAGGATGAAGAAATTCTTTAAATGTTTTGCTTTATTCAATTTACTTCACAAAAGCAGATCAGTTAATGTATAGAAATGACATCATTAAGGTTTAATGTCAAATTGTTAACATATAAAACATCGATTGTGTCAGTAAAGGTAGAAGACAGAGTTTTGTGGGAAAAGATGGCATCTCTGGCAGCTCCACATCTAAAACTTCTGAGGGGGTCTCACCTTCACATTCTGCTGCTCCATTCTGAACACCTGTCAGATACAATGAGTGCATAAGTGTGAGCCAAATGATCACCTTAAATACAATTAAAATGTTATTTACATATATTAGAGCTATTAAAAAATTCTGTGCAAATGATGTGACAGTAAGAGCACTGGGGGGGGGGGTTGTTTACCTGCTTCATTTTTCATTTGTTGCAGTCGTCGTGGGTGATGGCCTGAGTTTGAAGCAGAGACTTCTGAGTGAGCCATGTGGAGCGTTGGAACCCAGTCAGGATTTGTTTCATAGACAGGTTTACCTAGCCTGGCAAGCCATCCTATATATGTGAATATATAGTCTGGCCACGAACCATTGACGGCTCTCAGTCGTGAGGCGGGATCTACGGTTGTCTTTCAAAATGTCAGCACGCAATTGGATAGCGCTAGGACCAATCAGAGTAACGAACAACGTGACGTAATCACAGCGACGGAAAAGCGGGAGGCAGCAATGGCGTCTAACATCAATGATTTCTGTCGTTTTTGTATAAAAACATGTGAATATCAGGTGTACTGGGACATTGCACTACTTAGTTTGATAAAAATAAGAAGCTGCTAAGTATATCAGACAGACTTACGCACGTTGGAGTCTAAATAATCCAATGTTGATGACAAAGCCGTTTCAAAAGAACGTGCTCCGGCGCTGCCGCCATGTTGCATGGGTTCGCGGCCGCAGCGCTGACGTCATCGGCTACTCCCGCTCTGTGATTGGCCCACAATATAGAGCGCTGTGATTGGCCCAACCAAAACTATAGTGAGTTGTGATTGGATAGACACAGCAGTGGTTTGGGCTGCGAGGGTTCCAATGAAGCGTGCCTAGACCAAACTCTGCAAAGCAAGAATTTGGTCTAGTTCACTAGGCTACAATTTTTCTGCACTGGCGCTGAAGGCTGTGAATGCTGTCATTAAGAGTGTGAACAGCAGGTCACACCAAAGCCAGCCTGAACAGAAGAGTTTTCAGCTGNAGGATGCACTGGTGTAAGGGAGAAAGAAGAGGAGTGACATGGGTGTGCTGACTCACTGTGACCCCTATCCTTGCTCTACCAGCAGCATTGTGGGTATTTATAAATTAGCGTAGGCTGTGCACCCCCTTATATAAGCCCTTACACACATATGCACACACAGACACGGGGGGAGGCGCACGAGGTGAATGATGCATTTTGTTCCGATTATTGACTTTGTTCTTCTTTCGATTCCTTATCGTCTTACTCTTCTTGTCTTCCTCCTGCTGCACAAGCCTCGTCTTTGTGTCTTCCTCCCCACTCATCAGAAAGCTTCCTTTTCTCCGAGACAGTAGGAAGAGAAAGAAACGGAAAAGGCAACTGGAGTGTAGCTCGCCAACACTTCTCTCTCTCCACACTCTTTAAACACCGTGCCAGGTCTGCCGGGCTGCAGCCAGGAAGAAAATCTAATGCAGGTGTTTTTTGTAGTTGAAGCCAATCAGTCGATATACTACGAATGTTAAAGGTTTTGTTTGTGGGATAGTTTAGACAAATGAACTGGGAAGTCATTGAGTTTTAGGCATTTCTTTATATGTGATAATCCGAGCTTCTTTATTTGATGTTCGGGTGACCAATCTTGCTGCTCGTTTAAATTCTCTCTTAGAGATGAGATTGTTAAAGTATGGGCTTGGTTCGTTTGGGTTTTAGCCACAATTTACTGAAGTTTGATATGTTGATGCTCATAGAGAGGGATTCCTAAGTGTTAAATGTCAAGAAACAGACCTTTAAGATCAGGCTAATGGTACGGAAACAGCAACATACATGACTTAACTACTTCTTCCTCACTAGGGTCTCAGGGAGCTGGTGTCTATCCCAGCAGTCAGTCAGTCAGTGTGGTTACATGTGCATCTAAGTCAAGCTATGGCAATAATCAAGCTTATACCTTAAAGTGGCAATACGTAATGTTTGTGTAGTTTTTACCATTCATCTTTAGAAATATTCATCGAAATGTTGAAAAGGAAATAAATGATGCCCAGTTGTTGAAAAATATTGGTGGCTTCGTAACATATAACCATAAAAATTGTGTCTAAAATACATTGGCGCAGGTCTAAGTCTCTGGGCGACGCCATACGCGATGTTTCCTTGTACGGGAGCCCGTGAGGACAAACCGCATTGACAGATTTGTAACACGTGGTTACAAAACTTTCACCATTCATAAATGTTATTTTAAACATTTATCTCTTGATGAAAGGGAGTCTGATGTCATTTTGCTGCGCTTCTTCTGATCATTGAACGCCACATTTTCCTGAAAGGGCTGATTTTGTATGGCGACACAACAGCTGAGAGAACCAAGCTGTCATATCTCCTGGTCAATTTTCCCCCTCCCAGGAATTGCCCGGAACTCTTATAGTAAAACAACGGCTTATGTTTATTTGATGATCAGCTAAATTTAGATATCTATTCAATGTTTTATACCAAGTTTAAATATCTACAAAAATTTCTGTTTTTGGACCAATTTCGACTCAGTGTTAGCCAAGAGACGTAAATATTTTTAGATCTTTTTTCACCATAAAACGCTCAGTGGGTTAATTTTAAATGTGCTTGGTAAATAAATGAAATCACAACAAAAATGTTCTATATTTAACTCATATTAGAGCATCGTATCCACTCCAACTTGGGTTGATACTCAAAAACATTGATTTGTTAGCCTGGCAAGCCATCCTATATATGTGAATATATAGTCTGGCCACGAACCATTGACGGCTCTCAGTCGTGAGGCGGGATCTACGGTTGTCTTTCAAAATGTCAGCACGCAATTGGATAGCGCTAGGACCAATCAGAGTAACGAACAACGTGACGTAATCACAGCGACGGAAAAGCGGGAGGCAGCAATGGCGTCTAACATCAATGATTTCTGTCGTTTTTGTATAAAAACATGTGAATATCAGGTGTACTGGGACATTGCACTACTTAGTTTGATAAAAATAAGAAGCTGCTAAGTATATCAGACAGACTTACGCACGTTGGAGTCTAAATAATCCAATGTTGATGACAAAGCCGTTTCAAAAGAACGTGCTCCGGCGCTGCCGCCATGTTGCTTGGGTTCGCGGCCGCAGCTCTGACGTCATCGGCTACTCCCGCTCTGTGATTGGCCCACAATATAGAGCGCTGTGATTGGCCCAACCAAAACTATAGTGAGTTGTGATTGGATAGACACAGCAGTGGTTTGGGCTGCGAGGGTTCCAATGAAGCGTGCCTAGACCAAACTCTGCAAAGCAAGAATTTGGTCTAGTTCACTAGGCTAAGGTTTACCTGCAATATTGCAAAAAAAGATTATTGTCTCATATAAATATCGTTTTTTTTATCAATCTTCTGGTTATTTGTTCTAATTTTCTATGAGCTCACACCATTATTAATTGTGTTTTCTAGAGCTTTTCTTTTGTGTTTCAGAAAAACAAAAACTATTTGTTTACAAATTCTTAGACCCAAGGAAGTGTAGCAACCGTGACGGCAGAAGCTAACGGGGGTCTAAAAACTAAACCTCTGAGCGCATCAAAAATAGCAAAGGTAAAAGGAGGAATATGAGCGGGTATTTAGAACTTACCAGAATGAATAATGTCTGGAACACACGAGAAGAGATTTGGTGATGGTAGAGAACTGGAGATCGGCTCGTCTCACAGCTGCTATTCAGGTTAGTCGTCTTCTTTTGGCTACGTCAGACACACGGGCTCCCTCACGTTGCTTCCAGGCAGGGAAGGAATACAAAGATAGCCCATTTTCATGCTTATTACCTTCCCGGTCGCGCGACCTGACATGACAGCCTACTATGCAGCAAGTCCTAATCATTGCTGTTAAGGTGCTAACCGTTTGTTCTCCAGTCCTTTGTTTGGCCTCCAAAGATGGCGCGGGCCGGGCCGCGCCCCCTCGCGCAACGCAATCGCCATTGCCAACTCAAAAAATATAAAGAGAGCTGAAGATATCTAGCAGCAGACACGGAGCAGATTGAAGAACGCCTTGCGAAAAAAGTCAGCAAAAAAGAAAGTTTATTCATCCGTGACTGAAGGAGCACAAAGATACGCAACTAGCGTTTTATTTGTGGACAGGAAACGTGGATTTAGAGGTGCCGACCACATGAAGAGGTGGAGGAGAATGAGGGACAAATTCGTCCGTGTTAAAAACTCTCTAAAATACATTAAAACAATGTAAACACAGTAGTAAATACACTATCATGGACCGGATAGTGACTGTAATGGCGGCAGGATACCCCAGAAAAGAGCTACGCCCTCTGTTGTCCTGGCGGGGAATTGCTTTGCAACTCTCCCCAGGTGACGGAGAAGTCTGACGAGAAAACATCTCCGTCAGTGCGTGAGTCCACACTCGAGCTGATGGAGAAGTATAAATTAGGCTTAACTGTTTTTTGTTGACAACAGCGAGATAAAGTTGGAGGTTCCCATTCCTCTCCCTGTTGTTGAGCTGTACTCAGAAAAAGCTGAGCCAAAGCCAAATTCCTTGTAAATGTAAGTTTACTTGGCCAATAAATCTGAAATCTGAATCTCAGCTGGTGGAGGTGTTAAAGTTAAAGTCCCAAGTCATCATCACACACTGGTGAAATTACATCTCTGCATTTGACCCATCCCCGTGGTGGGGAGCGGTGAGCTGCAGCTGTGGCCGCGCTCGGGAACTATTTGGTGGTTTAACCCCCCAATCCAACCCCTTAGTGCTGAGTGTCAAGCGAGGAGGCATTGGGTCCCATTTTTTCAAAGTCTTTGGTATGACCCGACCGGGAATCGAACCCTGATCTCCCAGTCCTGGGGCGGACACTCTACCACTAGGAGCCACCGGAGCTGGTTGTATGGTTGATGGTTGTATACACATGAGCCACAGATCTACTAAGTTGTGTGTTATTTTTTTTTCTGAAAACTCTCTAGAATCTAGCTGCACTAATCCCCAATACGGAGCCAAGCTCTGGTGTAACAATGAGAGTAAAGGATTTCCTGGACGCTAAACCAACAACAGCCTTCCCCGTCGTGAGTCAAGATGGGTGAGTCCATGAATGTTCAGTGACAGTGTGACGTAGATCTGTCAGGATTTTCTAATCCTGGAGTTTCACCTAGAGTCTATTTTCTATCAGAAGCTAATGCAGGAGATAGGTGGAGGAGACTATTTTCATGTTCAGCCTGCATGAAACACGCAGAGTGACTGATCAGATTTAAAAAATAACAAGTAGAAAACTGTTTCTCAGTTGAACTTGGTCTTTGGAGGATCAAACTTACTGATCTCTGTGATTTCAGGTTGATTCATAAATAATGCTGATAGTTTTTCCTGAGTTTATTTTGGGATGCGTTGGTCATGTTTGAAACGTCTGCCAGTTTTATGTTGTTTGTTCTGCTGGATGTTGGTGTAATGAGAGGAATTCCCCTCAGCGACTACACCTTACACACCTGAAGGCCGGTTGCCTGCTTGTTTAGAGGTAATCCATCCTGCTCAAGGAACTGATGATATTTGTTTTTCCTTCACCGTGACATCATCTCAGAAAGGATTTCCGATACAGCTGTGGATAAATGCCTAATCTAATTAATGCATCCGCCTTAGCCAGACTCCAGAAAGTTCAAAATGCTGCGGCGAGGTTCTTAACCACTTCCGACAGACGCATGCACATCATACCCATTCTAGCTGACTTACACTGGCTCCCGGTTAGACATAGGATTCATTTCAAAGTCTTGCTTTTTGTTTACAAGGCTTTGAACGGTCCCTCTCCCTCTTGTCCCCTCACGTCCCCTTTGGTCGCCTGATCACCTGCTGTTGTGCGTTCTAAAGGTTCGATACAAATGACGGGGGGAGCATGTCTTCTCTCATGCAGCCCCAAGACTCTGGAACTCTCTACCCCTCCATGTGCATCTGGCTCCTTCCCTCAGCAGGTTCAAGTCTGCTTTTAAGAAACACTTTTTCAGCATCGCCTTCCCTCCATGATGCACTCTTCTAAATATTGCACGACTCCTTTAGACCATGTTTCACTTCCCTGCATGTTATTGGGCTGTTTTCCATTTCTCGTTTAGTTTTAATTATGATTTAACTGCTCCTTCAGCTGCTTTAGCCCTTTCTGTTTTATTTGTGACATTTTAGCAAGGTTTAAAGCAACATTCCGCAACGTTTACACCTTAAAATTATGCTTTTTTGTAAAGTTTTTGCGTCATACTATCATCTATTATGTTCATTTTCATACCTGTGATAGTGTTGGGGGGTCCCACGTCTGTTTACCGCACTATGCAGTTTTTGAGCTTGGGTCGCTACCGGAAGTACTGACTGGGTGTTGCTTTACGGCAGTATATGGCAAGCCAAAGGGATAAAAAAAGTGTGCGTTCTAAACGCGCATTATGTCCGCCAAAATGCGCGTCTTGAACGAGCATTTTGGCAGACATAATGCGAGTTTAGAACACGCAATTTTTTTATCCCTTTGGCTTGCCATAATTGTATAACGTAGACTCGCTATAGCAGCTGCAGATTCACCAAAGAAAGCTAGAAATCCCTTATCAGAGGAATCTAGGAAAAGAAAAGAAGAACATGAGCAAGAGCAAAGACCAGAGTTATTATTGGGCCGTCTTTTCCTCGCTGGAGAGCTCTTTTAGAAAGAACAGCATGAACTACGGACTCTGACCTAGCCGTGCTGCTAATGGCTAGCTAAGTAATAAATGATTTCACCAGGGTTATTGTGTTTGGTCGGGCATAAAGTTGTTATACAGTCCTGATAAAACTATTTATTCAATGTGTGGAGGTGACATTAGGAATGTAAACATGCCTCTTATGCCTGAGAGAGATTTAATGTTATGACAGTAACGTTACGCAGCAAGCCTTGAGAGGGCGACAGAGAGCATTTATCCACAAAGTTCAGGAATGGGGCTTTAATGGTTTTTCTTGTTAAATTTCCTGGCATTGTGCATTTAATTGTTTTGTTTGATTGTTCACTTTAATATGTATTTTTATGCTTTGCCTTTTATGCGTTTTAACTTATTCCTGGGTTTTTCTGCGATATGTCTGTTGTGTCCGAGCCTTTGGCTCTTTTATGTACAGCACTTTGGTTAGCTGCCATTCTAGTATTCTGAAATTGTGCTATATAAATAAATTGGTATGGTATCTAATCTGGAAATTCCTGCTTTAATTAAAACAACATAAAGTACTTTGTCCTGCATCAAATTTTGAACAAAAAGCCCTGAAACATTGTATGAATCAGAAATAAAACAAAGGTATTTTAATTGTACTGAATCAATTCAAGATTTTCAACTGCTATGTTCACATTTAAGTTTTATTGTGTCACGGTCTGTGTGTGTGTGTGTCCATGGTTGTTTGTCCGCTGTTGCCCTGTGATGGCCTGGCTACCTGTCCAGGGTGAGTCCTGCCCGTTCACCCATGACTGCTAGATACAGTGGGGATGTGAAAGTTTGGGCAGCCTTGTTAATCTTCAATCGTTGGTTGTTACAATAAAGGTTTTCAGTTAAATGTTCATATAGGAGACACACAGTGATATTTGAGAATTGAAATGAAGTTTATAGGATTTACAGAAAGTGTGCAATAATTGTTTAAACAAAATTAGGCAGGAAGACGAAAACATGAATACAGGTAGCAATAGATAATGTACATATTAGAGGGTTTATGAGACACACATTCTGGGAGTCATACTAGACCACAAGCTTCGCTGGAAGCCTCGCATTAAATATGTGGGTGGAAAATATCAAGAAGCATCAGAATGAGTCAAACCAGGTTTATTCTGATTCATAAATCACTTCATATACTACACAGTGTACTTGCAATAAATATATGGCCTAGTGTGGAAATACGGGGAAATACATAAAAAACTCCCCTACAAAAGATGAGCAAAAGAGGGCAATTAGGAGCGTAATCATGCTGGTTATTGTGAACACACTAATTTGTTGTTTCAAAAGCAAAAATACTGAAAAAATGTGGATCTTGTTAAATTTAAAATGTCTCAATTGATGTTTAAAGTAAAAGATAAGTCACTAATTATTCACCTGCAAAAAGCACAGCCGTTAGTATCAGGCAGTGGCGTAGCAAGGCTGAGCTGGTGGTGCAAGTGTTGCTTTGCTGGGGGGGAGGGGGGTCGTCTGGGTTCTCCCCCAGAAAAAAAAATAGTGACCCCCACCCCCCTCCGCAGCACCGTGCACTGATTCTGAACTGGCTCAAAAACTCAACCCTAAACCGGCTCTCCCGACTGACCTCCAGTTTTTTAATCAGAGCTCCATTACAACACAGAACACACCATGGAGGAATATTAATGCGTCCACGGAGTCTGAGTCGAGACGCGTCCTCATCTCCTCTGCTGTGCGGCTAGTCTGACCCCTACTTCACACTGGAAGCATCAGCGGCGTTGAACGTCACTGCTTCAAATAGAATCCATTATAGTCTGTGGGGGTGACTCAAACCAGCCGCGCCGCGACTTCTCTGGGACGCGTCAATTTCTGCAGTTAAAGGTGAAGCATACCATCTTTTTCTTCCGCGTGGATCACCTAAACCATTGGTCCGTATAACTGTCAATTTCTGGTGAAGTCAATCCTGGGTTAGTTTTCACTTTCTGCACATGTGCACCCCCGCGCTCTCACGGAAACCAGGAAGAGGCAAACGCGGTCCGGTTCGGCTCCCCACAGACGACGCTGTCGGCGGTTTTCTGCTCGAGAGGTAAGGCGTGCTATTTTTCCGGCCTCACAATTACGCACTATGGCCGGCAGCTGCTTGTAAATAGGCGCTGGTAGAGGGTTGTGCAACGCGGAGAGGGCGGTTCTTCACTAAACTTCAGAAACATCGACTGCTTCACCTTTAACATAGAGCTAGACAGGAAATCACACACGGTCTCAGTGTAAAAGTTTGGGTAATTTTCAATATAAAAGTCTATTGCAGCAATGCGAATTTCATATCTATGTAGATTACGTCTATACGTGTGACCTCACGTACTTACTGCATCGTTCAATTAGTGCATTGGTGTGTTTTTCATGACTTTAATCCTGGCAGTGGACAGGAACAACATTATACATGACATCAAACAGCGATATGAAACGTGAGTTCCTTCTTTTTGGTTTAAAGGCAGATGGCATAAACAACCTTTGAAGTCTAGAGGGATCTTGTGATCTTGCGAGTCCAGCGAGGAGCACGGCAGAGAAGCCGCTTTGCAGCTGAGATTCTCCCGGTGTACACTGGCACGCAGCGAATCTCGTGAGTAAACCGTTACGCGATGCTGACGCTTCCAGCGCGAAGTAGGGGTTACTCTCTTGCTCTCGATGCTCCAGTTCGGCCCTGGGGGGCCCGCTGCACTGGCGGAATCAGGAAACATGAAACAAACTTTTTTCTGCTGAATTTCTTTTAAAACTTCCTGCTTCCTTCCTGAACTGGGCTGAGCAGGGACCTTTGTTTTCTTGTGTAAAGACTTCTCTTATTACACATGAGACTCAACTTCATTTAAATATTTCATAAAACCAATAAAGCAAACACCTGAAGTTACATCAGAATAGGTAGGAAGCTGAACCCGTTCTGCTGATTGTGGCTGAATACGTTTTTATTTTGGAGAAGGTTTGGTTACGTGTCTGAGTGATAGCAGAGATCTGTTACTGTAACACCATCACCTCTGAGGGAATCACACCCACATCCAGAACAATGGACAAACAGAAAATGCTATCTGCCACTTGATCCCTAAATCTTAGAAAAGCATGTTAATAGGTTAAAATCTGGTCGCACACTGAGGAAATTAGGTCTTGGCCTCACTCAGGAGGTCACGTATTGTAATTAAACGCTCAGGATGAGATTTCTCAGGAATGGAGAAAACTTTTATCAGGAAAACGTCCCTGGAGGATTTACCATTGGCTCTGATTTTATTCTCCTTCATGCCCTCAGGACGTACAGACATGGCAATAATTGTAAACATTGTGTAGATGACAGACTCCTGCAGATCCTGACTCAGAATCAGATAATTTGTTTATTTCAGTCATTCAGAAATAATAAATGAGACTGATGTTGGATACAGAGGAAGATGTTTGGTTTGTCACTGAAGACATTTAAACTAAACCCAGATTAATAAAAGGGCTTTTCTTCTTCTGATGAAAAAGGTTCCAACCATCTAACAAAAACACCTTTTGTTAGATTTTCTCTTTAAGGCCACAGATTGTGACTGCATCACTTTAAATCGATTGAACGGGTGGAGTTAGTACCTGAGCATGGAGTCAGATCTGAGTGCCACTACGACCTCTATGACCCCTCACAACCCAACTGGATCACAACAGATCTGGGAGATGTGGAAGTGTGAAAATGCTGGTAAACATGCTCTGAGGGCTCAGCTCCATCCAGGATGAGAGCCTCCCGTTCCACTTCATCCCAAAGGTTCTGGACTGGACTGAGATCTGGTGAGTGTGGAGGTCGTTGGAGTCCAGTGAACTCGTGGTCATGTTCTAGAAACCAGTTAGAGATGATCTAAGCTTTGTGACATGATGCATGATCCTGCTGGAAGTAGCCATCAGGTTTATCCAGCTATCATCCATCAGATGCTCTCCTGCTCCTCCAGCATGTTCCACCTGTCTGCTCTGAGTTCTCACAAAGATACTTCTAAACATCTGCACCACACTGCCTGCCCAGCAGATCCCACCAGGAGTTGTGAAAAGGTTCTGTACCTAAGACCCCTGGTGCCACACACTAATCAGCTAATGAACTCAAAACACCTGCAAAAGCCTTTAAATGGTCTCTGTAGCCCTTGTTATAAGACACACCATGCCGGCAAATCAGCGCAATATTACTGCAACGTGTTTCTTATGAACGCGCCATGGCGGCATCACGTTGCGGGAATTTTGCGGCATTCGTGCCGCCACGCTTGATAGTAATATTGCGGCTTTGCTGGTCTTATAAACGCACATTAAGCCTTGGCGCAACAGAGGGAGGTGTCATGACCATGTGATGAATTACTGCTGAGCTCCATGTTTGACATTTTAAACTATAATGAAAGTAAACACGCGCTAAAGTTTTGGTTTGTAAACAGAATCAGCTGAGATGATCATTTGGAGCGATGCGGAGCTCCGGGAGCTTCTCTCCGTTAGATCTGCAGCTCAGATCATCTGACAGCTCACAGGGATGGTGGAGCACACACACCTGTAGCTGGTTGTTAAAATAAAAACTTAAGGAGCGCGGCTTCGATCGCAATAAAAAGCAAGTTATGTCTAAGATAAACGGAAATCCGCGACAGCGTAGAGACCGCCCCCATACCTCCTTTATGCCGCTATCGTGTAATCTTTTATAAAACGGACATGATTGCGCAACATTACCGCCACGGTCTGAGCTCTTATAAACGACCTAACGCTCCCTGATGCCGCATCGGCGTTGCGGCAAATTGGCGGCATTGAAACATCCTTTTGTTGCTTTGGCCTTAAATGATATTCTAATATTCTGAGATCCTGAATCTGGGATTTTATTAGTTGTCAGTTATAATCAACATTAAAGAAATAAACATTTGAAATCTATCGGTCTGTGTGTGATGAATGAATCTAATATACAAGTTTCACTTTTTGAAATAAATCAACTAATTTTATGACCAGCACCTGTACTTTCTGCAGCTTTGCATCTTACATCCTCTCCATGCACACGGGCTATTAGACAAGAATCACACAGTTACATAATACGACAACAATAATTCTGCAAACCACACACACACACACACACACACACGGACACAGAGGAAATTAGATTAGTAAGGAAAGGTACAGGTGAAATGCTTTAAGCAAACTGATATTTGTAATACGACGTCACATCTTGAATGACAGTTAATTTCCTTTTGTGTGTCAGTAAACAGAGTGCACGAGGTCAGCACTCACCTGACAGCGTGTGTGTGTAGTAGGGGTTTTTGCATGGCCTATATTTCTGCAGCGGGGGCGGAGGTTGATGTGTATAAAGGGACGAGGCTCAGAGGCGTCTTCACTACAGCACCTGCTGACAGGTTGGTGAACTGGAGCAGCAGCAGCTTCTCCGGCACATCGTTTAGATTTTTGTTTTTAAACCTTCTCTTTCTGTCTTGCAGCTCAGACGTCCCTGTTCCCTCTGAACGGATTAAAATCCTTCATCCTCCTGCATCATGAAGCTCGACACCGCCGCACTCGCCTCCTTCCTCCGCCCGGCCGTCGCTGCGCTTGCCGTCCTGTTCCTGATTGGCTGGGTCGAAGAGGTGACGACGCACCCTTTGCCCCTCAGCCCGCCGCTACGAGACCAGAAGACACACATCGCCATCCAGGTGGTGTCAAAACATGTAAGTCCTGACTTGGATGTTAGAACTGAATCTTTAATAATCGCTGAAACATAAAATTGTATAAAAGGATTCACTATGCAGCTGACAGTTTGTCCAGTCTAGAACCACGTCCACACTCATGTCAAACATGTTTTCTGTAACAATGATGAATTCCTTTCTGCTCGTGTTTTGGCCCGAGCCGGTCCTCTACAGAACACCAGCAGAACTGAACTTTAGGTCACCTGTCAGAGAACATCCAGAGCAGATGTAAACGTTGTAGTTGGTGGGATGTTTTAATATTTAATGACGGGGTGGTTGTTCTAGATTAACCAGGTGAACTCTGACTGATCGGTGGTGTTGTTTTGTGATTTCAGGCCCAGGGGCAGCAGCGGGAGGAGGACACAAGCATCAGACTGATACCCAGAGCCAACACTGACCAGGTGAGACACAATCAGCTTCACCTGCTCTGAAGCTGTGGCTGATGATGGCGGAGCTGCTCTTTAACCTCTCCGTCTCCTTCAGAACCACATGGAGATCTGCTGCCTCCACGCCAACATTCTCGACTTCTACCTGCGCAACATCCTGAATCACTACCACGTGCATCCCAGCATGCACCAGCTGAAGACCGACCTTCACCGCGTTAGCCTGGACCTGAAGGATAAGGGCTGCGTAAGTGTTTCATCTGTTTATGTGATAATTAAACATGTTTTTATTTAGAACTATAAAACACAACAAAATAAAAAGAAACTGATTATTCTACGTTTAAATCTTTAGATAAAAACAAAGAAAGAGTTAAAAAGAAAACAGAACTTTAAGCTAAAATGTTGAACTTTTGTTTTGGGGCCAATCAAGTCTGCAGCCTTTAGCTTTAGGCCTCTGAAGAGCGTCTCTGACAGATCAAATGGAAATATTAGCAGGTAGAACGACTGTACCCGTGGGTTTCATGTCTCACTGTGCCTTTGACATGCAGCTTTTCTCCAGTGATGTGGTTGATGCTGAAATCGATAACCAGTTTCTGTGGTTTCGCACCAAGAACACAAACGCACTGATGAGGAGATCCAGCTGATAACAGCTGCTAACCTCCAGAACTTTCTGTCTCTGCAGAACGTGACTCATTATCACGACCATCATCACGCCGTCCAATTCCGCAGGAAACTGGAAAAGGTGAGTTTAAAACGGGCCGAGCTTCACAGCCTAGTCGGCGTTGATTCAATCAACCAGGTTTTAGACCTCCAGCTCCAAAATTAGGTCTGTTATCCTCAAACTCATCTCTCTGAACTGCACCAGGCTCACTTCAGCAAAAACCATGAACAATAATCTGTAATCTAGTTGTTTTATCTCCGTCTCCGTTAGGACATTCAGTCAGACCAAAGTTTCATTTTTAGAGCTTTTTACTTACTAACGTACAGAAATGATCTGAGTTTAAATGTCCTGATGGGATTTTTATCAAAGCTGAACCCAAATCTCGAGACAAAGATGAGTCGCTCTTTAAATTCAGATCTTCACAAATCTTTGAGCCTCAGGTAATATTTTTAATCAGCTGTTCTTTTAACGATGCATTTATTTCAAACATGTAATTGTGTAAAATAAAGCCATGATAGCCAGCACTACAGATTTAAATAGCACTCCTAAAAGCATCCGTGTGTGGCGTGGAATGGCCTGGATGAAGACATTAAGCAAAGTAAAAATATTGCACAATTTAAAAGAAAATTTGGGGAGTACATAAATAAATACATGAGTACGAAAAATTAAGTTGACAAAAAAAAAAAACTAAGCAAGATTGGGGCATGTGTGAGTTTTTCAATGGTAGTATGCATGAGCAGGTACACACGAACAAACTGGACAGGCATTGGTATTTGTATTGATAATAATTTTAAGAGTTTACCTTTTATTGTGGTTAAGAACGTGAAACGAGAAATTGGGACTTCTTCCTGATCCCTCTCCAACTGCATTTTGTTTTTGATTCTGAAATGATTTGGTGATATTATGGTTTTTAACGTGTGTTTTTCTTTGTTCATTGATGGGATGTTTAAAATAAAAAATAAAAAAGGATCAAGCTGTGATTTAAATAAGTTGTTTCAAGACCAACGATAAGAATCCGGTGACCAGGATGACGTGTGATTAATGTTTCGTCGTGTTTGTTTCAGATGGAGGGCGATCGAGGCATAATCAAAGCCGTGGGAGAGATCGACATCCTGTTCACGTATCTGAACGATTACTGCGTAACTCCCAAACCCACCGCCGAGTACTGACGCCCCGGCCATCGAAACATATTTATTCTATTTAAACTTTTATAGCAACAACTTTTATATTTTTATTTATTTGTTTATTTAATTTGAGCTCAAATACAAGATGTTTTTTTTAGAATTTACATGAAATATTTATATTGACAGTTTGTTAATGTTTGAGGAGAAAGACTCCAGTGTTGGTGAAGCTGCCATCTTGTGGCAACTAGTTCTAAAAGAGCAGCAGTATTAAAATATTTCTGTGTTGAACGACTGCTTGATACCAGATTTATTGTTTCTAAAATAAAATGAAAACATGATTCCTCTTTTTACTCTTGTGATTTATTAAAAGCCTTGAGAATTTGAGTTATTTTTAATCATCAGAAGGTGAAACAAATATTTCTGCTTTTTGTTTCTTTTCACTTCTACAAAACCTCACAACACCTCTGGAGATCAAACGTGACTTCAGAGTAAACAAACATGGCGGAGGAAGACCGCCCTGTCTGATTGGCTACATGTCTCATTCAACAGGCAGCGATAGACAAAGGCAATCCAAAATGTTTGAAAGCTACGACTTGTGATCGGAGCGGTTCCGACATGCTTCCACGCAGACCAGAGCGCTCTTTTAGAGCCGTTACGTTTATGATTTTCAGAAGGATCGGATCAAAAATCTGCCGTGTGAACCAGGCCTAAAAATCTAGGTGTTATAATTGACTCAAACCTGAGCTTCTCTGGACATATTAAGGCTCTAACTAAATCAGCGTTTTTTCACCTTCGTCAAATATCAAGAGTCAGAGGTCTCATGTCCAGACCAGACCTGGAGAAACTTATTCATGCTTTTATTTCTAGTCGGTTGGACTATTGCAATGGTCTCCTCTGTGTTTGAAATGTGCTCTATAAATAAAGCTGCCTTGCCTAAACAGACTCAGAACAAGAAAAGCTCGGCTCTAAGAGTTCGTCTGGAAATTCACTTAGTAAATAAACAACAACTAAAGCAACAACACACCATAAAACATCTGTAAAGGAGTTAAATCCATAAAGGATGAGGAAATAATGATGATGAAATAATAAAAACACAAATCAAACATCTAAAAGTCTGTTGGACTCAATTAAAACGAGTTTTACTTACATCCAAACAAGACGATTTAAAGCATTTAGAGACAAATAAGAGTTAAAACCAGGAAATGTGTATGAATCAGAAACACGAGGACACACTGGATCTATGAGAGCGATCCGAGGATCCGTTTGTGATCGATAATCTCAGAAAACCAGTCGACCCAACACAAACGCTTCACTCCACCACAGCGATAAAACACCCGTCTGTGCTTCTACTCCACTGGCAACATGCAAACGAAGGTCTTCTTGATGATTCTGAGCGATATAAACTGCAATGGAGGTCAGTTTTACAGAATCCAACACAGAACTACGGTAGTTACCAACATCAGGTGGGAGGACGTCAGGAACGAAGAGGAGATCGTTTTGCGTTTAGTTTTGAAAGAGGGTACAACTGTGAGCCTAAAAGCCTTCAGGAGCACCTGGATGTGTCTGATGTCAGATTTATGGTTCATAACTCTGAGAACTGGTTCGTCTGATTAAAATAAATCACAACCTTTTATCTGTGACGTCCACACAGCAGGGGGCGCTGCGTTTACTTTTCAGACTGCTGATTGAGGAGAGGTTTCTCTTCTGCAGCGGGGCAGTGTCCTCCCACCTGAGCGGTAACTCCCGTAGTTACGTCATTTTGATGTCTTCTCAGGGCGACCCGACGCTCTGAAAACACCTGAGCTCTTCTGAATGTGGAGAAACGAGGAGTAAAATGTGTCAGTGGCTTTTCTTTTTACATGAAATGAGATCTCAGTGGTTTGAAGTGCAAAGGAAATGCTGAGGTGTGCTCACAGTGACATTATTATCAGCGAGGGTGGCAGAGGAGTTAAGTGCCCGCTCTGTAACCGGAGGGTTGCAGGTTCAAGCCCCGTCTGCTGCAGTCGCTGTGTCCTCGAGCAAAACACTAAAGCCTCTCTACCTGCTGGTGGTGGTCGGAGGGACCGGAGGTGTCTGTGCTCGGCAGTGTGCCCCAGGGCAGCTGTGGCTATGATGTAGCTCATCATCACCAGTGTGTGAATGACCTGTGTTGTAAAGCGCCTTGGGGGGTTGTAGAACCCTAGAAGGTCCTATATTAAAACAGGCCTTTTATCCATTTAATGTGACCAGAGGGGCGTAGAATAGGACATTAATAACAAAACAGCTGGTAAAGGTCAATAGGTACACTTTTAGCATCGGCTTCTTCTCTCTTCTGTCCAAACGGACTATGAAAGTGAAATTTTCAGGTTTTACTAATATTCCTTCTTACTGTTATTTTGCTTTTCTTTGCTGACATTTTTACATGTTTTAAACTAAGGATTTATCCTCCTCATCATTCTCATAGTCTCTGTTTTACACGTTTGTGTTTTCAGCAGCAGCCTGTGACTTTAGCCGTGTTTTTCCATCGTCAGCACGAACGCGACCGGGCTGCAGGCCGATCCCGCCCGGCTTTCCCCACGCTCAGAGCTGAAGTCATCAGAGTGGCGGTTGAGACTTTCTGTGGCAGTGCCTCTTAAATAGGACAGTGAAGTGTTGGGGTGTGCTTCGACGCTCCCGGGTTTGCAGCTCTGAGACCTGAGAAAACTGCCAGTGTGGTTTCGTAGACGTGACTCATTCAGTCCCGAGCAAAAGTCCCGATCCAGCTTTTATCTCAGGTTTCGCCCAACGTTGACGTAAACGTTGAAAGTGGTCTCGATCTCTCTGAGTGTTTCTTTGGACTTTGGTTGTTTTGTTCCTAATTGAAAAGGTTCCTAAACTCAAGGGATGAGCCCGGGTCTTTTCTGACTCAACTCACTGACTGAATCATTAACATCACAAAACCCAGATGCTTTTATAACACCACAAGGATCATCAGAGTAAATGTAAAGAAGCAGAAGTCGGTCGTTTTCTCCTCACCAGCTAATTTAAGCTACAAATCAGAAACACCTGAACCGGCTGAGATCGCTCACGCAATCACCGTTTCACAAAGCCACTCATGAACATTTATAACCCACTTCAAGATGGCCGCCACAGCAAATCAACCTTTGCAAACACAAAAATTCCCAGAGCCGTCTTTCTTCCCAGATGTGGAGCTAAACTTCACAGCTTGAACTATGAACCGATCACTCAGACATCAGTTTCTCAGCATTTAATGATCTTAGTTTAGAACTCTGAGCTCTTTAATGACAGCTACTTTAAACCTGTCTCACTTGGAAACGACACTAAAACTAACAAAGTAAAAAAAACTTGATTATAAAACTGCTTCTATCATAAAAACAGAAATTTTGAAAAAGTGACCCCCAAAAACAGATGAATTAACAGGGGTGAACTTAACTTTTACAAACATCCCGGTGGAGGTGTGGTCTGAGCTTCCCTGTGGTACCGGCAGAGCGACCCGGGAACGAGCGTCTGGTGAGCACCTGTGTGGGGGAACATCTCAAGGGGAGAACTCGTGCTGACATAAAACCAGAGACAAGGGAACTGGTCTGTCACTAAACGTTAAAGCCCTTTGACACCTGATTATGGGATGTTTGTGAAGGTTTAGAGGAAAATTCAGGTCAGATCACAGAAAATGTTATAAAATCTGCCAAAATTTAACAAAAAAACGATAATCAGAGAAACCAAAGAAAAGAAAGCAACAAGACACATTTGTCCACCTGCTGACCTCTGACCTTTACATGCAGTAAGGCTGGTACTTTTACATTAAGACGAAAATGTCTTGTCATGGATGATGCTGAATTAAAAGAAGACAAGCTGGATTTGAAGTGGTTGTCTAACTAACTCACTTTTTCTAACTGGTGCAGAAATCTGCAGAGACCACAAGTAAGACGAGACCTACTTACCTACTTTCATTAGTGTAGGTTTAGTTCCAGCACCATCCGTGAGGCCGGTTTTGTCAGCTGAGCATCATCATCCAGGACTCATCTTGTTGGAACTTAACTTTGGTCTGAAGACAAAACTGCACCTGAGACTTTGTTAGATTCTTTACAGATTCTTTGTGATCTTTATCTTGGTGGTTTAGTCCATTTTTAACTTAAATTACTGTTGGATTCTAGTTTGTTTCCTTATTTTTCCTAATCGAATAATATGACTCTAAGAACTATTAGCTGGTAACTGAAAACTGAAAGTAGAAGAAAACCTACCTTTGAATAAAAATGTTAAAAGATGTAGAAACAGATTTAAGTGAAGGAGGAAAGATGGATTAAAAAGAATATTTCACCTGCTGTTTTATTACAACAAATATTCTGATTTTCCTGGAATTAAAAAACATTTAAATTTAAAGTTGTTTTGTGTTTAAGTTACGGTGAGTGAATGCGTTAATCACACACACACACACACACACACACACACACACTTCCCAGTTTATCACCTGCCAGGGGGCGGGGCCAGCATATTTCCACCTGAGTGATCTCACTGGGTATTCCCTTTAAAGGTTACAGGCAGACCAGCAAAACCCCAACCCTGTGTGTGTTCTAATCAGCTATATTTAGTGGTCTCTGTGTTGCAAACAAAGGCTGAAGAAAACCCATCCAGGATGTTTCCAGCGGTGAAAATCTAAAATAACCTAACATCAGATATTCTGTCAAATCCACATGTCAGTGATTTTGACCCTGAAACTCAGATTCATTGAGTCAATGACAAATCAGATAAGGCTTTTTCTAAACCACCGTCAGCCCCGCCTCAGTCCACAAGGAGGCGTTAGAGCCCCTGAAGAGGACACCAGGAGCCTGAGGGCTGAACTCAAGCTAACACACCACAGGTTTAAAACCAGCTCAAACACAGGACTAGATGTATTTAAAACCAGTTCAAAGTGAAAAACAAACACTCAGAATCAAACAGAAATACCAGTTCCAAACCAATTTAACCACTTCTGCTTGTTTGATTTTTAATTTCACTGAATTAAGAGTTTTGGTTTAAATATTTCCTCAAAGAGCTGATCACCCCTTTAAAAGGTTGAAACTGGTGGTTTATCTTGGGTGTTTTAACGCTCGTACATATTCACACTTGGCTTGGCTTTTAATTTTTTGAATTTAATGAGCGTTTTAAATCATTTTATTTCCAAAGTAGAGTGTTTGTGCAAAAAAGTTCTTCACTGATTTTGAACTGACACAACGTCAAAACTACACAAAAAGGTCCAAACACACCCACACTCTTTTATTGTTAAATGTCATCATCAACACGCCTCTGGTATAATTCTGGCAGATTTCTGACCATTCTTCATTGCAGAATTAATTAATTAATTTATTTATTTATTTATTTTTCCTGATGTGGACTTTAATCACTGTTGAGGCTCACAATGACCCAGGAGCCCTGAAAAATGGCCAAACACAACCCCATAATAAAGGTCTATAGTGGAAAGACGGGTTTGCCTTACCCACCTGGCCTGGGCATAATTATTAAATGAACTGCATTCTGATTGGCTAGTTTACCCCACGGCTCTATGATGCTAATGAATACAGAAAACTCTGTTTTTGACTCTGATCTGTGCTGCAGGGTTTCCCTCAGTGCTTTAAAAGGCTACCCCACCCCCCACCCCCCGCCAGGTTAAGAGTCACTTATTTATTTATTTTAAACAAGTTAACATTTAAAATGTTAAATTTAGCGCTGAAACGCATTCTTGAATGGTTTGATTAAAAAAATTCCTCAAATTTTTTTTTTACTGATTGGTAAATGTGCGCGCCGCAGCCGCACTTTGATTTACACGGACACATTTTACTGGTGCACAATGTTGGAGATCACCGGTGATGATCCCTGGCACAGACAAGGAAGATGGAGAAAACGATAAAGACAAAAACTCTTGCTAAAGGCAAAAGCGGTCCAAAGTTTGGGACCATTTTAAACTCAAAAGAAGTGAAAACACGGTCAAGCATCTCCACTGTAAAACGTAGTCTCACCATAACAGCACAACTTCAATCCAAAGCTCCTTGAACAGGAAACAGTCGCTGTCTTCAGCCAGCCTGAGGAGCGAATCCACAACCAGGTAGGCTACTGCTAATGGTTAGGACACGCTTTCAATTCCGCTTCAAGTGGGGACCGGAAAAAAACATTAATCTAAGACTGAATAAACATTACAAGTGAAAGAAAAATCCCCACCATCCTGTTTTTGTAGAGACAGCGGTGTGGAGACCCGTAGCTAAAACCTAGAGTCATTGCTGCAGGCTACGGCAGGCCGTTGGAGTATGTAATCTTTGAATGTATTGAATGTAATTTTAGATTGGATTATTGCCACTTTGTGTATATTTAGAAAAATATGACACCATTACATTGTTACTAGTGGAAATTAGTAACATTTCCACTTGAAGTTGGATTTTTAAACACAAACTCTTTTTCTCCTCTGCTTGAAAGGTCGTCAAATAGAATTTTTGATTAATCGACAGAGGATTTGATAGAATATTTGAATACTAAAATATTCAATAGCTGTAGCCTCAGTTAATGCAGGAGATAGGTGGAGGAGGCTATTTTCATGTTCAGTCTGCATGAAAAACTCAGAGTAACCGGTTATAATCAGAAATAATATTTAAAAAATGTTTTTCAGAGTTTCACACCTTTAAAATGAAAAGGGATCTTTAACCTGCAAGTCCGACTTTAACCACTTCTGGTGATACGAAAGCACAATAGCAACATCTTACGATCGATACGTGAACAGGGTGAGAGGTCAGGTGTATTTTCCATTATCTGAATTGTATTTTTTTGTGTCTGGTAAAATCATATTTTAAGATTGTGCCTTTTTGTAAGACAAATAAGTATTGTTAATAAATGGTTTATAACACCACATACTAGTCATAATTTTAAACTTTCTGGGTCTTGGCTTGTATTGCAGTGGCATGAGCAGATGCATGCGGCGGTGCCTGACCCTGGCTCGGAGGCCTCAGGTGGACCTTTGCCTGGGTGTCTGATGTCTTATGTAGTCTGGAAGTTGATCAAATCAGTAGATCAGTAGATATTCAGCTGGGGTGGGGCTGAGTTGGCCACCTCAAGCTCCATGATGCTGCTGCTGTGGGCCCTGGCTAGATGGGCTGTGGTCTCCCTGCCCCGGGTGGGTTTTGGGAATGAGGGTGCCTATTGGAACCAGCGTGGGTGCTGGCTCCCTGGGAGGGCTTAGGCCCCCCAGTCTTTCCTCCCCATCTTCAGACATTTTCCTCCTCCTGCTCCATCACATCACCACACAGTCACACACATGCACATAGGGTCTTGGGGTGTGGGTAAGTTCAGGGGTTGCGGGTATATTTTCCCATCTCCGCAGTCCTGTGGTGGCCTGCGCCTCAATTTTAATTTGCACATTAAACACTTCAATGCTTTTGTTGCTCCTGCTCTGTAAAGCACATTGAATTGCCTCCATGTTTGAAATGTGCTATACAAATAAAGCTGCCTTGCCTTGCCTTCACCCAACGACATTCCACCCAAATGCACACTTAAGAATGATTTATACTTCTCCGTTAGCTCTGCGGGCTAGAGACGCATACGCGTTGATGGAGACATTTTATGTTTATACTTCTCTGTTGGCTAGGGAGCATTGCAAAGCAACCCCACGCCTGGACAGCAGAGGGCATAGCACATTTCTGGGGTATCCTGCCACTATTACAGCCACTTATCTGGTCCACGATAGTGTATTTACTACTGTGTTTACATTGTTTTAATGTATTTGAGACTTTTTAACACGGACAAATTTGTCCCTCATTCTCCTCCACCTCTTCATGCGGTCGGCACCTCTAAACCCAATTTTCTCGTCATTTCCGTCCACGAATAAAACTCTCGCAGCATATCTTTGTACACCTTCAGTCACGGGTGAATAAACTTTCATATTTTCAAACTTTTTCCACGAGGCGTTCTTCAATCTGCTCTTTGTCTGCCGCTAAATATCTTCAGCTTTCTTTCTTTTTTGAGTCGGCAGTGCTGTTGATGTATTTCAAGGAAGCGACGTCCTGACCAATCACAGGCTTGCGCTCTCCGTTGCTCTCGACGGACAGTTATTTTTGGGGGCGTGTCTCCGTCAGGGCCTTGGGGTGAGCACACTCGATAGCACCTGCAGGGGGTATCTGTTTATTTAGCCACTTCCAATTATTGTATTATTATTGTATTGGTGTTGTGTACTGAAACTAGTTGATGCAGGCTAAGTGATGCCTGCGTTCCCCCATCCTCCCCAACCGCAAAATGCACTCTAACAACAAGCATCAATACCACATTGGAGCAGGCGGAGGGAGACTAGGGGCTGCCTGGTGGGGTCCGGGACCCTGGGCTCTGTCAGGTCTCCACCAGGGCTGGGCACCCTTAGGTCCTGGGCTGCTGAGTTCCGAGCTCAGCCTGCCCATGAGTGGGCGGCTGCGGGCGGGTCTGGGGCCTTGCTGTTATAATCTCCTGGGTCTCTGGCATGGCTGCTGGATGGCCCCGCCAGGGTGATCCTCTGCGCTTCTCGGAGGAGAGGGGGGGGGTTGCTCTGACAGCAGTCGCCCTGAGGTCTCCATGCTCCGGGGGAGACCTTGGGATCTCTGGGGCTCGGATCTCCTCTGTCTTCCACAGGTCTTTGGGGACAGGTCTGTGGCCCCTCACACTCACTATTGGACATTCCTATGCTTTGCTGCTGGACGTGCGGCGAGGGGGAGCGTGGGCACAAGGATTTCCCCATCACAGAGGTCGACCAGTGGGTCCAGATGTTCAGGCCGGTCAAGATGGGCCTGCAAGACGCCGGCCGAGGAATGACAGACCTGTCAAATGGAATAGAGATGGAGTGGACCCGATTGACGCTGGGAGCGCGACCGATTGTGCGCGTCCTCTTTTCCCGCTCCGACGGGGGAGAGTTGGTGAGACGGACAATGGAGGAGTGTCAGCTGTGTGGTCTGAGTTGTGTGGGTGAGTCCATGTGTAGCTGGTGTATTGCTAGAGAGTGTTCAACACCTTTGTTTGTATATTATGAGCTTTCTCCTCTACCATTTTCCATTCTTGGTATAACGATTTGCATGGGCGGCACCAGGCGATAGCTCGGGGTTGCAATTATTTAAGGGATGCCTTCCTGGCCCAAGTCTGAAAAGGAATGTGTTGATGCATCCTCAATACAATGCTTACATGCTTAGCTCTTGCCTAACATGTTGTTGTTTTCCCATTTGATTTATGTTTTTGCTCTTTTATTCAGGTTTTTTGTCATGTAATCATGTTTTAATTTTAATGTGATTTTTCTTCTGAAGCACTTTGTGATTTTTTTCTGTGAGAAGTACTACATAAATAAACTTTACATACTAACACACTTGGCAACATCACTTTTAGAAAACTTTACCTCCCTAAACCCTGAACTAATTTGTGACTCTGGTGTGTTTTATATGGCTTGTAAAGGGGACTAATCAGAGAGAATGAACCAATTATTATTTGGGTCAAGCCCTACCTCGACAATTTCTGAAAACTGCTCTGTAGAAAATTAAATGTAGAGTTCCCGGACAATTTTTTTTTTTACAATGCCACAACCTACTTATCTGACCCAACTTAAAAACCTGCCAAACAAAGCTGCATTGTCATACCATACCACTTTATTTATAAAGCACCATTTAAAAATAGCATGGCAGCTAACCAAAGTGCTGTACATAAAAGAGCCAAATGCACAAACATATCAACAAAACATAATGAAAGCATGGAAATCAGGTAAAATTCAACCAATGCATTCACGAAAACCAAAAATTTACCAATGCAAAAATTCATGTCATGGAGAAGGGCTGGGAGATATGGACCAAAACTTAAATCTCGCTATCTTTTAGCTCAATATTTCTCAATGTTTTTCTTCCTGTAACCTATTCACAGGTTAAGCCCTCTCAAGTTTTCTTGATAAACTGTCTGCATGAATCCATCAGCAGATTAAAGAGCAAGTAACGCCAAAATCAACTTTTTTTTGCTGATAACCTGTATAAACGAGTATCTAATAGTGCTTTAGACATGTGTAGTCATTATTTTTGCATTTTTGTGCATTTTCTTCAAAAACTCAAAATTCAGCCTAAAAACGTCAGTCGAGCGCCCTCTTCAGCTCAAAACTATCCAGCAGCGGTTTGCAAAAGAAATTTGAATCCGTCTTGTCCAATGGCTGAGACTGTACCGTGCAACGTAGCCGTGCACTAGCACGTAGCAGCGCTGCGGCTGCAGGTTATAAAAGCATCAAGGTCTCAGCCACGCCTTGTAGCAGTTGGGACTCGGAGTTAGCCTCAAGTGAGTGTTTCTGCTGTAGTTTAGCATTAGCATTGAGTCAGAGTCCTAGCATAGCTTCTAGTATTATAATTACTTAGTTTTAGTTGCCTGGCTGTTAGAGATAGTAGTTTAGTGTTTTTTACGTGTGCCTCCACCAACTTGATGGAGTTTGAACTGGATTATGTTGGGTTTGAAGAGCGTTCCAGAAATTAGACGGAGCCCACGCGCACCGCTCCGGGAATTAGACGGAGCCCACCGCACCATTCCGGGAATTAGATGGAGCCCAATGACTGCTTCCTCCCCATAACGGATATTTCTGGCCCAATTTGAGGTGAGTAAACTAAAAAATTACTTTTATCAGCTTCTAAAGATCCCTCCCTACCTGTAATTTAGCAGCTATAAATACTATATTTATAAATGCAAAGAAAGAGACGTGGTTCATTTCATTTAGCTAATATCAGTCCACACTGCCATCAGGCTCAGAGCTAGTGTTGTGTGGGATAATGTTTGTTACAGACGGTTTCAGGTTGAGTTTTTGCACCAGTTGATAATAATGCTGAGTGCTGAAGCAGATAAATGCAGGAGGAACAGGGAGGAGGAGAACATCCCAGCATGAAGCTTNACACTGGAAAACATAGTTAATAGCTTAAACTCATCTACCTGTTGTCTTGATATACTGCCAACAAACTTCTTTAAAAAGGTTTTTAATTGCTTGAAAGATGATGTACTGAAAATTACTAATTACTCCTTAAAATCAGGTATTTTTCCTACTTCATTAAAAACTGCTGCTGTCAAGCCTCTTCTAAAGAAAAGCAAACTAGATCCCTTAGAGATGAATAATTATAGACCAATCTCTAGTCTCCCCTTCATTGGGAAAATTGTTGAAAAAGCAGTTATGATCCAGCTGAACAACTTCCTGGAGACAAACAACCTCCTGGATGGTTTTCAGTCAGGCTTTAGACAACACCACAGCACTGAGACAGCACTGATTAAGGTATTAAATGATATCCGTATGAATACAGATTCAGGCAAAACATCTGTTTTAGTGATGCTCGATCTCACTGCAGCTTTTGATACTGTGGATCACAACATACTATTAGATAGACTCATAAACTGGGTGGGACTATCAGGTACAGTCCTTAGTTGGTTCCAATCATACCTTGCTGACAGGGGTTATGTTGTTTCTATTGGTGAACATAGATCAAAGCAGATCACTATGACATGTGGTGTCCCCCAAGGCTCCATTCTTGGGCCACTGCTCTTCAACCTCTACATGCTCCCCCTGGGTCAGATCATATACAACAACAACATTGCCTATCATAGTTATGCAGATGACACCCAGATCTATCTAGCTCTATCACCTAATGAATCCGGTCCCCTAGACTCACTCTGTCAGTGCCTAGAGCAAGTCAATGACTGGATGAAGTCAAGTTTCCTTCAGTTAAACAAAGACAAGACAGAAGTTATTGTCTTTGGGAATAAAAAACCGAGGATGGAAGTTATTGCTCAACTTGGCTCTAGAGGAATAAAGACTAAGACTCAGGTTAGACACCTTGGTGTTACCATTGACTCAGACCTGAGCTTCACTGGTCACATTAAGGCTATAACCAGATCAGCGTTTTATCATCTCCATCAATTAGCAAGACTCAGAGGTCTCATGTCCAGACCAGACCTAGAGAAACTAATTCATGCGTTCATCTCCAGCAGACTAGATTATTGCAATGGTCTCCTGACTGCTCTTCCCAAAACAGCCGTAAAACAACTGCAGCTTATTCAGAATGCTGCTGCTAGGGTCCTAACGAGAACTAAGAGAACTGAGCACATCACCCCTGTTCTAAAAACTGCACTGGTTACCAGTAAACTACAGAATCCATTTTAAAGTGCTTCTACTAGTCTATAAATCACTCAATGGTATGGGGCCTAAGTACATGTTGGATCTCCTTCCTGTATATACACCTAGCAGAGCTCTCAGATCCCTAGACAGCAGTCAGCTGGTAGAATCTCGGGTCAGAACCAGA
>SSNS01000490.1:0-25189 GCA_006937985.1 Aphyosemion australe
CGTTTGCAGCGTTTCGTCACCCTACTCAGTCTCAGGCAAACTGAAAACACTCCTCTTACTCAGCAATTTGCCTACTTTGAAGCCCAGAAATTGAGACTCCAACTACTCAGTAAACTGTTTGCGGCCGACATAAAAAGCTCACCAACCAACCTCCAGACTCAAGTCAGAGTATGACTCTGTGGCTGCTGCAATTTTTATCTCTCCTCCCCGACACATTGACACAACTCCGTGCCCTAGCTGCTCCATGTTCAGCAGCACATACCTATGTGAGCAACTGTTGTCTGTGATGAAGATGAGCAAAACAACACAGGAGTCTCACTGGTGAACACCTTCCTCAGCTCAGAGCCTAACCCCAGAGATGAGGGATCTGGCTTGAACAGGTGAGCATCACAGTAAATCAGAGTGGAGTCAACTGAGCTAGAATTATTTTGGTTTTATGCACTTTTTATACTTTAAAGCATGAAAGTTAATAGCTGAGATATTGCATTTTCATTTAAGAGAATTGCCATTTTTGGTTTTTGTTGTTGGCCTGTTAAAAAGATTGGTAACACTTTAGTTTAGGGAACACAAATTAACCATTAATTAGCTGCCAATTAATATACATATTAGTGGACTACTAAGTCTTAATTTGTCATTATTAAGTACGTATTAACTGCTTATTACTAATGTCCTTATTCTAATATTAACAGGCCATAAATGAAGAGTTTTATCATAATAAGCCATTAATAATGGTTTGTTTTTGAAAGTAAATGATTTGCTGCTGATTAATGCAGGTACTAATTAGCTCTAATCAATAAAGAAGTAATTCAAGGGAAATATTTATTCTGCAATAACCAGAAAAATTATGTTCTGGTATCATGTAAATAAACACCAAACTGCAAGTGTTAATAGAGCCAAAACAACAATTAATTAACCACTTATAAGCAGGAATATATTCCCCATTCTAAAGTGAGCTTTTGTTCAATGAGTTTCTGCGTTAATCAGCAACAAACCATTATTAATGGCTTAGTATGATAAAACTCTTCATTTATGGCCTGTTAATATTAGAATTAGGGCATTAGTAATAAGCAGTGAATAAGTACTTAATAATGACTAATTAAGACTTAGTAGTTCACTAATATGTATATTAATTGGCAGCTAATTAATGGTTAATTTGTGTTCCCTAAACTAAAGTGTTACCTAATAGGATAAATATAGAATAGAAAATCCCTTTATTGTCCCTCAGTCGGGAAAGTTTGGTGTCGCAGCAGCAATTACATTCATTACAGGAGCACAGAGGAGGGTCAAAAATAAGAATAAATACTTAAAAGATTCAAAAGGTAAATTTTTTAAAATGCTTTATATACGGTATACACATTTTAAGGAATAAAAAAATTAAAAAAATTGAGACACAATAAGTAACGAATACCACTGATGTGTGTTTTATTATTTATAAAATGTACTTGCTCATGTGTAATGTGGTTATTCCAGATTCAGTGTTACTGCAAGTTTGTTTCTACATGAAAAGGTTCAACAACACATTTCTGTACTAGATGAAGGAAAATGTGCACATTTGCCATAACGTTTTCAATAAATATTGAGTTTGGCCCACGACTTCATCCCAGTTTTTCATTTCAGCCCAGTGCGAATTTGAGTTTGACACCCCTGCTCTAAGCTGAGAGTTGAAACATCTTTACAGACACAACACCAGATAGTATCAGTTATTCAAGCTTCTATTGAACGTTCACTTTATAAGAAAACTATTGGAATTTTGAGATAGTTATGGTGTTTTTTCATAAACTTGCTGGAGAAAATTCTAAAGTTCACATGAAAATAAAATTACTAACTTTTTTTTCTTAATAATAGTGAGGAAGAGAAAGAAGAACGACATTACAAATTTGGGTTTCAAATCCTCTGACGTTCTCATTTTTGAGTTCATGCCAAAGAATTTTCCACAAAAAAGCTTTGGAAGCTGTCAAAACTATAGCTGTGAAATTTGTAATGAAAACACAGACCAGAAGAAGGAGAAAGGAATGCTGGATGTACCGCTAACAGTAATTAAATGGCCTAAGCTGGACTGTAACTGTAGACACCAACACTATAATACTCAGTTTATCTCTTTCTAGATCAAGAGGTGCTCCTTAAGGGGTGAAGAAAAGGAGCAGAACAAGTTAGGCTGACCCAGTTTGCTTTCAGAGAACAGAACATCACATCCCATCAGTTTCTGACCTCAAAGTAAATCCCTTTCGGTCCTCCCTGAAAACCAAACCCTTCAGAAAAGCAGCAAAGTGATTTTTTTTCCCAAGCTGTTTGGAGCAGCAGATGGAGGTAAAAGCCGATAGAGAAGATCTTACTACAGAACTCTCCATCTGCACTTATACTCTTCATCATTAGCCAACTTTAAAAACAAACCCCCTCACTTACACACTCAACAAATCTTACCAGAGATATGGTCTACTTTAAATTTATTCAGCTTTTGGGTTTAAAGGTCATCCCCAGCATGTGTTAGTTTATCTTTAACAGTTTCTCTAGAATAATAATAAGTGTGAATGAAAAATGAGGCTGAAACAATTTATCTGCTGGAGATTAACTGCAGCACAGTGATTAGTCAGCCAAAAACATGTAGAAAGCAATTTATTGAGGTTTGGTTAATTCCCTTGGAGAAAATTCATAAAGACTGTTGGGAAACCCAATGGGACGTTGGTACTAATGCAGCAATGTGTGTGTGCGTGTGTGTGTGTGTGTGTGTGTGTGTGTGTGTGTGTGTGAAAGTCCATTCTTTTCATTGTTGTTTGACTGATTGTTGGCCAAGTTACTTGGTTTGAGATTTCCCCGTTTGTACCCTGATGACCCCTCGCCTCCCTCATTCTCTCCCCCCTGTTTGTAGCTCTGCTAATACAAGGCTCGTCTTAACAATCTGCAGCTGTTCAAGACTTAGAATCAAAAACAATGGCATGAAGTGTACACAGTGTGTGAACAAAGACACTGCATCAGCACATGAATACAAATTTATGATGCCAAGTAGTAAAGATAAATGCAAAGATTTGGATATTTTTTAGCAAGTACAGATGTTTGTTCATAGTTACAGGTCTGTACATCCTCCTAATTTACCCTGGTATCATAATGAACTGCCACCTGGCAGAGCGCGTCGGACACTTGCTTGTAATGAGCATGCATGTTTGGCGCTTGGGCAGTGCGGAGCAGTTAGGGAACCACATATCAATGGTAGGGCTCATACCTACGTAACACTGGTATGCAAAGCACGGTCGTGGCAAAGGAACTGGTACACATGCATAATTTTTGGCACACATGTGTAGCACCCTATTGCATCTGTTTAAAATTTTCCCAAATTCTACATTTTCTGTTTTTATTTTTCTGAATTTCCGTTCTAACGGTACTATTAATTTACCTTAAAAGTGTGTAATAGGGTATTCTACAGTTGACGTCACCAGGCTCCTGGGTAGGGTCATACTCACAAGCCACATTTGACAATAGAAAATATACAGTTTCAGAGAGATTGACATCGATATGAAGGCATAAAATGGAGGAAGTTGTTTTGACGGACAAAAACATACCAGAGAGCTTTTCTTGATGGCGACCCTGCTAATTATCGATCACCAGAACTGAAGCGCTAGCTCAAATGAAACTGAAAGTAAAAACTAAGTCCTGCTAGCAGCGCTGTTGTTTTAAACGCCATTATTCCCATCCTTCTTGAGTAATATAAAAATAAGTTCATTACTCAGTGCTCAAGTAACATTTTCTCAAGGTAGTTTTTTAACTGTCAGGTTATCATTTGTGTCCCTACTTTTTATATTCCACTCACCTCTGGTCAAAAGACTTTTTTCGTGGACGTTTGCATTAATTCTCCGCTGCTGCTTCTCCTGAATAACTCCACGACTAAGAGCGTCGCTAGGACCAGCGGCTGGTCATTCTCGGATGTATTTTCCCCTCCAGGAAGATGTAAGGAATGAATATACGTGCTTTTCTTGATCTGGTCCACACAGTTAAAATCTGCTTTTCCACATAAAAACTACCACCGCTTTGCTTCTTCTGTCTTTAGCTTAGCCCGTGTAGCTTTTCAGCTGTTTCATGTGGTTGCGGACTTTACCGGCTTTGGAAAAGGGATAAAAAGTCCTCTCCAACATCCGATCTGGGCGTCTAGAGTCCGATTAGCACCTCCCCCAGCAGCAGCGCCTAGCTCCTTGCTGTTTGAAAAACTTTAGGAGACGAAAAAATAACTTTAGTCAGATCGGAGCGACTCAGACCCAGGAATCCATTATAACTGCTCGCTTACTTGTATGACCCTGTGCCCCAGAGTGCTTTGCGACGTTATGTCACGATCTATTTTTAGCTACTGTAGAAAGCTCTATTATAAAGTGAAAAAAAAATAGCTAAACAACTCAGAAGCCACAGAATTCAAAATGTAATGGCTGTCATTTAACTTTCAAAAGTATAACAAAATACTGTGGTTCTACAGAACACTGAGTGCTTTTCCAAGTTCTTTAAAAGTTTTTACTTGTGCAAATATATGTGTTACTGTGTTTTGTTAGCCTAGTGAACTACACCAAATTCTTGCTTTGCAGAGTTTGGTCTAGGCACGCTTCATAGGAACCCTCGCTGCCTGTGGCTGTCCAATCACAGCTCGCTATAGTTTTGGTTGGGTCAATCACAGCGCTCTATATTGTGGGCCAATCACAGAGCGGGAGTAGCCGATGACGTCAGCGCTGCGGCCGCGAACCCAAGCAACATGGCGGCAGCGCCGGAGCCACGTTGTCATCAACATTGGATTATTTAGACTCCAACGTGCGTAAGTCTGTCTGATATACTTAGCGGCTTCTTATTTTTATCAAACAAAGTAGTGCAATGTCCCAGTACACCTGATATTCACATGTTTTTTATACAAACACGACAGAAATCATTGATGTTAGGCGCCATTGCTGCCTCCCGCTTTTCCGTCGCTGTGATTACGTCACGTTGTTTGTTACTCTGATTGGTCCTAGCGCTATCCAATTGCGTGCTGACATTTTGAAAGACAACCGTAGATCCCGCCTCACGACTGAGAGCCATCAATGGTTCGTGACCAGACTATATAGGATGGCTTGCCAGGCTAGTGTTTTGTAGTAGATGCTTAAGAACAACAAAAGGATGACATCAGAGAGACAAGTGTGAGAAAAAATGGTGTGGATGACGTTTGGTTACTTCCGCAGTTCAATCAAATTCACAGAAACCAGACAGGTGGACTTCACTTGATACTGCTGCTGTTGAAGAGTGGAGTGCAGCGTTGGCTCTCCAGTTGTTAGCCCTCAGGTCACAGGGATCCATATTGTTTAACGTGGCCAACTGAGCTAAAAATCAATCCTTGGCATATTTGTCAAGTTTCTCTACAACTGGTATCTGTTCGGTCTTCTTTTTCTACCTTTATAGTTTAAAAATCGTAAAATAATAACATACTAGCCTGGCAAGCCATCTTATATATGTAAATATATTAGGGTGACCAAACGTCCTCTTTTCCCCGGACATGTCCACTTTTCACCCTCTGTCCGGGGCGTCCGGGTGGGTTTCCTATATTGATGAAAATGTCAACTTACACACCCAGGGAAGCCCGAAAGAAGATCCTGTTTCTACCTATATTACATTTTTTATATGGACTCTCAGCGTACCGGAGGACAGATAATGCTGATTGTTGAAGCTGCGTCCTGCGTATGGCCACAGTAACATTCTCAAAGTGGCACCACCAAAAAATATAATTAACACGCAATTGTTCATGTCTGTTCGTATAATCTTCTGTCTTACTTCTGTCTTTTAATCGTATCTTTTATTCGTGTCTGACGTGCTCCGGTGATTTCACCTCACCCGCGCGGCCGCGCAGCGCACACTCCACTATTTTTCAGCCAGTAGATTCATTTGAATGTTTAGTTCAAAAGCAACTCGAGGTGAAACAGGAGGAACTCAGGAAACAGTTTTTTCTGGTGGATTGAGAGGAGAAGCAGGAAGATCAGAGACAGACAGGACAGGAAAATATTCAAATAAAAAACAAGAAAACAAAAAGTTCTTGAAAATGAAAATGTTGGTAGATTTATCCCACTACACCTTTTGACCTTCATAAAGCAATAATTCATAAGCATGTAATATTTATATATTTGATACAATTCAGATCACCTTCAAAATTCAGTCCCATGTCCAGGGCCGTATCAGGGCATTTTGGGGGCCAAGGCAAACAGACCCCCCCAGGCCCTGTCACTGGGCTCCCCCAGAATCCTCTGTGTAATTCAAACCCTGCCCAGGAGTATTAATTATAGTGTTTGCAAAAACACCTCGGTTTACATATGAATTGTTCTAGAGCCATTTTGTTGGCAGAATCTGATATTAAGCCAGTTGTTCTGACAGAACACCGGGAAAAAAATGGGTCCCAACATGGTTTGTGTGGCGTTCGGTGCTGTGTGTGCGGCGCGCGGCAGCGATGTACCTTTTGCACATTTGGAGAGAATGAGTACTCATGCACAAAACGAGGCCCCTCATGGAGCGCGTGTTCTGCGTATCGGGAGGGGCCCACTTAAAACACTGGATTTGCTCAAAGCTGTTGGAGCTCAACGAGGTTGTAGTTCTCTTGTGGTACGAGCAGAGCGCGCTCGGAGTGCAGCTTGTAATGAGCGCGCGCGATTTTATCAGTTGGGAGGCGCGGAGCAGCTGGAGAAACATATCAATGATGGAACGTATGAGATTTTTTGACGTAACACCGGTGCGCAGAGGTGCGGGTTTCAATTATCAACAGGAAAGAGGGGGAGAGGGGAAAACAGTGAGAGAAACACGGAGGGACCAGACTGTTAGTAAAGTTTTGAGTAAAACTGCTGGAAAAGTGTGGCTGTTCAGCCTCCTCATTAGAAAAAGCGTGGGTGTTAAAACACCCACATCCCCCACGGGTGCGACGCCCATGGTGTGACGTCATTGGTAGGCACAGATCCCCTGTCCTCTTTTTTGGAAATGGAAATATGGTCACCCTAAAATATATAGTCTGGCAAAGACCCATAAACAGTCTTGGGGCAAAATTTCCACTTGTCTTTCAAACCGTCTCTGCATGCAATGGGACAACGAACAACATGACGTACTCATCGCTACAGATGTCAGTCAATGGGGCAGTCCACCATACACTGTCGAAGAAGACACAAATATATCCTTTTTATAAATAAAGGACTTAAATACCTCTATCTGCTCTTGACTCAAAGAAAAGCCTAATTCTAAATAGTTCAAAGTTGATGCCAAAGCCGTTTCATCTTTGTTGTTTTGCTGTGATAGATAGACTTTCGCAGCTCTTTCACAGCTCTGTTGCTAATCCCGCCCACCAAATTAATAGAGCGATGTGTTTTATAAACCTGCTTGGGCCTGCTGAGACTCTTATGGAGCGTGGCTAGACCGACCTGCTGAGCAAAATCGTTTGGCTTCTGCTACGGTCTGTCTAGATAGACTACTAATGGTGCATTCCAGTTGACCTCGGAACTCGGAATTTTTGACCAGGAAATGACGTAACGAGCTCGTTTTGTGTTCCAGATTCCAACTCGGAAAAAACTGGACTCCGCTAGTAAAGCTGCATGTGTTGTTGCTCTGTATGAGTACAAAGAACTAATAACAAAGTATTCTCTGCACCTAAACGCAGGAAACGCATAGATAGTGTCACACACAGCAATCAGCAGTTGCCACATAAAACCAGAAAAAAACATTAAAAATCAGTTAGGAACAGTTAAAAAACCATAATCACCGGTCAATTTCGGCGGCAATGCTGATGTTTTCAGCAACGTTAACTATTGATAACAAGAATAAACAACAACTCGGTGCTGTTAAATAGCAAAAAGAAAGAAAGCAGAAGATATAAACAATGAAAACAATAAAGACTACAACAACACTGGGCGCGGCCATCTTTAAATTTGTGATCTCTGGGTTCTCTGAAACAAACGAGCTCGCAGCTCGGAATTCCGAGTTCATTGCGTCATTTCCGGTTAACTTATCTCGGAAAAACGAGTTCCGAGGACAACTGGAACGCACCATAACATACAGCACTCTTGTCTTGTGGCCGAATTTGTTTACCTCTGCTCACCTTCCAAAATGGCGGTGGGGGACGTATTAGTTACCTGACTGACAAATATCGACAGGCCTTTAGGCATTTCTCGCAGCTCATTCAAGAAACACAATGTTGACTTACATTAGGACCAATAGTAAACATATGGATTAGGGCTAACATAAATTTCTCTTCGCCACTACTTTTACCTTACTTTATCTAAAACAGGAAATGCTTCAGGATAAACTAATTTGGGACAGATCTACAAATCTAGCTCTGACTGCTGCAGCATTCTAATTCACAACATCGGGGTTTGTTGGTTTTTCTTCCTTTTGCAATAAAGACAATATACCAAAGATTTGAAGTCAGCACTCCTTTGAGGGAAACATGTTTCATCTTCATTGTTTACTCTCGATCTGTCACATTATATGAGGAAAGCTACTTTTACAGTTGTCGGTTTGAGGCTTGCAAAGCTGTGGTCGTTGCCTGTTTCCATTGTTTTATTGGAGGCTTATGGGATTGTTCTGGGACGTTAACTGACCACGAGCTGCCACTACAGCCAAGCTGCAATGCCTGTTGTAGGGAGGAATTGTGTAAAAATATTTGTGCTTGTTTTAATGCGCCTGGAGAATAAAGATGGGTTGGGTTTTCTGCGTTTATCGAGCCTTGCATTCTTTTCTGAAGCTTTCATAACTTTCCAGCATTTGTTATATTTTCCTACAAGGCACCGCCCAAAAGCAAACATAAGTGGTTGATGGGTCTAATCTGCATTCAGTTAGAAAAACCTATAAAAGACAATTGTAAAACATGGAAACTAACACTATCAGATACGGAGGAGTTGCCCTTTGCGTGAAGGAATTTTAAGCCTTTCATGTTTATATTCAAATTAAATCTGCAAGCAAAACATCAAACATGCTCAAACATTTAAACTGATTGACGCCTCCCCGTTTATGTGTCTGATACACAAAGAAAAAGAAAAACCCATCCAACTGGACGTGGTTCTGAGAACTGAATGTCTTTGATCAACAGTTCTTTTCTTTTGCCTAATAAGCAAGACTAGAAATTAACAAGAACAAATGAAGACAGTAAATTATTAAACAATGTTTGTTTTTTGCTGATTCAAGCTCGCTCCAAGCCAACACAAAAAGCTGCTTTGGTTGCTTTTGAAGCAAAGTTGATGTGCAGTACTCCTTTGTGTATTTCAAACTCAGATTTTAAATGTAATCTTGAATTTTACAGCCAAAGCTTCATGTTGGTTAAGCTTTAAAACAGCGCCAGCGCTCCGTACATGCGCACCACGCACAGTGCGTAGGGCACCAAGTGGCAGAGACGAGCTAAACCCCTCCTCCACCTAACCAGGTTACAGATAGGAAAGACTGTAGAGGACAAAATTTCTCAAATGTATTTTTTCCTACTGCCTGATATGAATTAAAACTGCGATTCCAGCCATGTTTGCTTTTATAACTTCAATAACTTTGGGCTCATGATCAACATGAACATAATCCTCTGTGTAGTGGATGTACTTACGTCATGAAATTAGATGTTTTTTCTTGGCAAAAAATAATTACTGGTAATATTGTGAATGACATGATATTGCACCCAAATGGCTAGCACCGGCCCTGATCTATAGTGTTTTTTTTTTTTTTTTTTTTAACTTTGGGAAGTTCCTCCAAATCTTGGATTTTGGAAAAAGGGGAACACTAAGACTAGTACGACCGTCTAGTATTTTAACACATATGTTGAAATACACTACAAAACAAAGTCACCACCTGGGTTTATGATCTGGGGTGCTGGAGTTAGTCAGGTGTAGGTTCAGCAACAGAATGAGGTCAGCTGGTCACCCAATTATAATGAATAACCAGGTTAAAAATCAGTGGATTTTTTTTCTTCCCCTGATGAGGCTGATTCCAAGATCACCATGCCAAGATCATTTGGCTCAAATAGAAAAAGAGTACTTCAAGGAGCAAGAGACATCTTCACACTTGGATCGGGTATCAGAAGACACACCGTGCCGGCACGCGCCATGGCGGCATCACATTGCGGGAATTTTGCGGCATTTGTGCCGCCACGCTTAATAGTAATATTGCGGTAATATTGCGGCTTCGCCGGTCTTATAAACGCAGATTAAGCATTGGCAAAACAGAGGGAGGTGTCATGACCACGTGATGAATTAATGCCGAGCTCCAGCCGGAAAATATTTTGAAAAGAAAACACGGGCATAAGTTTCGTTTTGTAAACAGAACCAGCTGAGATGATAAACTGGAGCGATGCGGAGCTCCGGGAGCTTCTCTACGTTAGATCTGCAGCTCAGATCATCTGACAGCTCACAGGGATGGTGGAGGACAGACACCTGTAGCTGCTTGTGAAAAAAAAACTTAACGACCGCGGCTACGATCGCAATAAAAAGCAAGTTATGTCCAAAATACACGGAAGTCCGTGACAGTGCAGAGACCGCCCCCATATCCCCCTTTATGCCGCCATCTCGTAATCTTTTCTAAAATGGACATGATTGCGCAAAATTACCGCCACAGTCTGAGCTCTTATAAACGACCTTAGGCTCCCAGATGCCGCATCCACATTGTGGCAAATTGGCGGCATTGTTTTATAAAAAGGGCTACAGACTCCAGAGCTTCTAATGGATCCAGTAGAATGAGAAGCAGAATCTTCTAGAAGTTCCAAAGACCAGATATAAAAGTCCAGGATATCACTCTTTCCAGTCTGTTGCACCTCAACTTTGGAATGAACTTGCTTTATTTGTACATTGTATTGCCAATCTGAACTGTATTGTATTGCCTTGAGAAAGCAGCTATTGTTATTTAAATATGTTTTTTTGTTGTTGTATTATGCCTTTTTTTTGTTTAAAATGACCTTTGATATTTTTTGTTGTATTTTAATTATGTTTTATTTTTGATGGGATTTTCTTTTAGATGCACTTCTTTTTTTCTTTGATAGGTGCTGTACCAATAAACGTTCCTTACTTACTTACCTTAACCCCACTGAGAATCTTTGGGAAGTGCTAGAGAAGGCTTTTGAGCACTGGTTGAACTCCCCAATCATCAATGCATCACCAGATGGAAATAAGTCTTTTGACATTGCAAATTGAAACAATTCCACAGTGAATGCTTACCGTAATCAAAATTAAAGGTTGTCCAAAAAATTATAAAAGTGTGGGACCTACCTTTTTTAGGTGGCAACTTTTCCAAGTTGATTTTACTCTGGTCTAAAGGTAAAGAAATGAAGTGTATGCTGCAAAACTTTATATGCATGTAGCTAAGATTGTGGGTTGAAGGATGGGATAGTTAAGCCAGAGTTATTACATTGGGATAGTGCCTTGGTTAAGATTTTATGGAGTCACACTGTTGCTGTTGATCTGTTTTGATGTAAGGAAAGAAAGGTCTACACCTGGGCTGCATGGTGGCGCAGTTGGTAGAAGTTACAGGTTTGTATCCAGGCTGTGACCTTTCAGCATGGAGTTAGAATGTTCTCCCCATGCATGTGTGGGATTTTCTGAGTACATCACTCAGTGTGTTTACATGCGCATCAGACAACCAAACTATTGTCCTAAATAGACTGACGTCGTGCTTTAAATGCATGTGAACACGTTAGTCTTGCTGAAGGCAAACTGGTTCTAATCATGCTGAAGCACCCAGATAATGCGGTAGGAAACCAACTGCATCTGCATGTAAATGGCTCACTCGGGCTTATACCGGTAACTTCCAGAAGTGACGAGCTGTGGAAGCGGTCCTCTGATAATATCATCGCCACAAAGTAACAGGTGTAGCACCATCAAACAGTACAGTACGTACCAAATAATCTGTGCTGCAGCATTGTTATCCATTCCTTCGGCCATTGTGCATATCCTGTTTTGACTTTGTCTGCTTCACTCCCACCAGCATTTGTTTACTATTTGTGTTGCTATAAGCTGACCGGAAGAATGCCAACATAAAAGGGCGCATGTCACCACCTACTGTACCTGAGTGGAATGAACTCCATTTGAGACTTTTTTAACATACATGTAAACTAGGATAAAGGCTTCTACTTTATTACATTAGCTTGACCTAGATCGACTTAGATGTGCATGTAAATGCACTGAATGTTAGGTTTACTGACTACGCTAAATTGTCCCTAGGTTTGAGTGAGTGTGTGACTGGTTGTTTGTGTGTTCCTGTGAAGTAAATTTACCAAATTTACTTGAGTAAAATAAAAAGATAAAGCATTAAAATGTACCCTAACACTGACTCAGTTACTTTTTTGACTGCAGATGTAGAGTCTCTCTACTCCACAAAGGACAAATGGCTGTCTTGTATTATCTGTGCAGCTGTGCTGAGGAGATAGGGCAGTCACCTACCAGTTGGAAGGTCAGTGGTTCATTCTCAGCTGGCATCGGCAGGTCAGAGCTGTAAAAGAATCAGAAATCAGTATCACCCCTAAAAACAACAATCTGCATCTCAGAATCAACAATTTTTTGGCCAGATGTGTTGCATACACAAGGAACTTCACTCTGGTCTCACTTTGGCTATTATCTCCAAACGTAGATACCAATTATCCAAAAACAGCCGATTCCATTCATCTATCCATTTTCTTCCGCTTATCCGGAGTCGGGTTGCGGGGAAGCAGCTTAAGAAGGGAGGCCCAGACTTCCCTCTCCCCAGCCACATGGGCCAGCTCCTCCGGGGGAATCCCAAGGCATTTCCTGGCCAGCCGAGAGACATAGTCCCTCCAGCATGTCCTGGGTCTTCCTTTGGGTCTCCTCTCGGTTGGACGTGCCCAGAAAACCTCACCAGGGAGGCGTCCAGGAGGCATCCTAATCAGATGCCCGAGCCACCCAACTGGCTCCTCTCGATGTGGAGGAGCAGCAGGTCTACTCCGAGCCTCTCCTGGATGACCGAGCTTCTCACCCTATCTCTAAGGGAGAACCCAGCCACCCTGCAAAGAAAACTCATTTCGGCCGCTTGTATCCGCAATCTCGTTCTTTCGGTCACTACCCAAACCTCGTGACCATAGGTGAGGGTAGGAACGTAGATCGACCGGTAAATTGAGAGCTTCGCCTTTCGGCTCAGCCCTTTCTTCACCACAACAGACTGGTACAACGCCCGCATCACTGCAGACGCAGCACCAATCCGCCTATCGATCTCACGCTCCATCTTTCCCTCACTTGTGAACAAGACCCCAAGATACTTGAACTCCTCCACTTGGGACAGGACCTCATCCCTGACCTGGAGAAGGCATTCTACCCTTTTCCGACTCAAGACCATGGTCTCGGATTTAGAGGAGCTGATTCTCATCCCGGCTGCTTCACATCCGGCTGCGAACTGCTCCAGCAAAAGCTGGAGATCACGTTCTGATGAAGCCAACAGGACCACATCATCTGCAAAAAGCAGAGACCTGATCCTTAGGCCACCAAAACAGATCCTCTCACCACCTTGACTGCACTTAGAAATTCTGTCCATAAAAGTTATGAACAGAATCGGTGACAAAGGGCAGCCTTGGCGGAGTCCAACTCTCACCGGAAACGAGCCCGACTTACTGCCGGCAATGCGGACCAAGCTCTGACACTGGTCATACAGGGACCTAACAGCCCGTATCAAGGGGCCTGGTACCCCATACTCCCGGAGTACTCCCCACAGGGCCCCCAAAGGACACGGTCGAACGCCTTCTCCAAATCCACAAAACACATGTAGATTGGTTGGGCGAATTCCCTCGAGGACCCCCCCCCACCCCCCAAGGGTATAGAGCTGGTCCAGTGTTCAACGGCCAGGACAAAAACCACATTGCTCCTCCTGAATCCGAGGTTCGACTATCCGACGGACACTCCTCTCCAGAACCCCTGAATAGACCTTACCAGGGAGGCTCAGGAGTGTGATCCCCCTGTAGTCGGAACACACCCTGCGGTCCCCCTTTTTAAATAGGGGGACCACCACCCCGGTCTGCCAATCCAGTGGAACTGCCCCCGATGTCCACACGATATTGCAAAGCCACGTCAACCAACACAGCCCCACAACATCCAGAGTCGTGAGGAAATCATCCACCCCCGGAGCCTTGCTACGAGGAGTTTTTTGACCACCTTAGTGACCTTGGCTCCCGAGATTGGAGAGCCCAACCCAAAGTTTCCAGACTCCGCTTCCACCCTGGAAGACGTACTGGTGGGATTGAGGAGGTCTTCGAAGTACTCGGCCCACCGATTCACAACTTCCCAAGTCGAGGTCAGCAGCACACCCTCCCCACTGTAAACAGTGTTGGTAGTGCACTCCTTTCCCCTCCTGAGACACCGGTTGGTGGACCAGAATCTCCTCGAAGCCGTACGGAAGTCTTGTTTCATGGTTTCACCGAACTCCTCCCACGCCCGGGTTTTTGCCTCCGCGACCACCCAGGCCACATTCCGCTTGGACTGCCAGTACCTATCAGCTGCCTCCGGAGTCCCACAGGCCAAAAAGACTCGATAGGACTCTTTCTCAGCTTGACAGCATCCCTAACCGCCGTTGTCCACCAGCGGGTTCGGGGATTGCCACCACGACAGGCACCAACCACCCTGCGGCCACAGCTGCGGTCAGCCGCCTCGACAATGGAGTGATGGAACATGGCCCATTCGGACTCAATGTCCCCTGCCTCCCCCGGGACACGTTCCACGTTCTGTCGGCGATGAGAATTGAAGCTCCTTCTGACAGGAGACTCTGCCAGACGTTCCCAGCAGACCATCACAACACATTTGGGTCTGCCAGGTCTGACCGGCATCTTCCCCCACTATCGAAGCCAACTCACCACCAGGTAGTGGTCAGTTGACAGCTCCGCCCCTCTCTTCACCCGAGTGTCCAAGACATGCAGTCGCAGATCAGATGAAACAACAATAAAATCGATCATTGACCTGCGGCCTAAGGTATCCTGGTGCCAAGAGCACATATGGACACCTTTATGCTTGAACATGGTGTTTGTTATGGACAATCCATGACGAGCACAGAAGTCCAATAACAGAACACCACTCGGGTTCAGATCAGGGGGGCCGTTCCTCCCAACCACACCTCTCCAGGTCTCACTGTCATTGCCCACGTGAGCATTGAAGTCCCCCAGCAGAACGAGGGAGTCACCCGAAGGAGCGCTTTCCAGTACCCCCACCATGGACTCCAAAAAGGGTGGGTAGTCTGAGCTGCAGTTTGGTGCATAAGCACAAACCACAGTCAGGACCCGTCCCCCCACTCGAAGGCGGAGGGAGGCTACCCTCTTGCCCACCGGGGTAAATCCCAATGTACAGGCACCAAGATGGGGGGCAAGAAGTATGCCCACCCCTGCTCGGCAGCAGATTACTATACATATATACAATATTTACTTAAATTATTGTTTTTCTTGTTTAATGTGCTTGTTCAACATTCTGATAAGCTGATTTGTTTTATTATGAAGTGTTCTGTAGCGCTGACTGGAAAGGAGAGGTGAAAAAAGATTTAGTCCTGAATGAGAAGGACCACTGCTGATGCCAGCTGCCTGTTTCCTTCACCCGACAGGAGGAAGTGGATGAAGGGCAGGTTAGCACCACCAACAGTGTATGTATTCATTAAAGTCCCACCTGCTAAACAGTACAGGTGTTTAGTTTGGTGTCTCTAAGCTAACACAGCTAGCACGGCTAACAAACCTAACTCAGCTAGAACAGATAGCTAACTCTATATGATAAAGAACGTTGTCTTACTCTAAGTTGGAGCCACGGTGGACTCTTATGGTCAGAAGATCACTTTATTTAAATCATGTCAGAATTGGGGCTGAGGCAACTTACCCGTTAGCGAGTGACCGTGAACTTTTCAGATGCACAACTTTAATAATCCGGCGGCAGATGACGCTGCGCAATGAGTGGCCGGGGCTTACGGAGAATTTCTTCTTCTCTCGAGTCTCTTTTGATGCCGGTGGTGAAGGAACATACCCCTGGAGTTTATAGCTAATTTATTCATTTTAGATAAAAAAAATTTCTAACTCAGTGACAGATGTGATTTCAGATGTAATCAAGTACAATAGGCCTACTTAAAGTAAGTGATTGGTAAAATAACAGATCTTGAAAACTCTTTTAAAAAGCATGCTAAAATACTTATTGATTAAATGTAATTTGTTAATTTGCAATTAAAATTCAAGACAGATTTGGAAAAGTCTGACAGGTATGTTGGATCCAGTTGGGTTCAGTGCATGGCAGCATTTGTGCATGAGGGTCTGATCTATTCAGGTGGTAACAGATGTTTTGTTGCAACATGAAAGAGACAAATCCGTTCATTTTGTTATCAGCATTCAGTTCGTCTCTGCAGAGCTTCTTAATAAAAGAGTAAAAAAATCAGCCTGTATGGCTGCAGACAGACAGAAAGGAATAAAAAAGACAGTTTTGTGAAGATTTACACTGCCCCCTAGTGGCGATGTAAGGATTCGAGCAGTATCTACTTGAATAAATGCCCAATTCCAACAAAAAAATGTGTTATTTTTCCATTTTCCACCTATTAGCTTCATAATTCAATCAAATACAGTGAGTACTGGATAAGTGAATCTTGTGTGGATGACATTTGTGCTCATTTCTGGTTCATTTGGTTATTTTTTGCTGATAAATATCATTGATTTAGTTTATATTTCATATCTGGATTTGCGTGTCATGTATGAAGCAGATCTGAGATACATCAATGGATATTATGTTCTCAAATTATTTTAAAAGAAATAAAAATCACACTGAAAGGATCTGTAAGGAACAGCTCAAGTGTAATAAAATACCATATTTCCCAGGAAATGAACATATTGTGTCATTTGTGGGTTATCTTTGTTATTTGGCCTTGTTGTGTTTATGACTTAATTAGCTTTTTGTTTTTAATTTAATTTTTACTATTTTGCCTCTTTGGAGTAAAAACTAAACAATTTCCCTTAATAATGTATCTGAGTCTGAATAAAATCACATACTTAGTAATCTTGATATCAATTATGGCCTTATTCATTTAAAAAAATGACTCATGTACTGTAACGTTATGCTGTGGTGATTTAATGTTTAAATCTACAAAATCTTCTTAGAAGTTAAACAAATTTTGCTCCTCTAACACTAGATGGCACCAAAAATCAAACTATGAGAAGTAATATTTTATAACATGTGAGGTTATATGGATTGTGACAAGGTGGAGACTGGATAGATAAATGCAATGACTCAGGTTTTATGTGCATATTTGAAGCTGCATGGATGCTAATGCTAGTGGTTTTGTGCTAAATCTTCAAGCACAGCAAAACAAACACGTGTAATTATTTGTGGAGCGTGTTTGCTCTTTGTCTGCGGTCTGTAAGCTGCACAGTAACAACCTTGGCAGGTTCACAACAGAGCTCATTCTGATTAGCCACCACTAGGTGGAGGGGAAGGCAAGAAAAGTGATGTGAGGTGACATTTTTGTCTCCCAGGAAAAAGTGCTGCTGTGCTTTTTATGGTGAACTTTTCAGTCAACTTGCTCAAAGTTATAAATAAACTTTACATTTTGAGGCAAACTCCAGACTGAGCTGAAGCCTTAAAGTTGCTGTGTGTGAGGAAAAGATAGCTTGAAATGTAAATGCCGTCCTCCGAATCAGTCTTAGTTTTTAAAAGCTTTGACAGCGGGATGTACGGCACTGATTTATTTAATTTAAAGGTCTCATTTAGGGGTCTGTAACCTGCGGTTCTGGAGCCACAAGTGGCCCTTTGGATCTTCCGCAATGGCTCTTAATAACGTTAGCTAGAATTGATCAAGAAGCTAATTTATGTTTATAAATATAGGTAAAATAAAATAGAGGTTTAGGCATCTTTCTGTTTTTCATGGATTAAATGCTTTGAATTTCCCTAGCAGAATGATAATAAAATTAAGAGTAATATTAATAGATCTGTTAGTTTTTTTACATAATTTTCCACAGATATCAACATTCCATAGAAAATAAATCCATAATCTTTTTGAAAAAGTTTTTTTTTCTTAATATTAAAACTTAAAATGGGGTTCTCAAACTCAAATTTGTATTTACCTTGTTGGTTTTAGCTTGGGTTGTCTAATGTAGCATACCAAAAAGCCTGTGCCATCTCTGACTTTCTTTGTAAATTAGTAATGTTGTAATGACAACGCAGAAACAATTCTTTCTAGGAAAAGATGGTTTAACATGTTATAAGCTTAGACACATCACCTTAAAGCAGAAATCTGGAGGTTTTTTTATCCGGCTGCACCTAGAGGCTGACAAATGTATCGCACCTTAAGCGTTCCCAATTCTGCATTTACAACCGAAAGCAATGCCTCTTGTTCGTGAACGCGCACCTCTAGCAAGCCGACAGAGCTAAAACACATACTTTTACAATTTTTAATTCTCACATTATGATGTTTATTCATATAAATTATCTGCAGAAAAACAACTCAAGCAACAGCTAGCTTGAGCTACTACTAATGCTAGTCTGAGCTAGTGATAACACTACCCTGAGCTACTGCTAATGCTAGCCTGAGCCACTGCTAATGCTAGCCTGTGTTACTGCTAATGCTAACCTGAGCTACTGCTAATGCTAGCCTGAGCTACTGTTAATGCTAACCTGAGCTACTGCTAATGTTAGCCTGAGCTGCTGCTAATGATAACCTGATCTGCATGAGAGGAAAACAACAAAGAAGAATGTCGGAGCAAATATGTAACGTTCTAGGATGTACTGGTAATATCCAGACTATGACTGAATGAATGCCACATAGAGCCATAGCTTGTTTATTGAGTTATCCAGATACTGCACATGGCTGTACACAGATTTTATAGCTTCAGGCAGCATCATAGAGCCATTGAGCTAATCCTGCCAATCAGCATGCAGCTCATTTAATATTCATGTCCTGGCCGAGTGGGTGGGGCGAACCATTGTAGGCCTGTATAATGGGGTTGTATTTAGCCATTTATCAGGGCTCCTGGGCCATTTTGAGCCCCAACAAATTTTCATACGTTACATAGAAGCTCAAAGAGCAGTTTTCTATTGTAAAAATATCTATATTGGTTTTTGAGCTCATGCCTCTAAATTAAGAGCCTTTAGCCCAACAAAATGGATTTTTTTTTCCAAAAATTACAACAAATGTCTCACGATAGATATTTAAGAACCTTTTTTTCAATTACCCTGTATTCCGTAGTTATTTATCAAAAATCACAAAGTATGTATTTTCTAAAGGTCCTGTAGCAGTTGCTGCTCTTAACAAGTTTTATTTGGGTGGACTGAGGGGGACATTGATTCTTGATTATAAGAATTGCAGAATAATGTTTAGCAGCCTTTATTGCAACCTTCTTTCTTTATTTAGCTTATTTTCACTGTGTGGAGCTCAGGGCTCATCTCTTGCCGTTGATCACTTGTCAGTCAGAAGATAATCTTGTTTGCTTTGAGTTTTTACGCCCACTGCCTCCTTTTTGTCGCAGCCTTTGTACATAAAAGGTTTGTTGGACTTTCAGGTGATCTTTAAACCGAGTGAGGCTGGGATCATGGTAACAACACCTCCAGCAGTCACTCTTTCAATTGCTGTAATTCAGACCTGTAAGGCATTGTGATGTTTTATATTACAAAGCGTGTGTTTTCCAGAATCAGCGGCTTCAGATTCAACAGTGAAACAGCCTATTAGTCAGTAAGCACACTTTGCTATTGTGACTAACTCAGCCGATGAGTCCTCTGCTTGTGGGCAGTACAATACCTTCTGATTGCCTTTGTGTGATCACCCACAGCCATAGAGTGTTTTCAACACATTAAGTTAGTCATCTACTTCTTTCTCTGCTTGCTTTTCATAATGATTTTTTTTAAACGTGTTATCATGTTTTGTTTGAAATAATAGAATCGTACAAAGCACCAGAAAGAGTCATCTAAAAGCAGAGAGCCACTGGAATTGGTTTAGTCCTGCAGGTTTGATGGTATTTTCCTCCTACGGCCAACAAAAAGCTTGGTAGCAAAACTGTGTGGAGCGTTTAGAGGAACGCCTCCTTCATCTGCAACAAACGTGTTCTTGTAGATCCAGTTTTGACAGGTTTGAGGAAGAAATATTGGGCGGAATTGCTACTAAAATGATGCCACGTTGGGTTCTACCATCGACTTGGTTGAACCATGGCCAGACCTAGAGAAGGCAAGACCAGGGGTCACCACCCTGGAACCCCCCAGGAACCATATAAGGTGCCCACAGGTCTTTTCTCCAAATAGCACAAGTCTAAATTAAAATTAATTTTAATCACAAATGTTTTAATATAAATTTTAAAACTGCAAATTTCTTTAAAAAAACATTAAAGTATGTTTATTATACATGAAGTTTAGTTTAAGGTCACTATTGTATCAACCTGCTAGCCCATAGTGTGGCTCAACACCCATGAAGTATCTCAGTTTCACAAAGGTTGGTGACCCCTGCATTAGAGGTAATGTTCAATGGCATATGGAAAGCCAAAGTGGTCAAAATTAAAGTGCTATGATATACTAATGTTTATTAAATTCTTTGCAGATGATCAACACTATCGGTAATGAAATTGTTAGTGAATTCCAACCACTTTGGCTTTCCATATTACCATGTGTTGTTGCTGAGTACCATTTGGGAAGTTGCTTGCATCAGGGCAAATATTTTTGATTATACAACCTTGGGAGATGATTGGTTACCAACCAATAGTCTGCAAAGAAACATCTTTAGCTAATTTCTGTCTGTAGCAAATAAAAAATGAAAAAATAACCATGTTGGTTAGCTTTGGGTAAATACCAGAACAATGAGAATAGCTTAAATGCTCTTCCGTTGGAGAGTCCCTGACTCGACCTTAGGGACCAGGATCCTGGCTATTTGGGAAACGCTCAGAGAGAGGGGTTGCTGCTCTTCCTCGGTGAAAGAAGCCAGTTGAGGTGGTTTGGTTTTCTTGTCTTCTTGTTGCACCAGAGACAAACTAAATCACACAGCTGGACCAAGAACATCTTGGTTTGGGCTTATCCAATTTAGCAATTATCCCTTTAAGCATTCAAGGATGGATGGATGGATGATTCCGTATATTCAAAACAGCTTTTATTTTAAATCTTGGACCGTACAGTGTGCCACCTCTCTAGAGTCCTCATGGTGTGACATGAAGCAGTCTTGTGCTGAAAAACGCACAGTGTGATCCGGGCACTAAGACATATAAACTGGGGGGGCAAGGCTCTACAGCAGGAACACCACCCCTCCCCCCTATAGGTCCGCCCCTGCTATGAACACCCTTGAGAGTACAGCTTTTTGTACAGTTTAACAAAACAAATCCTACTTTCTAGCTACTCTCACTAGCGGTGTTGGCGTAAAGTTGGGAGCAAGTGAAGAAAACCTCATTATGACGTGAATCAACAAAAGTGGGGAAGGCAGAATGGAGTGTGCTTCCTGCAACAGAGCACGATGGGTCAACAATGGTTCTGAACATGCACAAAACTCCCAAAGCAAGGTCACGGTGGTTAATCATTGTGGTTGACTTTGTATCGGGGTCCTGGGTTGAGCCTGGTGGCTCTCACACACACTAGCATGGCTCGGTTGCCAAGAATATGGAGCAGGACTGGTCATGTGATGCCAACTGGGCGCCTAAACGGTCGGGTTGTTGCTCACTATCCAATTCCAGAGTTCAAGCAGAACATCTTATGCACGTTCTTCTCCTGGCAGCACCGACCTCTTCAGCTCCAGCCTGCACTGAGCTCTGCTGTCCAGCAGGTGGCACTGGTTTTCATCTGTGAAATGTACCTGACCAACTCCCCGTGGGACGATTACTGAAAACAAACATGCCAGTTGATGACAAATGAGAAAGTTTCTCACATCCAAAACAAATCCATTATATTTGGAACGCCGGCTGTCGCTTGAATGATGGATGAAGACATTCCTTATGGGTGTTTATTCCTTTAAATGTTCCCTTTTTGGGGGAACTCAGGAGAACTACAGCAGGAGTGGTTGAGCTTTTATTCTGAAGCCTGGTGAGCGACCACACACCAGTTGAGTTTCCCCGGTCACTTGGCTCTTGAGGACAAGAATGGGCCCATGGTGGGTTTTATTGTGTGCCTGCAGAGCCTTTGAAGGGTCACAGCTATGACTAATTGAATTGTATTCTCTCCCAGAAGGATATAAAGTTGAGCGCGTTCATCATGAGGCACAACTTTAGCATTTCAAACTTGGAGCAGAATAGAGTTGGAGATATTAGCCTCACAGTATTACTTCCTGGCAGAATGAGGAATTTAAAGTGCCCTTTCAATGACAATAGAAGCTTTTTGGTGTGTGACATTCCTTCTCCTGATCTACTGTAAGCGAACTGGAGGAAACTGACCCCAGCCCTGCATGGTACTGCAGTTATCTTGTGATAAGCCCTGAAACAAGCTGTGCGTTTCCCCTCCGCAGCCTGTGTGGAAGTGTGAGAGAGGCGCGGGGGGGGGCATAAACCCCCTCTTTCTCTATTTGCTTTCCCCTCAAAGGGACTATGTGAGGAATGCTGGGAATTTAACTGATCCTAAAGTGTCCCGGTATGGCTCCCAGCGCTCCTGCCCGCTCACGTTCTGGGAACAGCCGAGCTACCTGAAACTGGACACCGGTTGACCACCGCGCCATGGGAAAGCAAGCAGAGGAAAACGTCTTAAATAGATTCCCAGCCCCACTTGTGGACTTGTCTAAGATCACACAACGTAACGGGGAAAATATCACCGGGCTCTGCTAGGAATTCACTCCACTGACAATATTAAATAAAACATAACTTGGCATTTATTTTCTGGCATCTTCACTTAAGGAGAACAATAAGCAGGGTCTAAAAGGGCAATACAATAAGCTAAAGCATGTGTTTCTGAGCCTTGCTTGTTGCCCGTGGCACCGTTTTCCCTTTTCTCTTTAAGATGGAGAAAAAGGCATGAACGAGATTACTTTGGGAAAAAGCTGCACCCTCTACAGAATAAAACCAAAGTGCGGAAAGAAAAAACCTTCTTGAGTTGGACACAAAAGCCACAGATGATGAAAACTGGGTGCCATTTTATTCCTGCTGTGCTATGCAGCAATATAATGTTAGCTGAAATCAGTAGAAATCCTCAAGGACTGCAGAACAGACAGAGGTAATAAATTTTCCTTCATTAGCCGGTGTAATAGCCCAAAAAATCATTTGAAGATATGCCAGCAATCACCATAAATCTGCTTTTAATGAGGTTCTAAATGTTTTTTCGACATATAGATCTGCTTTAGAGCATCTACAGCAGATTAAATTAAACACCAGGACAATGTGTTGGTGATCCTAATGGTGGCACTGGGAACAGACTGGGAGGTCTAAGACCGTAAATTGGTGTTGTACATTTTAAGGTTCAACTTATATTTTTATTACCTTTGTTTAGGAACCATTGAGAAGAACTATGTTGTTTATAAAGAGGACATAATATGCAAAACTCACCTTTTGTATCCTCTTGTGCTGGAATGTGGGTCTCTATTGCTTCTATTAACACTCCAAACGTTCATCCGTTTTCTGTCAGATTTTGATTTCAGGAACCATATTCTTCTACAAGCCGTTTGAAAATGTCCCTTATTGTGATGTCACAATAAGGGACTTTAGCATAGAATGACCCCCACATGTTGATGCTTAGGGAGGCATGTGAAGGGGGGAGTTGGGATCAAACCAACATTCTTTCATCTGGGAGTCAACCATCACCATTTTTAATAAAAATATACTCTTATTTTAATCTATACAGGTGAAACTCGAACAATTAGAATATGGTGCAAAAGTCAATTTATTTCAGTAATTCAACTTGAAATTGCATGCAAAGCCAGATATTTCAAGTCTTTATTAGGTATACTTGTGATTATAATGACTTAGAGCTTATGAAAACCCCAAATTCAAATTAGAATATTGTGAAAAGTTTCAATATTCTAGACTCTAAGTGTCACATTCTAATCAGCTAATGAATCAAAAACACCTGCAAAGGGTTCCTGAGCCTTTAAATGGTCTCTCAGTCTAAGTTGAATTACTGCAATAAATGAACTTTTTCACCACATTCTAATTTTTTGAGTTTTGTCTGTACAAGATGCTAGTCTGAACCCACTAAAAAGCAGTTTCCTGGAGAAGAAGTTCGACACACCCCTTCAAGACACTGATGCACCACTCACGAGCGACGTGCCCGGCTCTGCGAGTAACTGCAGCCCAGCACGGGAGCGTGCACAGACGGCTATGTTACACAAACACAAAAATACCATTACCTGACCCTCTTCACACGCTCTCACGCCACACCTCCAATATCTCACGCTGAAAATGGTAAATGGTAAATGGCCTGTATTTGTATAGCGCCTTCTTAGGGTTCTACAACCCCCCAAGGCGCTTCACAACACAATCAACTCAATTCACCCATTCACACGCTGGTGGGGATGAGCTACAATGTAGCCACAGCTGCCCTGGGGCGCACTGACAGAGGCGAGGTTGCCGAGCACTGGCGCCACCAGTCCCTCCGACCACCACCAGCAGGCAAGGCGGGTTAAGTGTCTTGCCCAAGGACACACAGCAGCATTCTCTGGCCGGAGCCGGGATCGAACCTGCAACCTTCCGATTACTGGACAACCCGCTCTACCTCCTGAGCTACTGCTGCCCACCGCCGCTCTCACGGACAATATTGCGGCGAAGCAATCCACGCTGCAGCCCTGATCACAGCTAATGCTACTACTGTAGCATGATCACAGCTAATGCTACTACTATAGCATGATCACAGCTAATGCTACTACTGTAGCATGATCACAGCTAATGCTACTACTGTAGCATGATCACAGCTAATGCTACTGCACGCTAGCTCTCTCTGAGTCATCAGTGAGGTCAGATCATTGTCATCATCTCTAAACACAACCTATAATGTTTCTTACCTGCTCACTAGGAAATGAGCCATGGCAGCATCCTTTTTGAGTCCCAAATATAGTTGAAGCAGCCTCCATTCGTCAATCACGTATCCGATATAGATTCGGGTCCCTGCCTGTCTTTTACCATATTTGGTCTTTGACTCACGAGATGCCGCTGAATAAACTTCCTTTGTGCCACGCTTGGTCGTTTGCTGGTTGCAGTAGAATCCATTCCCACAGTTCTTCTTTTGGAGTTTGGCGGTTGGCAAGCAACTTACGGTGCAATAGCGCCACCTACCGATCTGCAGTGTCGAACACATTTTCTTTCTGTTTTGAAGCTGTCGTGAACGCGCAAGCAGTGTCAATTGACGCCACATCCGTAGGGCAG
>SSNS01000490.1:25265-67357 GCA_006937985.1 Aphyosemion australe
CTTAATGTAAAACTCTAGCTAGCTTGCAACAAATGCAGCATTCAGAAAGTCATTTTTAGTGCATCTCGAGGCAAATGAACAGTTATACCAAAATATAAAACATTTTAGTCCTTCAAAGCCTGATACATGAAATAACGTGAAATTAAATTATTATTTATTGAAAACATTGTATTGGGTAAGTATACAATATTACAACTGTAATAAAACAATACAAATGACACTTATCTCCTGCAGTACTTAGATCTTCCACAAGATGGTAGAAGACTTGTACAGAATTCAACGGAGCAGAAGTTTGAAGAATGTACTAATCCTGGTGAAGAGATAGAGGTCTCAGAAACTTAGGGGCGTTTATGAAATATGACACAATTGATATTAAAGGGTTAATACATCAAACACACACTGCAGTAGTATGCATATGTGGTGTGCTAGCTAGGCAAAGAGTCAGAAGCAGCTCACTGTTTGATGTAACACCAAGAGCACTGAAAGCAGATTCACAAAAGAATTGTTGGACTGGATGACTCGCAATCTGAGGTGCTCGAGAAGCTCGTGACATGGACAGACCTAAATGATGTCCATGTCTGTGCCCATTCCCTTCAAATCCTCTTACAAAAGGCACAGGGACACCCCTACACTCTTCTCGTTCACACATAAAATGAAGAAGAGCAAAGAGTAGGGATGCACAATATTATCGGTCTACCTTTAATATCAGTCAATATCAGCATTAAAATTTAATATCGGAAAATATCGATATATCGGATATCGGTAAAACAGCCAATATCAAGCATCCCTAGCAAAGAGCAAAGGGGTTTGTAGAATAGCCTTCAGACAGTTAGCACTCATCTGTTGGCAGAAGTAACAATATTTTACACACAAGTTTTCAGCAAACTGTAGAATTCACATAAACAGACATAAATGAAGGTTAGCCAGGACCTCATTAGTCATTTCTTGGTAATCTGAGGAAAGAATGTGTGTCATCACATTCAGCCACTCAGACAAACAAATAAAGTGTTCCAAATGTCCTTGTGCGCCAAAGTAGAAGTTTAAACTTTTTAGAATGCTACTTGTCCTCCATTTAGGGACATCTTCAAGCCATTCCTTGATATTAAAACTCCAAATCCCAACTCATCTCATCAGTAAGGATTCCCAGACATGTTGGGCTCAGCTAACACACAGGCCGAACAAAGGTGGGGGTGTAGCTATTTTTGTTAGATTAAGATTGAATGCATCAATAGTCTTGTCTGAGTCTATCTGCAAACAAATGGCGTTTTTGGCTTTAAATTTGTAAATTGCCAAATCACTTTCTGTAACTGTTGCTCGGTGCTATAGGCCTCCATCGGCTTCCAAGGAGGCATTATCATCCTTAAAGCATCTCCTGTCCAAATTAAACTATAACGAACTCCTACAGGTTGGTGATTTCAACTGGGACTGGCAAAATGCAGCTTCAGATGAATTCAAAAGCTTCTGTGACTCCATTAATCTCAACCAGTTGGTCAACCAACCCACAAGACCCAATCTTAAGAATCCCGACATGTCCACCTTGATTGATTTAATTTTAACAAATGTCCCTCATAAATTCTCATCATTAGGCGTTTTCTGCAATGACTTGAGTGACCATTGTGTTGTTGCCACTTGCAGGAGCACTAAAATGCCGAAATCCAAATCACGCATCATCTGCAAGAGAAATTTTAAACAATTCAGTGAACAAGCTTTTCATAAGGATTTGTCCTTGGTTAACTGGAGGCAAATAGATTTGTTACCAGATGTCAAGCTAGCATGGGCATTCTTCAAAGAGACTTTCATGGAAATTGTAAATAAGCACGCCCCCTTCAGGAAACTCAGAATCAAAGGACAAGAAAACCCCTGGTTCACCCCCGAGCTGTCAAATATTATCCAGCGGCGTAATGTGGCATGGGCCAAAGCCAGAAAAGGAAACCTCCCCTCTGATTGGGCTATCTTTAAACAACTAAGAAATAAATGTACTACTCTCATCAAAAAGGCCAAATCAGACTATTACTTATCTATCACAACTGAGAACCTAAATAATCCACAGAAATTTTGGAAAGTGATTAAGTCTTTATCTGTCAACTTAACTTCTCATGCTCTTCCAAAATTTGTCCTAAACGACTCTGTCCCAGTGCATGATAAAAACTGAGGTTTTAAACTGTTTTAACAAGCATTTTATCTCATCTGGTTCAGTGTCTACTTCTACTGGAACACCCTCTGTGTCCCCCTGCACAGATTCCCAAATGTGCTTCTTTTAACTTCGTTCCGTTTACTGTAGAGCAAGTGCACGAAATTATTAGAACTCTGGATCCCAGGAAACCCTCTGGTCCAGACATGATTGAACCCTATTTTTTGAAAATGGCTGCTGATTTCATTTTAATCTTTCTATCAAAAACAAACAAATACCATCGGTTTGGAAGTCTGCTTTTGTGACTCCTTTACTAAAAGGTGGTGACCCAGCTCTATTAACAAATTACAGACCAATATCTAATCTGTGTGTCCTGGCAAAAATTCTAGAGACCCTAGTAAGTGAACAATTGAAAGACTTTTTATATTCAAATGACCTTCTCTCAAGTCTGCAATCAGGTTTAGGAAAAAAGCACAGCACCATCACTGCAGCCACAAAGGTGATCAATGACATTCTTGTTGCTCTGGATAAAAAGCAGTACTGTGCCTCACTTTTTATTGATCTGTCAAAAGCCTTTGACACTGTAGACCATGCTGTTTTAAAACATAAGCTTCCTTGTTTGGGATTGTCTGAACATGCGATCTCATGGTTCACAGACTACTTGAATGACAGAACTCAATGTGTTAAATGTGATGGGTTGTCCTCTGAATTTTTGAGTGTCCACAAGGGAGTACCACAGGGTTCAGTTTTGGGACCCCTCTTGTTCATTATGTATATTAATGAGATAGGACAAAATGTGTCGGATGCAAATATGCACTTTTACGCTGATGACACAATCATTTACTGTTTTGGAACATCCCCCACTAAAGCTGTTGCATTCTTACAGAAAGCGTTTAATGAGGTCCAACAAACACTTCTGCAGTTAAAATTGGTCCTCAATGCTGACAAAACTAAACTAATGTTGTTTTCAAACTCTAAAAAAAGACCTCTAAGTATGCCCCCAGTGACAACTCTGGAGGGAAATATCATAGAGGTGGTCCACACATATAAATACCTTGGTGTCTGCTCGATGACTCCCTCTCCTTCAAGCCCCATATAGATAATCTTGTGAAGAAACTCAAACTCAGACTGGGTTTCTTTTTTCGAAATAAACTGTGTTTTTCTTTTGAGGCAAAAAAAACGACTAGTTACTGCAACATTTTTGTCTATTCTGGATTATGGAGACCTTTTGTATATGAATGCCTCAGCACAGTGTCTTGGTAAGATTGATGTGTTCTATCATGCCTCGCTGAGGTTTTTTACTAACTGTAGACCACTGACCCATCATTGTGAATTGTATTCTCGAGTGGGATGGCCTTCTTTGTCCACCAGGAGGTTGGCAAATTGGTACACTTTCATTTATAAGGCCATGCTTGGATTACTACCCAACTACATCTGTAACTTAATCTCACGGAGAAGTGTAACTTCTCACAGTCTGCGTGCAAACGATCAGTTGTTTCTCTGTGTTCCGTTTGCTCGCACTGAACTGGGTAAAAGGGCTTTTGTTCACTCTGCTCCTTCTGCATGGAACAGGCTGCTGGAAAACTGGAAACTAACCGAGCTCATCTCCTTGAATACTTTAAAACCAGACTGAGAGCCCTTGAGACAGATTCCCTGTGTTGTAATTGCCTTCTGTAATTCTGTACATATACAGGTCCTTCTCAAGAAATTAGCATATTGTGATAAAGTTCATTATTTTCTGTAATGTAATGATAAACATTAGACTTTCATATATTTTAGATTCATTACACACAACTGAAGTAGTTCAAGCCGTTTTTTTTGTTTTAATATTGATGATTGTGGCATACAGCTCATGAAAACCAAAAATTCCTATCTCATAAAATTAGCATATCATGAAAAGGTTCTCTAAATGAGCTATTAACCTAATCATCTGAATCAACTAATTAACTCTAAACACCTGCGAAAGATTCCTGAGGCTTTTAAAAACTCCCAGCCTGGTTCATTAGTCAAAACCGCAATCATGGGTAAGACTGCCGACCTGACTGCTGTCCAGAAGGACATCATTGACACCCTCAAGCAAGAGGGTAAGACACAGAAAGACATTTCTGAACCAATAGGCTGTTCCCAGAGTGCTGTATCAAGGCACCTCAGTGGGAAGTCTGTGGGAAGGAAAAAGTGTGGCAGAAAACGCTGCACAACGAGAAGAGGTGACCGGACCCTGAGGAAGATTGTGGAGAAGGACCGATTCCAGACCTTGGGGGACCTGCAGAAGCAATGGACTGAGTCTGGAGTGAAAACATCCAGAGCCACCGTGTACAGGTGTGTGCAGTAGTGATGAGCGGGTTAGGGTTTTTTTCAACTCGCGGGTACCACAGATTTCAAAAAGTCTGACCCGCACCAAACCGCCCCGCATCACTTTGTCTAGTTTTACAACCCGCCCCGCCCCGCCTCATTAAAAACACGTTATAATATTGAGCTTCTTACCTCGCTGAATCTTTCCCAAACACGCGATTAGTTTGTCCCTCCTTTCTTTTGAGAATGTAAACTCCCAAAAAAACTTTATCCAAAATATCTTCCTCTATCGTTTTGTTGATGTGGCTGCCTGCCACCTGCTTGGAGCGCACTTCGCTGCCGCGTTCTACGTGCCTAGGGTCAAAGGTTATCTGCACGTTATAACGTTTTAAAACATGACCGTGTTTAAAAAACTGTCTTAAATATTATGTTTTACAAAATTAAGCATTGATTATTGTCTTTATCTTGAGTGTGCATATATATATAATATATATATTTGATGAACCCGCCCCAAACCGCACCACACTGAATTAATAATTTATTGACCCGACCCAACCCGACCCGCGGGTAACCCGCAGTACCCGCGGGTTGGAAGACAACCCACGCATCACCTGAAGCACCTGCCCTGGCTACAGTGAAGCAGCACTGGCCTGTTGCTCAGTGGTCCAAAGTACTTTTTTCGGATGAAAGCAAATTTTGCATGTCATTCGGAAATCAAGGTGCCAGAGTCTGGAGGAAGACTGGGCAGAGGGAAATGCCAAAATGCCTGAAGTCCAGTGTCAAGTACCCACAGTCAGTGATGGTCTGGGGTGCCATGTCAGCTGCTGGTGTTGGTCCACTGTGTTTTATCAAGGGCAGGGTCAATGCAGCTAGCTATCAGGAGATTTTGGAGCACTTCATGCTTCCATCTGCTGGAAAGCTTTATGGAGATGAAGATTTCATTTTTCAGCACGACCTGGCACCTGCTCACAGTGCCAAAACCACTGGTAAATGGTTTACTGACCATGGTATTACTGTGCTCAATTGGCCTGCCAACTCTCCTGACCTGAACCCCATAGAGAATCTGTGGGATATTGTGAAGAGAAAGTTGAGAGACGCAAGACCCAACACTCTGGATGAGCTTAAGGCCGCTATCGAAGCATCCTGGGCCTCCATAACACCTCAGCAGTGCCACAGGCTGATTGCCTCCATGCCATGCCGCATTGAAGCAGTCATTTCTGCAAAAGGATTCCCGACCAAGTACTGAGTGCATAACTGAACATAATCATTTGAAGGTTGACCTTTTTTGTATTAAAAACACTTTTCTTTTATTGGTCGGTTGGAATACGCTAATTTTTTGAGATAGGAATTTTGGGTTTTCATGAGCTGTATGCCACAATCATCAATATTAAAACAATAAACGGCTTGAACTACTTCAGTTGTGTGTAATGAATCTAAAATATATGAAAGTATAATGTTTATCAGTACATTACAGAAAATAATGAACTTTATCACAATATGCTAATTTTTTGAGAAGGACCTGTATATGTCTGTGTAACTGAAAAATTTTGTAACTGTAACTTTTGCTGCCTCTTGGCCAGGACTCCCTTGAAAATTAGGTTTTTAATCTCAATGGGACCTTCCTGGTTAGATAAAGAATAAATAAAAAAATAATTATGCCAAATGTTTTGACCTGACTCTCCTCTCCCAACAGTCTTATGCCCATGATTACTGTAATGGCTTCAAAAATAATTTGATCAGATCTGTCATGTGTGTTGGAGGAGCGAGCATACTGCCTGTTGAATGTGACATGTAGCCCATCAGAATGTTTATTAGGAAGTCACATTTGATGTAAAAGGAGTGTTTGTGTGTGAAATCGGCTCGTGTGTGGCAAGACACCATAAACTGGTACGTCCATGGTTTATTTTCTCTACATGTGGGGTGAAGTGGCCCGCTCGGTATTGCCGCTAGCGCACCCTCATCAATCGAGACACACACACACTCCTCGTGGAGTCCACAATGCACCACGGATATTCGAGCTCCTCGGTCAAACTGAGAAATGGCGGCTAGTTACTAGTCTGCTCTGGATTGGTACCAAATTCCCGGCCTGAATTATTCTCCCAGTCCGCCCTGGCAGAGTCTCGTTTTTTTCAGTATACAATTTTAATATCCCACCATGTGAACCGGGCTTTTGCAAATGTCGTAAGGTTCCTTAAAGTAACACCAAGGAGTTTCCTGCTTCTCTGCCGTACTGGCTGAAATTGGAATTACAATTACCATAAATAACCCTGCTGTAGCTAATGCTAACAACGAGCTAACACTAACATGACCCAGCTAATACTAAAATAAACCACGAAGTAAAAAGATCCACACTGTTGGACAAAAAATATTATTGCTTACAAGTTCAGTAGTAACAAAGCCAGGTCACCATCAGTCCGTGATTTTGTAGCCTCCTTTAGCTCCCTCAAACTAGCGTAGGCCACGCCAATGTTCACTTTGGTTTTAGCTCACCCCCAAAGACATTACTCTCTTACATTTACTTCCAGACTCCGCCATGATGCCAGCAGAAAAAGCAAACTTCTTTTTCTTCTTCTTGGGCTTTTTATTGACAATCAGCAAACTGAAAACAATAAACCGCTAGCATTACAGCTTACAGCTATAATGCAGGTATAAGAGCGCCACATAGAACACCTACCCGCTCTACAAAACTATCTAGTGCAGTTTTTGGTCAGCAGAGGGCTGCAGACTGGTGTCAAATGTGAAACTGGTCAAGTTTCTAACCCAACAATCACTGAGATCAATGTTAAAGCTCTGTTGTTATTTTAAATCATTGTGGGACACAGTCCTATATTTGCTCAGAGCCTCGGTTGAAAAACTCTGGTCTCATGTTCTTGTAGGATCATAATCTTCAAAACTTGTTAGATTTGAATTCAGATCACCACGAGACATCAAAGAACTCCAATGTTCATAAAATTCCCAGCTTTAGAAGAGCATGAGGACAACCGTGGCATTAAGGATATCTAACCAGGCTTGATTTACCTGTAGCATACCTGAAGGCTACACCATGATGGCTTTATGCAGGATTGAACAAAAGTCCTTCTGCTTTGGTGGAAAACCCACAATTCCTTCAGTATACCTCAAAGCAAACATAATTTTGGTTTTTACCTCAACCGATGGGATGTCAATTCAGACAGACGATCACCATCTGGAGCCATCTCGAGACGTGTTTCTCATGACACCACTATATTTTATCAAAATGTACCAACATGTCTTTCTAGACACGTCATCTATTTGACCTCGCCCCCTCAAAAAAAAAAAAACTCGTCAGGTCATGAAAAGACAGGTGGTGTTGGCGTTGGGTTCTCGCCGTGGCAGTGCAGCAAAGGATTGTGGGAATCCATGGAGAGGGGCCAATGAGAGCCCTTCAGACTGAACGCTGCTGGGCATCGCCGCCCACCTGTGACTGCTCTCCAGCCGTTGCCGTGGCAACAGCAGCGCTTGATAAGAGAAGATCTAGATTTTTTCCTCGGTTTAAAGGAAGGGAATGTACCAAACTCTTCACTGTTGGCCTTGAGACTTTACAAAAACAAGAAAGAAAGAAGCTGATGCCATGACCCCTGAGTCAGATGAAGCTGGAAAACAAAGAAATATGTAATCTGAGCACATTTCAGCCTCAGTTTAGAAAAATCTGTTGAAAATAGGACTAAAAATCAATCATTTTGATGTTGTTGCAAGCAGGAGCGATGCCTGAATGCTTAAATCTGCAAAGTTTCAGAAATAAAATGATCAGTACTTGCTTGCGTGTTATTTCTGCAGGTAAAAGAACATGAAAACGATGCTGCGATATGCTTATGTGTATTAAAGAGAGGTAAAATAGGAGGCGTGGGCAGAGCTGTTCATGTTTATTCATAGCACCGCTGATCTCTTCACAGGTTTGGCTACCGTTTGCTCCTGACATTTCTGCCTGTTTCTCCTTTTCTTCTTCAAATTAAATCATCTGTTCTCCGAGGCTTCGGATTAGTAAAACTGATGAAGAAGAGTCATTATTTTTACTGATTTATTTCCTCATTTGACTTTGCTTTCATTCTCAACAGGTGGGCTGCTACACACAGAAACGTGAGTCGTGACAAAGTGAGAAACTGAATGTGAAAAAAATACAGGTGTATAATCTGCTTGTGTCATTATTAAAGGTGGATGGTGAATGTGGTCCAAAAATGGCGAAATTGTGATAAATTTACTTTTTTGTCAGTTATTTATGTTTCAGTTTGTTCATTCATTAACTACAATTGGAGGAGTGTCTGGGCTTTGTCACCTGAAGCTTTAAGCAGTGATCCTGAAAACTGACAACATAAACTAACCTGTTATCTGTGTTTAATTACTTCACAATAAAACAGTCAGGCAACCAGTTTACCACTTTTCAAAGGAGAAAACAGGTCCAGAAGGGAAACCCAGATGTCCCTCTCCTCAGCGACACGTTCCATTCCTCCTACATCTTGCAGCCTTGTGCAAATGCTGTTGGAACTTTTGATCCGCAAAACGCATCAGAGTAGTTTTATGTCACTTTTTAAATAGACAGAGTCACTATTCATTGCAGTCTGAACCTCTTCAAAACAAAAAATAAGAGTCTATTATTCTCTCTTGGCAGCAACACTCCACTGACGTGATCCTGTTTGCCGTCAACATGATGCGATCAGACACCTAAATTCTTCTTAAACACGATCAACTACCAACACAAACACGACATGAAAACACAAAAATATATAAACGGAAACCACAACTCACCTTGTGCTAAATGGAGTTTGATTAGAAAAAAAGCCTCAGTGCCACATTCTAATATGTATTGGACCACAATTGTTATATCTGTTATTTTTCATCGCCACACGTGGGATCTCTCAAATTTGGAAAATCTTCCAACAATTAAAAATTTCTGCCATGTGAACTTAGTTAGCTGCCACCTCAGATTCTACAGCTATTTTTGTGTATTCTGACATTGATTAGCTATGGCGGCCATCTTAAATTAGGATTACTGCTGAAAGGAATCAATTATAGATTTTCACCCAATGAAAAAATATAAAATTCCAAAAATTCTTTCAAGAGAGGATTTGCTGACTGAAAAACAGGGTTGATGTATGTTCTACATTAAAATAATCACAAAACAGTCTAATGTCTCAATCATGTTAGAAGAAGGTTATACCTAAACAGATTTAATTCTCAGCCAGCTTGGAAAAGAACTCAAGCCAGTAAACAGGAGCAACCCAGAAGGTATTTCTTGTATCACTAAGAAAACACAACATCTTTTTGTTTTACTCTGTCAGGCTAGAGGCTAACATTGAGCTAACAATGCTAACGGTGAATTAGAAGCAAAAAATCAGCTCTAAAAATATCTCAAACTACTTATATAACTGCCAACAACTCAATATTACAGTGAAATGTATGTGTGACGTGAATAATGAGTCAATTGTGGAGTTTTACTTCCTTTAATGAGTCATTCAGAACTATAGCAGCAAGCTAGCAGCAAGATGGCAAACAACCACACTTCCTTTAATGCCAGAGGCATATTACCATAATAAGTATAGTAAGTGCTCCCTACTGTAAAACACCCAAGAGTGCTAATACCAGCTATGACAATGTATTATCTACTTATCAACTACTGTGTGTGACTCGTCTTTGCTTGTTATCTGGTGCTAATCTGTAACTGCCTCGAAACTCACAGAACACAGAGTGAGAAAGTGATTGCTGTGACCAAATTTGACCACAGAATGTCATCCTCACTTCATTCTTACATACAGATGTGGACAAAATAGTTGGTACCCTTCAGTCAATGAAAGAAAAACCCACAATGGTCATAGAAATAACTTGAATCTGACAAAAGTAATAATAAATAAAAATTCTATGAAATTTAACCAATGAAAGTCAGATGTTGCTTTTCAACCATGCTTCAATAGAATTATTTAAATATATAAACAGGCCTGGACTAAAATGATGGTACCCCTAGAAAAGACTGAAATAATGTGACCAAAGGGATGTGTTAACTCAAGGTGTGTCCACTAATTAGCATCATAGGTGTCTACAATCTTGTAATCAGTCAGTGGGCCTATAGATAGGGTTCCAGGTAGTCACTGTGCTGTTTGGTGACATGAGCCCTTTTTATAAAACAATGCCGCCAATTTGCCGCAACGCCGATGCAGCATCAGGGAGCGTTAGGTTGTTTATAAGAGCTCAGACCGTGGCGGTAATGTTGCGCAATCATGTCCGTTTTATAAAAGATTACGCGATGGCGGTATAAAGGGGGTATGGGGGCGGTCTCTACGCTGTCTCGGACTTCCGTGTATTTTGGACATAACTTGCTTTTTATTGCGATCGAAGCCGCGCTCCTTAAGTTTTTATTTTAACAATCAGCTACAGGTGTGTGTCCTCCACCATCCCTGTGAGCTGTCAGATGATCTGAGCTGCAGATCTAACGGAGAAAAGCTCCCGGAGCACCGCATCGGTCCAGTTTATCATCTCAGCTGGTTCTGTTTACAAACGTGAAACTTAAGCGCGTGTTTACTTTCATTTTTAATAAAGTTCTCGGCCGGAGCGCAGCATTAATTCATCACATGGTCATGACACCTCCCTCTTTTGCGCCAACGCTTAATGTGTGTTTATAAGACTGGCGAAGCCGCAATATTACCGCAATATTACTACCAAGCGTGGCGGCACGAATGCCGCAAAATTCCCGCAACGTGAGGCCGCCATAGCGCGTTCATAAGAAACACGTTGCGGTAATATTGCGCTGATTTGCCGGCATGGTGTGTCTTATAAAAAGGGCTATGGTGTGTACCACACTCAGCATGGACCAGAGGAAGTAAAGGAAAGAGTTGTCTCAGAAGATTAGAAAGAAAATTACAGACAAGCATGTTAAAGGGAAAGGGTGTAAGACCATCTCCAAGCAGCTAGATGTTCCTGTGACTACAGCTGCACATATTATTCAGAAATTTAAGATCCATGGGACTGTAGCCAACCTCCCTGGACGTGGCCACAGGAGGAATATTGATGACAAATCAAAGAGACGGATCATCCGAATGGTAACAAAAGAGCCCAGAAAAACTTCTAAAGACATCCAAGGTGAACTTCAAGCTCAAGGAACATCAGTGTCAGATCGCACCATCCGTCGTTGTTTGAGCCAAAGTGGACTACATGGGAGATGACCAAGAAGGACACCATTGTTGAAAACAAATCATAAAAAAGCCAAACTGGATTATGCCAAACTACATGTTGACAAGCCACAAAGCTTCTGGGAGAAGGTCCTATGGACAAATGAGACAACAATGGAACTTTTTACCAAGGCACATCAGCTCTATGTCCACAGATGGAAAAATTAAGCATATCAAGGAAAGAACACTGTCCCTACTGTGAAACATGGAGGAGGCTCTGTTATGTTCTGGGCTGCTTTGCTGCCTCTGCCACAGGGTGTCTTGGATCTGTGCAGGGCACAATGAAATTTCAAAACTATTAAGGGATTCTAGAGAGAAATGTGCTGGCCAGTGTCAGAAAGCTTGGTCTCAGTCGCAGGTCGTTGGTCTTGCAACAGGACAATGACCCAAAACACACAGCTAGAAACACCCAAGAATGGCTAAGAGGAAAACACTGGACTATTCTAAAGTGGCCTTCTATGAGCCCTGACCTCAATTCTATTGAGCATTTTTGGAAGGAGCTGAAACATGCCGTCTGGAAAAGGTGCCCTTCAGACCTGAGACAGCTGAAGTAGTTTGCTCATGAGGAGTGGGCCAAAATACCTGCTGAGAGGTGCAGAAGTCTCATTGACAGTTACAGGAACCGTTTGATTGCAGTGATTGTCTCAAAAGGTTGTGCAACCAAATATGAAGCTAGGGGTACCATTATTTTTGTCCAGGCCTGTTCCATGAGTTTATTTTTTTTAATAATTCTGTTGAAGCATGATTGAAAAGCAATGTTTGACTTTCATTGGTTAAATTTAATAGAATTTTTATTTATTATTACTTTTGTCAGATTCAAGTTATTTCTGTGACCATTGTGGGTTTTTCTTTCATTGACCGAAGGGTACCAACAATTTTGTCCACGTCTGTATTGCGCCTTTTATGGCAACATTCTGAGCAAAACACTGAAGCTCACTATGAAAGCAAAAGTGAAACTTAAAGACAACAGATTAGACTTGGGATACAATGAGCTGTACATATAATACCGTGCCGCCTAGCGATAGTAATGTGCGGGCCACCTGTTGAGTACCAATAGTGTAAATTCTCAGTCAACCAGAACATGATAATCTTGAGTGTTTCAAATGAAAGCAACTGGACATCTAAGAGACATCTTCACCTCTGAAACATTGGTTCAAAGTATCAGGCTTATAAGTTGTAACACCTTGAGACAGGACCAAAATAGTGCACAAGCTGGTATTGTTGTAGCTCGATTCTTTCTGATCACCGTGTATAAGCCTGATCCTTCCAACCCAAGTTTCAGAACTGAAGCCTCTTCAGGATAACAAGAGAAGTCCAGTTGCCTTGATTTAAAACACTAAAGATACTCTTAGCTACTAACACACCAAAGTTTAGCTCAACATCTGCCAAAATACTAGCCTGGCAAGCCATCCTGTATATGTGAATATATAGTTTGGCCACGACCCATTGATGGCTCTCAGTCGTGGGACAGGATCTACGGTTGTCTTTCAAACTGTCTCAACATTGTTTGGACAACAAACAATTTGACGTACTCACCGCTACGGATGTCAGTGAACGGGGCAGTTAAAGTAGCTCACTGGAGTATTTTTTTATCTGATGGCACCATCTAGTGGCTGACAAGTGCATCACACCAATAGTCGGGCCGACTCGATAATTTAAGATGGCGACTGCACGTTTCTTGTTTATGAATGTGGTTCTGTAGCCGACAAACAGAGATAAAACACGTTGTTTTACAAGTATTATTCTCATGTCATGTTGTGTTTTCATATATTTATATTTTAAAGACTCACTTGTCTGTGAAAAGTTCATCAACTCTGCATCAGCCGAGGAACTTCCTTAAATCTGAATAACGTAAGCAGTAGTCTAACACTATTGGATAGTTCTGGTCAGCGCTCAGTTTCCTATTGCACGGATTTTATGGGGCAGGGGGCGGACTTAGCAAAAAAAAAAGGCATATCGCTTACATTATATCACACTACATGATAAGACAATCACTTTTACGGATTTCTGAAAAATCATACATAATTCCTGAAAGGGGAAAACTCCGGATTGCTGCTTTAAGTACCTCTATCTGCTCAAAGCCCAAGTCTAAATAGTCCAGAGTTGATGCCAAAGCTGTTTCAAACGAGCCGTCCCCATCTTAGTTTCACTCATTTGCAGTAACATCCCGCCCACCAAACCGATAAAGCGCTGTGATTGGCCAGCCACCAGACTGACCGGGGCTGCAGAGGTTCCAATGGAGCGTGGCTAGACCGACCCGCAGAGCAAAAACATTTTGCTTCTGCAATTGACGGTCCAGATTCCTAAGCTACCAAAATACCTGAGTTGTATTTATTTTTGCATTGGCTAATGTTGATTAGCTTTTGCGGCCATCTTGAATTCACTCCAAAAATTAATCAGCTGTAGCTGCATTAGAATGCATTAGAATGTCTCTATACTTACCCAAACAATTACAATGTTCATGCAGAAGAGTAGAAATGTGAAGATGTTTCAGTACTTTGCTGTCTCACATACCCTGTAAGTGTTGATTCGGTAAAATCCCCCAAATTTGAGCCATTTTGCCAACTTCCTGACTTATTCCTCGTCTCTCATGTACACCAAAAGAGTCCAGCGCTCATTCACCTGATGCTGCAGACGCCCCCTGATTGTGGGTAATGTGCCTCAGCCTGAATGCCCCCGGCGTCAAACCTGATGTAAAAGCAGCCGAGCAGCCTTTTCTTCCTCTTCATCATCACCTGCCTCGTTTTTTTTCCCTGTTCTCCACCACTTCCGCCCACGCTCGGCTTTTGTGGACTCTTGTCCTGAGTGAGTGTGTTTGAGCGTGTGTTTGTGAGCCATTTCACTGTGACATTTCACCCTCCTTTTCTGTTGCATTTTCTTTTGCTGTAAATGTTTCAGAGAGGGATTTTTCTTTCCGCTGTGAAAAATGTCTTTCAGGTTGAGTTGTTGCTAAAGCCGAGCTTTGTTGTGGGAGTGCAAACAGATAATTAATTATCACGACAAAACATTCATGTTATTTCTTTAATTCTAGCCAGCGATGCTTTGCTTTTAAACATCCACAGTCTTTACATCTCCATCGCAAATGACAGCTTTTCAAACGGCAGCATTCAGGAATTAACTGAACAATTTCTGCAAAGCACAAACACTCTCCTCTCATCAGCGGGATTCACACTCGACTGTTGCCATGGTTCTGCAAATCTGCCTATGTCTATCCGTCAAGGCCGGAGTGTTTGACAAAGATATTGTCTGGAACGATGATTCACTTTGCGCTCAATAGTCAGCGTTTGTGTGCGTGCGAGTGCGAGAGAGAGATTTTTCTTTTATTTGTCCACTCTATCGGGGGAGAAAAGGATATGAAAGTTCAATTCAATGTTGCTCCTGACAAGCAGGAGCTTCAATAAAAAGAGTATGAGCCAAGGATATCCAATGCTTCAATAAAATTCAGAACACTCAAGTCGCTTGCTGATAAAGTGTTTTAAAACCGCAGTCCTCACTTCCACTCATTTGCATGGCGCTTCGCATGAAGTGTTTTGTTTTTTTCTTACTGGAAACCCGTCAGAAATCATGATATTTTTCAGTTTAACACGGCGGATCTTAATTGGCAGATATGAAATGTTGCATTTCTTGCCTTTTGTTCTAAAGGAGGGAACGTAGCTGTTCTTTGCCAGAGGACGCCCACGCGGCCCATGTGTTCATCTTCACTCCTCTTGTACACAAGATACTCACACACACACACACACACACACACACACACACACTGAAATCCTGCAAGGATCGTTCTCAGCTGTAGAAGATATGAATAAAAATGTTTTAAAAACCCAGACCGTGAAGTGACAAGCAACGGGCGGGCACAGATGTTCATCGAGCCGAGACCCTTACGGACGCACCTGTGCTCTGGATCGTGTTATAAAATGTGTGGAACTCGTACGGGTTGTTCAGCAGAAAGCAACACCTTCGGTGTGAGAGGTGAACCATTTTCAGGAACCAAAAAAAGAAGTCCATTAGTTTTCAATTCACCTATAGGACCACCGTGACCTGAACGGCAACAAAATACGACATTGCAAACAAAAAGGTAGAGGTTCAGTGTGTTTTATTTCGTGTTTTTTTTTCTGAAGTTATAAAGTTCGTGCTGACTTTGACTCGTCACAGATTTCTTTGCACTCCATCTGCCCTGGGCACAACATGACACAAGCTCTCCGTAGATGGGTGTACTCTTTTACAAAACACTTCTTGGTGAGTTGTGATACAAGGATCTAATGGACTCCAGCAATACACTTTCTTTAGACCACCTGCACACATGATGAAGAAGCAGCTAGAACATGACCGGTCCTTGCATGGGACCTTCATATTAAGAACACAATTTGAGCTCCCGTTTCTGTTTGGTACAGGGCCAACAATGGTTTTGAGCATCGGAATAAATTTATGGTTTCTTATTATTGTAGCATGTCAGGGTCCTTATTGAAGATTTGTACCAAGACAGACTACGTTGGTCTCTTGAATAGACCATCACGACAATGTATTGCACTTATGTGGTGTAATCAAGGGCACATATGTGGGTATTCAAGAGAATCGTACCAAAACGAGCCTCCGGGTATGGTCTAGATCATATCTGGTGCTATAGGTAAATTCAATGTGAAGGTCTTGAAGAAGTAAAATTATAAAACTGTTAGTAATAAAAATGTTCTGATTCTGTATCGTGGACACAAACATGCTTGTCAGCCAGCATGATGTCATCTAAAGAATGTTGTCTTTCATTTATTCTCAATGGATTTCCTTTTGAACCTCACTTTTTTGTCAACATCACTGGAGTGCCATCTTCAATTTAATTGCATTTACATTTAATGATGATGTTGATTTTTTTTGTCCTCATTCTGATTAGTTTCGACTTCACGAAGTTTTTCCACAGTTTGTGTATTATAGAAAACACTGGAACAATATCTCAATATCATTACTGAAAGAATTTGTATGTTGGTGGCTATTGATTATCAATAATACCATACCATACATATAGCACAATTTAAACACAGCATGTGAGCTGACCAAAGCGCTGCACAGGCAACAATCACAAAAGAATGATATTAAAACAGGTAGAGTTAAAAACAATCAATGATCAATAATGATATAACTTCCTCCACAACCACAGCATTTAAACTAAATAACACTATACAATAGTGTAAAAATCAATAAACAACTCTAGCTTCCTGTTCCAGGAAGCAGTGCTACAATGCTAACTCTAGCTACTTAGCAAGAGCTGCTAAAGTTCTTGAAGCTATTGTGTGTGAGCAATTAAAAGGGGTTTCTACACACCAATGCTATTTTATCTGAATATCAATCAGGTTTAAGGAAAAGACAGAACTTTTTCAAAAAATAATAGCGCCTATTTGCTACAAACGGCATCAGGGAGCCTTTGGTCATTCATAAGTGGCTAGCTGGTAGCGATCATGTGTTTTTCACAAAAGATTACGCGATGGCGGTATAAAGGGGGTGTGAAGGTGGTGTCTGCTGTGTTGATGCACTGTCACAAACATCCTTTAAGTTTGGATGTAACTTGTTTTTTTATGCCAATTGAAGCCACGCTCATTAAAGCTGCTGTAGCGAATTTGCAAAACAAGCTAGCTAGGTTTTGAACGCAAACACGGTCACGGAACACTCACCACTCCCCTCGGGTATCTTCCCTAGATCCGCCGGAACCAGAAACCCACATTCCCAGAGGAAACGAGAAAGAGCTAAACACCGGTCACCATTTTCTAAGTCCAAACGTTTTTCGTTGTCCGTGACTTCAAATGGTGTTTTTCTTTGTGGGACTCTGGTAGTTTGTCCTAAAGTTGAAGTGGTAGCAGCCGGTGTCGGTACCAGATCTGCTCGGGTGCCAGATCGGCTCGGGGTCCTGCGCCTGCCGATGACGTCACACTAGATGATTGGCTGAACGTAAGATTTACAGAAGTTACGATACCACGTTCATAAAAGTTACGGTAGCACGTTGACAATGAAGATTTTGATTGGTTTGAACAAAATTGCGGATGTAGTCCTTGTGGTTGTACTCCTGTAGTCCAAAAACAAACACTTTTCGGGGAAAATATGTTTGTTTTGCCAAAGGAAACGTAAAATAAAAGCGAAAATATCAATTGATAAACAGAGATCCTCAGCAGCTCTTGATTTTGATGAAAAGGGGCAAATAAAAATTAAATAATTTTATTGAACAAATAGCAAACAACATTTTGAATGAATGAATGGATTTAAGAACAAAATATACAGAATTCCACATAAAAACAGAAATGGCTGCTAATTCTGTAAATACATTTACAATTTTTCACATATAAAAACTGTTGTGCTTTTTGGAATTCTGGTGTTGGTTTTATGTAGTTCACATTCTTTACAAAACTACGACAATATGGTGCTTTATTAACAAATTACAACTATAAAGCAAAAATGTAGGCGTTAAGAAACAAGAATTTATTAACAAAACTGCTAAACTCTTTCCAAAACTTATGTGTGAAAGCCGAGTAAATTTGCCGTAGTTTGACGTCATCATCGGCAGGCGCAGGACCCCGAGCCAATCTGGCACCCGAGCAGATCTGGTACCGACACCAGTGGTGTTCTGTTGATAAATACGTGAGTGTGGAATGAGTGAAGAACCCAGGGAAGTGCGAAGGTTTAGAGAGCTGGATCGTCCAATAGTTGCTTTCAGGTTAATGGCGGAGGTTTTTAAACAAATCCAAGTGAACCACTTTATTCATTTTTTTTATCCCCACAATATATTTATAGCTATACTGTGTTAGAATGTTGTTAGGAGGCATGAAAAAATGTTTTAAGCTAATTTGTTTTCCAAATTTGCTATTTCAGCTTTAAGTTTGTTCTCGAGCCGCTCCAAAAGGTGGCTGTCCTTCACAGTCCCAGTGAAATGTCTGGTGATCTGTGCTTCAGCTCTAAAGGCCAGAAGCTCCCAGATCTCCTCATCGCTCCAGTTCGCCATCTCAGCTGATACTATTTAGTAAAGTAACGTTTTTTTATATAGCACTTATCACAGAAGAAAAAATCGAAAAGTGCTTCACAAAGATCAATAAAATAAATCATAAAGTTATAAAATCATCTCAAAAACAAAACAACAAAATATCATAAAACAAATGAAAGATAATTAAAATCACAAAATGTCATTATTCAGATGAAGAAAACAAAATATTTACGTAAAAGCAGATTTAAATAAAAGGACAAAGCCAATAAATCATAAAATGATCATAAATCAAAACCACAAAAAATAAAAAAACAAAACAAATGAAAGATAATTAAAATCAGAAAGAGTCATAATATAGATGAGGAAAACACAAATATTTAAGTAAAAGCAGTTTTAAATAACAAATGTGAATGGGACTACCTAGGTTTACTTGCATTTTGAATATTGCTGCCAACTGGGGCTCGGCACACATTCCACACATGATCATGACATCACCATCTGTTGCGCAAAGGAATGATCTTCATTCGAAAATCAGGCGTTGCGATAATATTACTATCAAGCTTGGCGGCACAAATCCCAAAATGATGTTACCTTGCCATGCTGCCATGGCATACTGTGGTGACAGTATTATCCTGATATGCCGCAGTGTGTCTTTTGAAACTGACTACAGCTGCAACTAAGGTATTAAATGAGATTTCTGTTGCACTTGACAAGAAACAACATTATACATCACTGTTTATAAATCTGTCAAAAGGTTTTGATACTTTTGATCATGGAATTTTAAACCTTAGACTCCTTCAATCAAGACTCTCTGAGCAAGCAGTTGCATAGTTTTTAACTTACCTCGGTAACAGGTCTCAGTGCATTAAACATCAGTCTGAGTTCTGGAATTATTACAGCCAATAACGGGGTGCCACAGGGCTCTGTTTTAGGCCCCTTTTTCTTTATCACTTACATCAATAATTTAGTTCTAAAGCTGTCAGATGCGAACTTGCATTTTTATGCTGATGACTCAGGCATTTACAGCTACGGCTCAACTCTTGACCAAGCCTGCAGAAAGCCTTTGTTGCTGTCCATCACTCAATATTTCAGATTGAGCATGTTTTCCAATTCAAGAAAGTGATTCCCTCAGTGACCACTCTTAAAGGTTGATAAAATAGAGGTGGTTCTGGGTGTCTTAAGCCTCTTTTATAAAACAATGCCGCCAATTTGCCGCAACGTCAAGGCGGCATCTGGGAGCCTAAGGTCGTTTATAAGAGCTCAGACCGTGGCGGTAATGTTGCGCAATCGTGTCAGTTTTATAAAAGATTACGCGATGGCGGTATAAAGGAGGTATGGGGGCGGTCTCTACGCTGTCGCGGACTTCCGTGTATTTTGGACATAACTTGCTTTTTATTGCAATCGAAGCCATGCTCCTTAAGTTTTTTTCCCCAGTCAGCTACAGGTGTTTTTGTTTTTCTTTTAATACAAAAAGTGACTTGTTGCTGTAACATTTTTGCCTGTTCTGGACTATGTGGTCATTTTGTTAACACTTATGCTCAATGTCTACGGTTGGTTGGCACTGTGTGTCATGCTTCTCTGAGGTTCATCACAAACTGTAAACTTATGACTCGTCATTGTGAGTTATAAACTCAAGTAGGGTGGCCTGCTCTGGCCATTCGGAAGAACATTCATTTGTAAAGCTTTTAAGCCTCTTTTATAAAACAATGCTGCCAATTTGCCGCAACGTCGAGGCGGCATCTGGGAGCCTAAGGTCGTTTATAAGAGCTCAGACCGTGGCGGTAATGTTGCGCAATCGTGTCAGTTTTATAAAAGATTACGTGATGGCGGCATAAAGGAGGTATGGGGGCGGTCTCTACGCTGTGGCGGACTTCCGTGTATTTTGGACATAACTTGCTTTTTATTGCAATCGAAGCCATGCTCCTTAAGTTTTTTCCCCCAGTCAGCTACAGGTGTTTTTGTTTTTCTTTTAATACAAAAAGTGACTTGTTGCTGTAACATTTTTGCCTGTTCTGGACTATGTGGTCATTTTGTTAACACTTATGCTCAATGTCTACGGTTGGTTGGCACTGTGTGTCATGCTTCTCTGAGGTTCATCACAAACTGTAAACTTATGACTCGTCATTGTGAGTTATAAACTCAAGTAGGGTGGCCTGCTCTGGCCATTCAGAAGAACATTCATTTGTAAAGCTTTATTTAGAGTCAATCCTTGGACTGTTGCCTTACTACATACGTTCCCTTCTTGAAACGAGAAGTGCTGGTCGTTATTCTCTTTGTCAGCAAGATCACTTGTTGCTTTTTGTTTCATTTGCACGAAAGTTGGAAAACGAGCTTTTGTCCACTCAGCACCTTTGGCTTGGAACCCAGCAGAATGACTGGAAAAAGAGGGAAATTTTCATTGAGAGCTTTTAAATGAAAACTAAAAGTCCTTGAGGCCGACTTCATAACATGCAACTGATTCATTTAAACTGCTGTAACTCTATTCAGTTTTTAATTTGATCTTTTTTTGTCCCTGAGCTTAACTGTAATCTTTGTAACTGTGTTTTGATACTTCCTGCTGCCTACCTTGGCCAGGTCTTCCTTGAAAAACATGTTTTTAATTTCAATAAGATCTTCCTGGTTAAGTAAATGTTAAATGCATTTTTTTTAATCTTGGGCTTTGGTTTATGCTTTTATTATTTCTGTTCTCCTTTATAGCAGTATTACACATTAAACCCTACCAACTGACCTCCCACTGGAATCCACAAGTAGGAAAAAACAACCACCCCCTAGTGGCTGGATCCAGTATGACTTTTAAGCTCCGCCCACTCCATGTAAAAGAATGGGACATTTTCCTGGTGAATGAATAAATAAATAAATAAATAAATAAAAACACCTTAAGGACCGAATAATTTTAGACACTTGGGCTGTGTCCAAATTCAGGAGCATCAAGCTTTCGTTGACCACGAACACCGAAAGGGAGTGCCTGGGAAATTGGACGGTCTAGCCCTAAGATTTATTCCCACCCTTATTTTGCTGTGGAGCTAAACAGAACATACTGAAAGCCTAACAACAATCACTTTAAGCTTTTAATTTTTGTACCATTAAAGAGGACATATTATCTAAGTCTCACGTTTTGCATCCTATTGTGTGTCACATGAGTCTACTGTCTCTATAAACACTCTAAATGCAACTAAAAACTAAATCCTTTTGCTGTCAGATTGTCTGTTGGATGTTTGAGCTCCTCACCTCAAAGCAGCATATCAGGGGATGGGTGGGCTGACAGGTACTGCAATTGTCAAGAATAGAGCTGGTGAGATCGCCTTTTGTCAACATGAGTTTGTGCAAAGAACTTCAAGAACATATTTTGTGAAGGCAATAGACCTATTATGACTTGTTTTAAGAGTGTATCTTTTCTCCCCTTTAAAACTGTAATCGTCTCTCACTTTGTCCGCCATTGCTACAATATGTTCAGTTGGTAATGAATATTGTGATATGGTGGAGCATGAAGGATACACCAGACATGACATTCAAATCCACAGAAAAAATGGACAAATTTTTGGGCTGCATTTGGAGGAGATTGCACGTTTGAACAGCCTTCATTCCAGGCTATGTCGTAATTAGCCTTCAAATGCAGCCTTCAAAGTATGCCACCCCTGAATTTGGGTACAGTCTTGGTGTATCGTTATACTACTTCTGTGGTCACATTGTAAAATTTGCATTCATGGACTCACCCAACTTAGCTTGCAACGGCAGAAGGATGTAATGTTTTAGCAAGCAGGAAGGAGCAGATCACATATAGCTAATATAAGCTAACCATTAGCATTAGCAACTCCACAACATGATGGAACTTGTTTAGGGTTGTATTATCTGTGGAGATAAAACATCAATGTTGCATTTTTTTACCCAAGAAAGAGGAGTGAACGAAGGCAGCGGAAGAGTCACGTTGCTGTTAGCCAATCAGAGGCAAGATTTTTGCTTGTGTTAGGTGTATTTATCTATTAGCTTTGTCAAGGTACCAAAAGAGTTTCCAAATTAGGTAAAGATGGGCTTTTATGAATGAGAACGTTAAAGAAGTGGGAAGGATTTTCCTTTCTACATATTGTAACCCTAGACTGAACAAAAGTCCAAATGCAGAAACAGTCTGCACAAATTGAGGAATTAGCGGCCAGGTGCCGCTAATCAAATGCACTTAGCTAATCATCAGTAAGTGTTAACAGCTCAATAAAAGCTGACATGTTGGTAGTTTGCTGCTCTGAAGCACTCAGGTGTGTTATAACACAAAGTTAAAGAGGAAATAAATCAACATTGACCTAAGAGAAGTCTGTGTTAAGTTTTATGAAGCTAATTTCTAGGTTTGGGTGCTAGCTAATAGGCCAAATTCAGAGTGTGCTAATCATGCTTCCAGAGGTTTTAAAGTATCCTTCACTTGAGTTACAGTAACATTCATAGAGTGTTTTTATTTTATTCAGTTTTATTTTTGGTAACCTTCTGCATTAAAGTAATTTTTCATGCATTCGTTTGTGATTTCATGTGTTTGCCAAGTGTCTCTCTCCTCACAGGCTATCGACACAGCACATCCTAATTGTTTCCTGCTTTCCAATTAACTCACTTTTACGCACTTGAACACGTTTTTCATCGTAGCCACTTAAATCCAATTAAAAGCTGAATTTTGCTGCCCCGTGTTTTGGCACACATAAAGCTTATTTTCGCCTGAGGTGGATTCAAATTCCACAATTTTTGTTGTAAAACTAGCTAACAATTTGTTTCTGCGACTGCTGAGGTTAATACAGTTCACCTGGGTTAAACAATGCTGCTGCCTCTCAGCAGGTCTAATCTCTGCTGCTCGTTTTGGTTTGATATTAAAATAACAGCAATATTAAAATACAACATCTCAGGAGTTTGTTTGTTCACTGTGATGACAAATGTCCCTAGTGTCCAAAACACCACCTCATTCTCTTCTCTTTTAGGCAAATCCGCACAAAATGACTTTCATAATGTAGAAAATGCTAAAATTTTGAAATTGCAGCAATAAACAGAAGACTTGGAGACTTGCCAACATTTGTTGTTGTTTAAAATGATAATGAAGTTGATGTTGCACTTGCAGAAACTGTGAAACTTTTCCCTGTTTTCCCACATTAACACAAAATTAGTTTCTTCACCAGAAAGTGTTGTTGATCGCAATATTTGCCTTAAACAGTAGGAAGTGTAAACTAGCTCTGGGCTTGCAGAGTGATGGAAGGATGGAGCAGGAGATGGACCAGTGGTTCAGGACTTTGTCCAAAATAATAGGAGGTGATAAAGTTGTGCCAAAAAGGTGAATCTATGTAATTACCCATGCATGTGAACATGAGATTTAGACTATGGCCAAAAGGACAAAATTCTGGCTTTAGATAACTGAAATGAGCTTCCTGCAATTCCAATTTATTTATAAAGCACTAATAAAAAGCAGTGACGTGTACCAAAGTGCTGTACAATAAAAACATATAAGAACAGAAAAATAAAATAATACAGTGGCAATAAGATATACAAGTCACAGTAAAACCAACCCTTTCAATCAACTCGTTCCACAACCTGGGACCAATCACTGAAAAAGCTCTGTCTCCCCTGCTTTTGCATTGGGTCTGGCGAACCACGAGTAGCCCACAATCAGCCGATCGAAGAGACCACACAGGCACATGCGAAGTCAGCAATACCGACAGGTAGTGCGGGGCAAGGCCATTTTGGCATTTAAAAACAAATGAAATTTTAAAATCAACTCGGTACCTGACCAGGAGCTAATGAAGGGCTGAGGACCGGTGAAATATGGTTGTGCTTACAAGTACCAGTTAAAAGATGTGCTGCAGCTTTCTGAACCAGCTGCAGGCATGAAATCAAAGACTGGCTGATGCCCACATGCAGGGTGTTACAGTAGTCCAGTCTAGTCGTCACAAAAACATGGATAAGAATTTCAAAATGATGTCGCGATAAGGATATCTGCACTAGCTGTCTCAGGTGAAAAAAGCTAGCACTCACCACCAAGCTTATGTGTTTATCAAAACAGAAATGCCTTTCCATTTTCACACCAAGATTAGAGACAGTGGGCCTAAGGAACTGGGTTAATGGTTCCAAATCCAAACAGTCAGCACCACCTGCATGTCTAGGGCCAATTTGTAAAACCTCGGTTTATTGAAATACAGAAAGTTTGCAGACATTTAACCGCGGCTATACAATCCAAACATTTTGCTGCACATACATTTTTCTCACAGCTAAGGGGCACATAGATTTGGCTATCATCCGCATAGAGGTGAAAAGGCACTCCAGACTGTTGAACAATAGGCCCCAGTGGAAACAGGTACAAGGTGAAAAACAGTGGCTCAAGAACGGACCCCTGAGGAACATCACATGTCAGGGGAGATGAGGTTTGGGTCTGTGATTGGAGTTCTTCTTGGTCATATTCCTTTAAAGGTTTTCATCCTGTTGGGAAGAGAGGCAAAACTCGCTGGAGGGGATGGATGTCCCCTTTGGTTAGGGAATATGATTGGATGGATGGATGGATGGATGGATGGATGGATGGATGCCATCTTGGTTTTATTGGCATTCTTGACTTATGTGAGCCTTCCACTAATTGGTAGTTTGTGATCTTCTTTCCTGTATTTCTGCATAATTTTACTACTTTTATACCTGAAAAAACAGGTTGACTGAACATCTGAATACTTCAGGCTTCTTAAATCTTTATAGAGTTTTAAAACATCATCATTTCTTTATATTGGCTTCCAAGGAACCAGAATTTCTTAGAATTTTAAATGTCTTTTTGGTTTTCTGAAGGACTTTTAATTTTTTTCTTGACTCGTTTTTGGTCCGGTTCTCGACTAAATGCTTAGTGGAGGACAAAAGCAGACCCATGCCGGATATAGAGCATCTGAAAGTCAGAGGCTTTAGAAACAAGTGGTGATGATGGGTGATGTCACAGGTGGAAGTCATGTTTACGACCGTGCTTCTGCAGCCAAGTGTTTGCTTTTATTTATTTTTTATTTATTTACCTGAGCCATTTTGGTTTGAAACCGCCTCCTTCAAGGTCAGCGATCATTTATTCAGCATGACTCATTTGCCTAAAGCACAAATTCCTTGAAAGTATGTGCAGCTAAAACGAATGCTCTCACACTCGCACCCCCACAATCCAGCTTGCCCACACACAAACATTAGGCGTGTGAGCACAAATGCTCGCTGTACACGCGTGCACGCTCCCACACCTAGAAAAACACGCACTTTTCTCAGACCGTGTGTGTGCAAGCGAATGCTGTTCATGCATGTCTAGTAGAGTTGAGCTATGTGGAGAGGATCTTTGATCTCAGCCGGGCTGCCTACGAGCTTCTCCGCTATTTGCATTCAGTCTCCTGGGTCTGTTGCCTTCTTGGCCCCTCACCAGCTTCAGATGCAGGTTACAGAGGTAGCCAGAGGGGAGATTCCCACACATTCCTGTTTGTGAGGCTGAGCAAGTTTTTTTTGTGCTGTGTTGTTCCAGGAGAATATAGCGATGTGTGTGTGGAGAGGGAGGCTAAGCGAGCGTGTACCTGGGCCAGAACCACATCAAAGTACAGCAGCCTGACAGAGTGAAGGAGGGAGTGAGAAAGCAAGAGAAGCAGAGAGGAAAAACAAGCTTTGAGTCGAGGAGGAAAGAGAATAAAATACAAATAGGGTGAGAGGAGAGGAGAGGAGGGAGGGAGGGAGAGAGGCCTCTCCAGGAGGTCACTGAGTTTCTGGATCTCCGCTCCTTTTGTCCCACACCACATTCCATAGCAACAATCTGACCAGTCAGCCAGCGAGCAGCAGAAATGAGAAGAGATATAGATGAAAGGCTGAACAATTATATTCAACACAACGCATCACAACATATATTTACCAGACAGTCGTGCAAATACAGCTGATTAGATATCTAAACTTTTTGTTTGTGTTCGTGTCTTGGTAACAGCTGTGAGGCATCTCAAAATTTTGGTTTGGAAGAAAAGAAATCTTCCACTTTTTTAGTCAGATTGGTCCAAATGTTTTCACTTGGTGGTTTTTACCCTTTAACTGGAAATCAACTGGTCGGTAACCCTAAAGGTTGGTTTATGTTTGACGCGTCCGTGAGGTCCGCACAGTCAAATTACGTCATTTTAGCAACCACTCCCCTCCGCGTGGCCTCTGCACATGCACCTAGGAAATGTTTTAACCACGCGGACGGTCCCGCGTAGGGAAAAACATGGCGGGCTGGCAAGAGCTCGTAGTGGCGGATGTTCGTAAATACAAACATCTCTATGATTCGGCCCATAAAGATCACCGTGATCAAAATATTTTTAATAATTCGTGGAGAGAAATTGCTGTCACACTCGGAAAAGACGAGGAAGCAGTGAAAAAATGTAAAACAACAGTGATTTCTACTTCTACTATGGTGTAGTGTTGGATGTATGCTGTTAGAGCCCCATGCCGCCCCCTACAGTCTGGGAGAATATTGGCTCACAGCAGAGACGAGCTGCAGAACGTAGGAAGGAACCATAAATGCTGCAAATTCCGACGCGCGTTCCATCCGCGCATTTCATTTCCGCGCAGAATGTACATGCGTCAAGCATAAACCAACCTTAACCCTAAGCTAGTGTGACCCATTGAGATGCAAACATAACCTATTTTCAAATACACCAACTCTATAGTAAAATATGTTGCTGAAACACCAGAATACATCGTTCTGACTTACCTGTTACTTCACACGTGACCCCAAAAGCATCACACGTTTGTAAAATCCATGCTAACGATTTTCAAAAAATAAGAGACCCCACATTATTTGTCATTATTCATTATTTGATAGTTTGAAGGAATTTGATTTTGGTTACTTTATTATGATCTGCTCAATTGAATTTGATTTGTTTTGTACTGTGATAGATAAATTATTTTTATAATTAATTAATTTATTTATTTATTTATTATGTATTTTTGTTAGTTTATTTGTTATAGTTACCTGCTGTCTTGTTATCTTTCAATTCTTATGTTGTTTTTGATCAAGGACCCTCTTGAAAACGAGATGTTCCATCTCAAGAGGCTTTATCCTTGTAAAATATAAGTAAATAATAATAATAATAATAATAATAATAATAATAATAATAATAATAATAATAATAATAACGTGCCAATAAAAAATCACGTATATAACCAATTTGGTCCTACAGTGTGTGGTATGCGGCCACACGGCAAAAACTCGCGTTCTGATTGGCTACATGTCACATTCAACTGGCAGCATGTTTGTCCTCGAAAGCAGACAAGACAATGAACCAGAAAGATGGTTCGAGCCGTCCCAACGGCCTTCCGAGCAGATCAGAACCGTCTTAACACACCACACAGGACAGGAATATCTTATAAGATTATCTTTAGAATTGTTACAGTAACCGGGGCGTCCTCACAATTGCTGGAAAAAAGAAATAAAAGCTGACATGTTGGAAGCATTGGAAAAAAGAAATGAAATTAATTTAAAATAAATAACTGATGATAATAATTAACTAAATGTTAATGTAGACTTCCATTTATGAATCATAACACCTTTAAGGGCCAAAGATGATGAAACTGTTTGGTTTTTCATAGAATTATTCATATTTAACTGGTGAACTAGTTTCTGACACAGTTTTTAAAAGAGCAGTGAACTCCTTCACAACACACTCTATCCTCTGTTAACTAATCTTCTTCAGCTGTTGCTCATTAAATCATTTAAATATGTTTTTTTGTTTGTTTTTTAGCATAAATTAACCTTTCCCCATCTTTTGTTGCCGCAGTGTTTTTAAAAAATAGACACAAAAATGAATATTTTGTTAAATGAAAACTATTTCTCGGACGTAACTCTTTACAATTTAAAATGAATTGTGGGGTTTAAATGAGATGCTAATGCTGGTGCTGTGATTCAGACAGTTTCAAAAATGTCCATAAAAGGTCAGTTTGCTAAACTTCCAAAAGGCAAACAATTTATGTTTTTACAAAGTTTGCATATGCCATACAAATGATATCTATTCTCCACATTTACCACCTGTTTGCCACTAAATCCCAAATCCCTGCTGTGTGTAATGTTTAAGTCAATATTATACATTTTTTTCCTCCAGCAAATATCTGGGCAGGAACTTAAATTTCTGGAGAAATCAAGTTCTGTGAGAAGATTTTTGCATCGACTCATCATGGGCATTTTGAGGCTTTTAAAGGTGTGGGTTCACTCGTTTAATCAATACATTTGCAGCAGTCTCTAGTAGGAATTAATGCCATGTAAGTCGTACTCTGGGGAAACAAATCTCTGGCGCACCATTTTCACGAACTAAAAGTGAGCCATATCATACGCCCATCCCAATACTCACACTGCACCCTACGCCCTTCTGTGAAGTGCACTTAGAGGAAGTGTGCAGTAAAGCTTTGAGTGCGTAGTACACAAGTGTGCTGAATTGGGACAGGGATTTAACCTTTATTTATCCAGATGAGTCGATTGAAAACTCATTCTCATTTACAACGACGATCTGGCCAAGAGGCAGCAGCAACAGACACATAGTTAGCTTTACACCAAAGAAAAACAGGTAAGATTAAAAAATACAAGATAAAAATAAGATAAAACAGCTAGACATAAAGACAAAGGACTGTTACAAGCCATCAAAACAGACTTAAAACAATCTTTAAGTACTCAGAAGCTCAGAAACTCAGGGAGCATTGCGTCATCAACCATGACGCATGCCAGGATGCCGGTTGCTGTTTGTGCTGCTTTTTAAAAAATCTTTATTAACAACTTTTAAAAACGAATTATTTGACTAAATTTAAATTCATTGCTGTCCACATTAAATCTTAGCTAACATTCAGAGCATGAATAAATATCATTAATCATCTTAAATATGAACTTCTTTCATTTAAAAATATATAATTTCAGAAAAGGCACTTGAGCCATTGCTCCGCCTTCTTCTCAAAATTCCCATGCAGCAATGGTTTGTGGGTAATACACTTTGCAAAAGTCTGCATCAATGCAGACTTGGGCAAAGTGCAGATCAAGCGTGCAAAAAGGGCGTGGTCAACTTAGGCACTTGAGAATCGGAACACCCTGTGTGCTCGCACCCCTGCCCAGGAATGCGCAATTAAAGGGCGCAAAGGTGGAAGTGCGAGTATTGGGACTGGGCCTTACCGCGGTTTTCCACAGGACGTGAAGGCGGAGCAAAACGGCCGCGAAACGTACTACGCGGCAATTAGTTACAGTGGACCGGGTCCTTTCCACCGGCAGCTATGTGTAACGTTCTGGAAGCGAAGGGACGCTATCATTACGTCTCGAGTCCATTTTTTATGCGCTACACTTCTAAAACACGTCAAACTCTGCAGTTTAGATCGGGACAGACAGGAAGTCAAACACGAAGGCAGTGTAACGCATCTGGAAACTTCCAAAATAAAAGTCACATGCCCTACGTCATTACCTGATTAAAACAGAACATAAAATAAACCACGGACCTTTTTGGATACATGCAGCTGTCTTTCTCCTTACTTGTTATTGTGTGGACTTCTGAAATCACGCGTGGTGTTGCAATTCTCCCGTGATTTTGTGACCTAGCGGGATCAGTTGTGTGGAACGCTTTTGCTCCCGTTTAACATCAGAATCGCTCCTGGTTGGGAATGAGCTCGCAGGTAAAACGCCTCTATTACGTTTCGCCACGCTTTCGCGGCCGGTGCAAAGCCGGGGTTAATTTCGTTTTTGCGTTGTTGTGATCCCTGAGTGATTAAAAAGTCCCTTCAGTATTTACCTAAGTGGGAGCTTTTCTTGTTATTTCTTCCTCTGCTTCTGTTTGATGTTCTTCTTTGTCCCTTGTGTCTATTGCGCCTCCCCCTTTAGATGGTCCAGGTGGGTACTGCAGCGCCAAGGTCACTAACCCTGATGATAAAGTTAACATCAGTGCCTGCATGTTTGCAGAAAGTATGAACAGTAGTTCCAGGTCTATGCTTGACCATAAAACCTCTCTCCTGAAGACGTTTGGCTCGTCCATGGGTTAGGGTTGGGGTCTCGTTCTCAGCTCGAGTTGCTCCTGAGCATCCAATTTGTATTCCACCATCCCAATCCAAACGAAAAGTAAACCAGCTTTGGTCTTGTCTATATATATTCAGTCTTGTCTATAACCTTCAGCACCATTTATTAGATGATTTAGGAGAATATGTGTCTATTTTTATGAGTTTGTGTGACAGAGAGAAAATTCAAACTTTAAAAATCATTAAGTTTTATAATCGTTCTACCCTGGAGAAAGAACTTTTTGAACCAATCACCACCAATCCAAAACAAATTGTGACTTTTTGCTCATTCTGAGGAAACATCTGACCACAACTTGTAACCAGAACAAACTTTGGCCACACGGAAACAAAAAGAGTATTTTTAAGATCTGAAAACAAGGTGCAACATAAAGCTGCTTTGATGGTCGGTGAAGTGACCCTTTTTCAGTTATGCAAATCAGCGCCGTCCAAACACAAGGAATTCTGGAAATTACCTATTGCAACCTGATTTCAGCACTCTTGATGAATTTCCTTGCATGGCGAGTTTGCTCTTGTTCCCGTCGGTAATTTGAAATGTAATTACCCATCATTTCAGAGTGCTTCAGGAGGCTGACACCTACATCTCCCTCTCTGCCTTTCTTCCCTCTGTGTCTCTCTCCTCCTCCTGGCTGGTTTTGTATGCTGGTGGAGAATTGTATATTTTCCACCCCCACACATTTTTTGAGCACTACCCCTACCATTACCTATGTAAATGACTCGGGCTCAGACAGGCAGCTCACAGACTCCAACACTAAATGTGCGCTTTAGCACAAAAAAAGAAAAACCCAGATTACATCCCTGCTGGGGATACGTTCAAGAGCAAACGTTCCACTGTAGCAGGTAGGAGCTGCAATGTTTTGACATGTTTCAAATGAACCGAACTGGAAATAGCATTAGCATCCATCATAGTAGCCTGGAGGTTTAAAATTACTTAAACCACAAAAAAACAAGTGTTTCATGATCAATAATAAAGCTTTCCTCTTTTACCTGACCACCTTTCCCAGTATTAAGTAATCTAACACGTTACTATTTCCAAATCAGACTAATGTTACTTATCCAGGTCATTGTGCATTACTGTTTTTGTCATTTTCTTTAATGAAAAGATGTTTTTGTTTTCTTGTTGCATCACCAGGGGTGGATCTACATGGGGAAAGAGGGGGCCACTGCCCCCCTGCTGGTTAGCTTTTCCCCCTCAGCTGCCCCCCTGCTCTCCTGAAAGGGATGGCTGAAATCAGTCCTGTACAGTATTCAAAGTTCTTTTTCTGATTTATTTATTTATTTATTTATGTATCTATTTTTGCGGAACATTTGTTGTTTTTCTCTCATTTATACCTGAAATTGTATTTGTTTATTTTAGAAGAAGTAATAACACAACTAATCGTTTCAAAGCGTTTTAGTGGATTCTATGTTGACTCTATTTACATAAAGGAGGTCCAACACTAGCTGCTTTCAAAAGATACACCATGGCGGCCTATCAGGGTAATACTGCCGCTGCGGTGTGTCTTTTCAATGTGCCGTGGCGGCATGGCGAGGTGAGAATATTGCGACATTTGTCCCGCCAAGTTGATAGTAATATTGCCGCAACGGCCTGACTTCTGAATGAAGATCACGTCTTCGTGCAACAAATGGTGATGTCATGATCACTTGTCGAATGTCCGCCGAGCCCCGGCCGGCAACATTTTTGAAAAGAAAGTAAACCCAGGCAGTCAGTTTCAATTTTGTAAACAGTATCAGCTAAGATCTGGGAGCTTCTGGCCATTAGAGCTGAAGAACAGATCGCCAGACAGTTTGCAGGGATTGTGACGGACAGCCACATTTTGGAGCAGCTCGCAATTTTTTTTTTTAAAGTTACGTACAAACTAAAAGGATGTTTGTGATGGTGAGTCAACAGGAAATAGTTTTACGTTATACTTAAAATTTCAGGTGACAGATTGTTGAGTGAGTTTTGAGCAAGTTGTTATTTTTATGTTATGTGTGTGTGTGCGGGGGGGGGTATCTGCAGCTGCTGATAGTAACTAATGAAGTAATTTGTAATCTAACCTAGTGACATTTTAAATTGATTAATCAGTGAAGTTACTAAGTTACTTATTAAGGTAAATTAGTAATCTGATTACTTAAAAAAAATTTTTTATTTTTGAACATAATACAACCAGGGTTATTGTCGTAAACGAAAACTAACGAAATAACGAAAACTAGAATTTAAAAAAAAATCGTTAACTGAAATAAAAATAAAAATGAATTTAAAAAAAAAATGAAACTAACTGAAACTGTAATGAGCGTTAACAAAACTAACTAAAACTAACTGAATTTATAGAGAAAATTAGCTTAGTTTTCGTATTTATGTTTTATTCTAATTTCCGGTAGTTTTTTTTGTGTGCGCGTGCCACAACAGACGGCTCGTCAGTCAACATCGAGCGTCATGTCGGCAAGAGCTGGGAGGAAGTGTTGTACATGAATGTGTTCATTAAACGATCGTTTGTGAACTGAACTCGCTTGTATTTTGCCTGACGAACGTTAAAGTGAGCGCGCTCATTCTGGCGTGTGTGAACGGGTTTATGAACAGCGTTCCCTCGTAGTTCGTGAGCTCCATCTCCATGGCGCTAAAGTAGCTAAAACATCCTGTGAATCATAGACTTTATAAAAAGTAGACCCTGAAATTGTGGCCGCCATAGGGAATAGCGGTCGGTGTGGCGTCTACTCTCCAATGTCTATGCTGTGGAGGCCGGACCTCATGGTGCGTTCATTTTACCTCGGAGAACATACAACTGCACATAACATCGATTTTAGATGCGCCCTTACAAGTTTATCTTCTAAAATAAACACGTTTCCACCACAGCTACTGTTGTTAATACAAGAAGCTGCTATGTTGAACCTCAAAGTTGGATTCAAAAACATTCTCTGACTTAGGGGGGTGTTCCAGTTCATTATTTCTACTCGGAAGTTAGAATTTCCGAGATTTTTTTGTTACTCTGCCATATCTTTGATACGTACCTGGAATGTATGCTAGCTCACCTGTTCTAACTGAATACATTTTTGAAAAACATATGATGATGATTTTCTGGGATTTTGTTAGACACAACAATTATCTATTCTTTTATTCATTCTTGTCCCTGATATGTAACTAATATTACAAAAAAGACTAAAACTATAACTGAAACTAATAAAAACTAAACTGAAACTAAGCATTTTCAAAAAATTAAAACTAAACTAAAACTAAAAAACAAGTTGTAAAAACGTATTAAAACTCAATAGAATTAAAAATTTTATGTAAAAAATTAAATAAAAATAAAAACTAATAAAAAATGCAAAACTATTAAAACCTTGAATACAACATAACAATTTATGGCACATCTACAAGTCTTCAGTAGTAATCTGAGTACTTTTTAACTGTTCATGATGCATGTCAACAATAAAAAAAAATGTCAAAACACTAATTTGTTGGGTTTTCTGAATTTTTTTCCACATGTTGAAATGCTGTCGTAACGTAGCTGCCGTGCAAGATGGAACTTTACAGGAAATGAAAAATCTCTGTGTAGTCCCAAATCTCTAACCCGTTAAAAGTCATCCACAAAACCAGTAACTGATGTAATAAATGAACTCAAGACCTGAATTATGTAGTTATGAAAATTATGAGAATTTTAAATACAAGGTTTTTCTGGTTTTCATGTTCTCTCTGTTATAGAGAGTGAGTGATATATGCTGGGGAAAATATATTTATTTGTTGGCTTTTCTTTACCCTTGTTTTGTTTTTTTATTTTTTTTACAAACGTTGACAATTTTCTTTGTTTTTGCCAAATTTACAACAGCTCTTCAGCTTGTTGACAGGAAGTCACGCCATTGTTTTAAAGCCCCAGACATCTCTGAGATTACAACAAACATTACAACAAAACCACAAAGAGAAAAAAAACGCAAATTTTACCCTAAGGAAGCTGTTTGGTTCGGTTAAAAAAAAAGATAGCTAGCAGTTATATCTTGCTAAATAAAAACTGTCGGCAGCAAATCAGTGTTTCACGTAGATGTTCCTTCAGAGAGTAAGAATATGTTGAAGATAAGAATTTTACACTGAAATAATGGCAAACAGTCTAATATCTCAATCATGTTGGAAGGAAGGTTAAAGGTGCAATATGTAAGAATGAAGCAAGAATGACATCCTGTGGTCAAATGTGGTTACTGCAGCCCATTTTTCTAAGCAAAAAGTTACTACAGTGGTCCCTCGCTATAAGGCGGGTCACCTGTTGTGGCCTCGCAGTTTCACTAATTTTGTTTTTGTAGAATTTGGCATGCTTTTTTTTACAGCACATTGTGTTCTGCGTCCAAAAATATAAAGGTTTGAACTTTAAGAGTGTTTAAACAAGAGAGAAAAGTTTGATAATGTTAATGCGTGTTTTGTATATTTGTTCTGTTTAACTTCGTAATCCATTACTTTGTTCTTTTTTTTTTACACATCGTAGTAAAAAGATGGTTGTTTACCTTTCAGCTGACATGTTTCGGCTAACAACTAGCCTTAATCAGAGTTTGCCGGTGTTGGTGACGTCACTTCTGTTTATCCGCGGGCAGCAGAGGACGATGTCGCCCCCTACTGCCCGCGTCCTCCTTGCCGATGACATTGTTCCATGCGTGATCCAATTTGTAGACTCCATCGTCTCTGTTCATGGTTTTGTCTCCTTATTTCTATCGTGGCAAGGATGACGCGGGAACATAACTCACGCAATAAACGAGGGACAACTGTATCTCACCACCGTTCCGTGAGTTTCATGGCTGTTGCCAGTTAGAGATCAGCGCCAAAAGATACTAGATGACAAGCAAAGATGAGTCATACACAGTAAGATAATAAGTAGATCAACACATTATCATATCTGGTGTTAGCACTCTTGAGAGTTCTACGGTAGGGAGCACTTACTACAATTATTACAGTAATATGTCTCTGGCATTAGAGGAAGTGTTGTTTGCCGTCTTGCCATTGGCTAAAACAAAACGATGCAGTGGCTTCTTAGGGGTACAAGAAATAACTTCAGGGTCGCTCCTGTTTACTGGCTTTGCCAGCCGGTGTCGAAATGCAAATGCCGGCGCTGCGGCGTTAGCTTGGTGCAGACTCTGCAAACTCACAAATTCACAGATTGTATACAAAGACTACATCCATTGTTTGTTTTTTGAAAGGAGAAAAACTGACTGAAAGGAATTTAATATACAGATAAAGAAAAACAGGAACTTAAAGTTTTATTATGCTACTGCAATCAACTGACTAAATTATTTGATAAATATAAAATTCTGATTTTAGCATTCTTTTTTTTGTGCAATGTCGGACAAAATAATTACGGTCGCATAATTTCTTTTAATCGTTCGCGTCTAATTTTATCCTTTCTTATTCCAAATTAAAATTCATAAAAAGTATTATGAATGTAAGACTGCATTTCCAAAGGGGGGGGACAGTAAAATGAACATGCATGGCCTTTGACCCTACCTGCCCCTCCAGGTAGCTGCCTTTTCTACGTCATTTCTGATCACGTTTCTCTCATCTCGTCACTCATGTTTGAGAAATTCCAGCCTTATTCCTCCAGACTTGTCAGAATGTAAGTTTTATGAATTCATATGGAAATAAAAATCTTCAAGATTAACTAATTTAATTTATTGCATCTCAGATCAAACCCATAATGAAGTTAATGGAGTGAATATGCGTGTGGGGGTTGGGTATGATCACGGCGAGCCGTTCGCTGTTCCGCCTCTCCGTTCTCTAAGGTGCAGGAATCTGGAGGCAGAAATAAGATATTGTATCTCTGTGAGCTTGACTGCAGTCGTTTTATTCTCTCTTGGAAAACCGGCTCCGCTTAGCTTTGTGTTATTTTGATTGTCAGCGAGTCAAAAAAATCTTTTAAATATGTTAGTTCCTCATTTAGTTTTATACCTTTGCTTGTTTCTGATTCACCGGTCTGTCGACACACTCAATCTTGTTTCTTCTTGCTTTTTCTTTTTTTTCTCGAATCCACGCTCTCCAGCAGCTTCAAATTGCATCAGCTTGAAAAGCCGGCCGTGCATCAACAATTACCTGCAGACTTTGTGCTTTTCAAAATGTCCTTGCTTTTATTTTCGCGTGTTCCCAACATACAGACACAAAGTGGTGAGGAAATTTGGGCTGTCACTCATGTCTGGTTGCTTACTGCATTCGTTTCTATTAGAGCTCAATATCACTGATGCCCAAACAGGACCGACTTATGCAAAATAAAGCTGAAGAAGCTGTAGCGTGATCTCTAATATTGATAATCAAATCACCTGATGAATGCAAAAGAAACGGATGTTTTAAACGTTGGATCTGGCTGAGATGAAAGCCGGCGCTGACTTAAAGTGATGGTTCTGATCTTTTGATGTTGGGTTCTATAGAAAGGTTATGAACATTTCATTTCTTACCTGTTGTAAAAAAATCTTTGATCCACCTCAGATTGTCAATATGTGAATCCTTTTGAAAAAGATATTCACGAATCATCCGATGCATGAAAATTAAAGTAATGTTTGTTCAAATATACCTGCAAGGTGTTGCTAAATCTGTAGTGGTCATGACTGGTTTTCGGTAAAAAACCACGATCTGAGTTCACGTTTTAAGGAGGCAGGCATCGATCTGAAATTATTAAACTAAATTTTGTTTTTTCATATTAGAATCAACATAAACAGAGACTGATGCTATAAAAGCAGAGAAGAGCTGCTGCTACGAAAGCCTGATGGTCAAAAAAATGTAGTCATCATTTGGATATTTAGCTAGGTGTGTCTGACATCGGCCCAGTTCCAATACTCGCACTGCGCCCTACACCCTTCTGTGAAGTGCGCTTAGAGGAAGTGTGCAGTAAGGCTTCCAGTGCGTAGTACACAAGTGTACAAATAATTGCCGAATTGGGACAGGGAGCATTGCGTCATCGCCCGTGACGCATACTGGGATGCCGGTCGCTGTTTGTGCTTTATTAAAAATCTTTATCAACAGCTTTCAAACACACAAACAATTATTTGACTAAATTTAAATTAATTGCTGTCCACATTTATATCTTAGTCTAAAACATTCAGAGCATGAATAAATATCATTAATCGTCTTAAAATGAACTTATTTAACTTGAAAATACATGTTTTCAGAAAAGGCACTTGAGCAATGGATTGTGGGTAATACCCTTGCCCGAACTCCGCATCGCTGAGGACTTGGGCAATGTGCGGATTAAGGGTGCAAAATAGGCGTGGTCAACTTCCACATTTGGGAATTGGGACACCCTACGCACTCGCACCCCTGGCCGGGAACGTGCAATTGTAGGGCGCAAGGGTGCAAGTGCGAGTATTGGGAATGGGCCATCATGTGTGTGTGTGTTTTGCCCTCATTCTGCCATTTTCCTTATTTGAAAATATCACACCAATTTCAACTGTGGAAATGAACATGCATTTGATGTGAAAGACTTATTTTCCATAGGTTTCCTTTGAGAATTTGGAACATTTTTTATCACATGTTCATATGATCCCATGTGGTCACTTGCGAAGAACATGTTAAATTCATGTTTTTTTTAAATCACCACCACACACCTGCTGGTTTAGCCTTTTGGAGGGCCGGAGGAGTGTGTTGATCTGAAAGCATCACAAAGGAAAAGCATGCTTGCAAAGAGAGACGTGCCAAAATATTTCAATTGTTGTTATATATCTTGTGTTTGTGATCAATTAGAGCCAAAATCTAAACTTTGAACAAATGCACTGCCCTAAACCGCTGTTGGTCATGGTTCTTTGTTTCCATGTGGCTTTGATCTCAGCCATCTTAGCATCTTGTGAAGATTGTTTTGGTCTCTGAATCAGAACAGACATTATGACCGTGTGGCTCCTGCTTTGCTGGTTTATATTAGCATGTTTGAGATTTTACAAATGCACATTAAACAATCAGCATCTTCAACGGCTCACACATGTATACGTTAGTGTTTTACAGACATAACGATTAGACGTGGCTATTTTCTGATTTTCGAGGGAATATCTTTGCTAACAGCTGTGGTTTTGGGACTAGATAGAAAAAGTGCATAAAAATGAACAGGAATGCTAATGAATGTTGCCGGTTTGGCAAATTTGAGACAGTATTCAGCCAGTATTCAGACCCATCTGGTGATTCTTTTTCTCAAATAAAAAAAAAACTACTAGCAACAAATGTGGTCACTCTCTCTGTTGCTTTTGCACATTTAGAGAATCTGAGGTAAAATGCTGTGGGACCCATCTTGTCCCAAAGCGCTCACAGGTATCCCAGTCCTTACACAGCTGATGTTCGCCTCTGCAACCAGACACCAGTATTAAAAGATTTTCTCAACAAGTCAACATTTTTAAATTCAGTTGATCTGGACCCTCCACCGAAAAGAAACTGACCCATTTTGATTTGGTTGGCGTTTTAAAGGGACACTTTGCAACTTTTTCATATTTTTAAATCATTTTCTTGAGCCAGTATGTGCTAAAATGACCCTTTACAGGGTTAATGAAAGGCCACCCAGCCCCTGTCGCCCCCTGTGGCCAGAATATTCCACTCGCAACTTCACAGTTGCGTTCCGGTCTGTTGGGACTTAGAAAAATTCAGCTTGACCTACCTGGCTCTGCAGTCTGGTTCTAGCACGTTTTTTTGCATGTTTTAGATCATGAACACAGCTGATTTGTTTGATTTAGTGATGAACTGCTCCTGTAGAAACTAATAACGGCTGGGAAGACATTTCAGCAGTTAGATTAAGGTGTTAAAAAGACGAACGCACAGCAAGGAGAGATAACTTTTACTTTCGCTTTCACCAACGAACACTAGGGGGTGCTAAAAACAAGCCAAAACTGACTAGTGTCCCTTTAAAGATTGTGAGAGTTCTACGCTAAGAGCTAACAGCTAACAGCTAACAGCTAATCCCAACTTGGCCAAATCCAAAGTGGACTGCTTCCAACTTAAAACAGTTCCAAACAAAAATGTGAGTGATGTTTTGTGCTTATCAGTTTTATATAATTTGGTTTTTGGAGTAAAAATACTGTGATATTCCAACAGGAAGTGTCCTGGCTGCACAGGAAGTGCAAAAGCTAGCTGCCGCTATTGCTACTTTCTTTCACAAATAATGATAAAATTGTATTTCATTAACTTTAGTTTGACATTCACAGCGTAAGGGGTTTGTAAACTATTAAATGTTTGTTTAGATTGGAGCAGTTTTTTAAGTCAACAAAAATCAAATTTGGTTTTATAGCCTAGCTTGGATTAGCCGTTAGCTTGTTGATTTGGTCAGAATTAGAGATGTTAAAATGCTATTTTTTTCTAACTTTTCATGAAAACCTCAATTCTGGATAACTAAAGTATTACTTTGTATTTTTATTTTGAATATTTAATAAAAAATAACACAACTGCCTCAGCTTGTGATGTTTTAAAGGGCTAGCATGTTGCAACGGGGTCACTGAACAGTTCACCAGACAAGCGCCTCTCCTTGATGCGTCAAAAGTTGATGTTTTTTTATTAAAAAGCTAAAAGGGGCAACATGTCTGAGAAATGGCTGCTTTTCTTTTTCCACACTCTTCTAAAAAAATTAAAAGCTCGCTGCACTTAAAGGAGAAGCTAATTTTCTCTCTTACATAACCTCGCCTCCATCTTTGCTAATTCTTGGGTTGGTGAGGGGCATCTGTCACCTGTCAATCATCCCTCCTCGTCTGTTTTCCTCAGATGCCAGTCACTGCTCATTATTATTCGTTTCTTCTCGCGGCTGCCGGAAACGTTACAGGGGGGTGAAAAGTCCAGTTTTTGGTCAATAAGGGAATAATAATCATATTATCAGAGCTCCTTCATGGCTGTTCCTGTTAGCCGGGTCAACGAGCAGCACTCGGAGGCCTCAAACCGGTAATTTCTCCACCCGTTATTAGATTTAACCCCTCGTGATGCCTCCAACTGAATGCCTCGCATTTGTTCCCGTCTCCTGCAATCCGCAGCCGGCACAAGATGGATTTAGACGACTATTTATAACCTCTGATTCTCCTCGAATAATTGCTAAAGTTTTCATGATCGGACGTGAGTCACAGGTGTTCGGGGCTCTTTGAGGAAGGAGGGGGTAAAAAAAAAAGAACTTCAGGTGACACTGAAATGTTCACTTCACTTCTAATGGCACTACTCTGTGTAGGTGTGCACACAATTGATGCGTGGGGGTGTGTGGAGTGGTCAACTGATGAGGCACTGTGGAGGCTGAGAGCTCTGGAGAGTGCTGTGTGGGTTGGAAGCCTCCTCTTCTTGCTGTGAAACACACACACACACACACACACACACACACACACACACACACACTGAAAGCAGAGGGAGGTGGAGGCAGCAGAGCTTGCTTCGCCGGCTGTCCATTGATCAGTGGAGAGGTTTGGTAGACTTAAAAAGATTCAGTGTAGGGAGCAGAGGGAGGATACTGGGAGTTCTGCAGAGATAAACAGCTGATCTGATGCAAATTGAACAAAAGCAGAGCGGGATGAAGAGTCTGGATGGTAAGCACCTCATGTTTCTCTCTTTCTACACATCCTTGTTTTGATTTTTTATGTCTGGTTGAGCTGCTGCAGAGAAGAAGAAGATAAAGAAGAAGAGGAGATGCCAGGCGTTTGTGTGAACAGTGCTGCAGAAAAAAGAGGAGGAGGAGGAGAAATCCTCCAGTCTGCCTTCTCCACTGCAGACATTCAGGGTGTTATCTGTTCAATTAAAAGCAGCAGCGCTGCAGCAGCAGAGGGAAGCTCACGCGGACCTGAATGGATGTTCACAATCGGGAATGCATCTGGTCCTGCATGCATGTGCTGCAGGTGATTCCGATCAGAAACACTCATCCCACATTTCTTTGTTTTTAAAGGAAATTGCAGCTGGTAGATGCAAATGATCTAAAAAACTATTTCAAGGCTTTTAATCTGGAGAATTCGTTAAGTTCGTTGAGTTTTGGCCACTTGTGGCTCCAAAACAAAGACGAATCCTAATTTTTTAAAAATTTTTTTAGAGGGGGACCTTAAAGAGGGGGGATGTCCCCCCTCAGGTCCCCGAACCTCATTTTGCGCACCACCTAGCCAATAAGCAGCAGCTTTAAGAATCCCCTCTTTATGATATGGAGGCAACACGCGTTGACGTGTCGCGCTGCGCTTCCGACCACTATCGGCATGTGCGCACACACTCCCTCACACACACACACACACACTGAGCGCTCTCATGGGGACATGCGGCCAGCAGACGGTAAGTGGAGCCACTTTTTTATCTCCAGGGAGGCTGAGAACAACTTTCTCCAGACGTACTTTCTTTTGTCGCTAAATCGAAACTTTTTACGCACTTTTCCTCCCGCTCCTCCGTCGGAACCGTTTCTCTGGCGGATCGTTGCGCAACGCGGCGCGCGATCGGGCTGGAAAAGCGTGAGAACGGTTCGGGGATCGTTGCACAGATTGGGTTTCTGGGGGTCTAAACGGCTCCGTCGGCCCGGTTCGGCTCGGCTTTGCTTGAACCATGCGGGGCTTCTCCCGGGAGCACATTCTGTCTCTTATTTAGAAAAACCCAACACGTGATTTTCTCCCG
>SSNS01000490.1:71584-181749 GCA_006937985.1 Aphyosemion australe
GAATTTTTTTCCACATGTTGAAATGCTGTCGTAACGTAGCTGCCGTGCAAGATGGAACTTTACAGGAAATGAAAAATCTCTGTGTAGTCCCAAATCTCTAACCCGTTAAAAGTCATCCACAAAACCAGTAACTGATGTAATAAATGAACTCAAGACCTGAATTATGTAGTTATGAAAATTATGAGAATTTTAAATACAAGGTTTTTCTGGTTTTCATGTTCTCTCTGTTATAGAGAGTGAGTGATATATGCTGGGGAAAATATATTTATTTGTTGGCTTTTCTTTACCCTTGTTTTGTTTTTTTATTTTTTTTACAAACGTTGACAATTTTCTTTGTTTTTGCCAAATTTACAACAGCTCTTCAGCTTGTTGACAGGAAGTCACGCCATTGTTTTAAAGCCCCAGACATCTCTGAGATTACAACAAACATTACAACAAAACCACAAAGAGAAAAAAAACGCAAATTTTACCCTAAATAAGCTGTTTGGTTCGGTTAAAAAAAAGATAGCTAGCAGTTATATCTTGCTAAATAAAAACTGTCAGCAGCAAATCAGTGTTTCACGTAGATGTTCCTTCAGAGAGTAAGAATATGTTGAAGATAAGAATTTTACACTGAAATAATGCCAAACAGTCTAATATCTCAATCATGTTGGAAGGAAGGTTAAAGGTGCAATATGTAAGAATGAAGCAAGAATGACATCCTGTGGTCAAATGTGGTTACTGCAGCCCATTTTTCTAAGCAAAAAGTTACTACAGTGGTCCCTCGCTATAAGGCGGGTCACCTGTTGTGGCCTCGCAGTTTCACTAATTTTGTTTTTGTAGAATTTGGCATGCTTTTTTTTTACAGCACATTGTGTTCTGCGTCCAAAAATATAAAGGTTTGAACTTTAAGAGTGTTTAAACAAGAGAGAAAAGTTTGATAATGTTAATGCGTGTTTTGTATATTTGTTCTGTTTAACTTCGTAATCCATTACTTTGTTCTTTTTTTTTACACATCGTAGTAAAAAGATGGTTGTTTACCTTTCAGCTGACATGTTTCGGCTAACAACTAGCCTTCATCAGAGTTTGCCGGTGTTGGTGACGTCCCTTCTGTTTATCCGCGGGCAGCAGAGGACGATGTCGCCCTCTACTGCCCGCGTCCTCCTTGCCGATGACATTGTTCCATGCGTGATCCAATTTGTAGACTCCATCGTCTCTGTTCATGGTTTTGTCTCCTTATTTCTATCGTGACAAGGATGACGCGGGAACATAACTCACGCAATAAACGAGGGACAACTGTATCTCACCACCGTTCCGTGAGTTTCATGGCTGTTGCCAGTTAGAGATCAGCGCCAAAAGATACTAGATCAGGGTTTCTCAACCCTGGTCCTCAGGGCCCCCTGCCCTGCATGTTTTCCATGTCTCTGCTTCAGCACATGGCTGCAGAAGCCTGTTAATCACTCACTCATTTGTGTCAGGTGTGTGGCAGCAGGTAAAACACTGGTGTTTGAAAGGGCAACATGGAAAACATGCAGGGCAGGGGGCCCTGAGGACCAGGGTTGAGAAACCCTGTACTAGATGACAAGCAAAGATGAGTCATACACACTACAGTAAGATAATAAGTAGATCAACACATTATCATATCTGGTGTTAGCACTCTTGAGAGTTCTACGGTAGGGAGCACTTACTACAATTATTACAGTAATATGTCTCTGGCATTAGAGGAAGTGTTGTTTGCCGTCTTGCCATTGGCTAAAACAAAACGATGCAGTGGCTTCTTAGGGGTACAAGAAATAACTTCTGGGTCGCTCCTGTTTACTGGCTTTGCCAGCCGGTGTCGAAATGCAAATGCCGGCGCTGCGGCGTTAGCTTGGTGCAGACTCTGCAAACTCACAAATTCACAGATTGTATACAAAGACTACATCCATTGTTTGTTTTTTGAAAGGAGAAAAACTGACTGAAAGGAGTTTAATATACAGATAAAGAAAAACAGGAACTTAAAGTTTTATTATGCTACTGCAATAAACTGACTAAATTATTTGATAAATATAAAATTCTGATTTTAGCATTCTTTTTTTTGTGCAATGTCGGACAAAATAATTACGGTCGCATAATTTCTTTTAATCGTTCGCGTCTAATTTTATCCTTTCTTATTCCAAATTAAAATTCATAAAAAGTATTATGAATGTAAGACTGCATTTCCAAAGGGGGGGGACAGTAAAATGAACATGCATGGCCTTTGACCCTACCTGCCCCTCCAGGTAGCTGCCTTTTCTACGTCATTTCTGATCACGTTTCTCTCATCTCGTCACTCATGTTTGAGAAATTCCAGCCTTATTCCTCCAGACTTGTCAGAATGTAAGTTTTATGAATTCATATGGAAATAAAAATCTTCAAGATTAACTAATTTAATTTATTGCATCTCAGATCAAACCCATAATGAAGTTAATGGAGTGAATATGCGTGTGGGGGTTGGGTATGATCACGGCGAGCCGTTCGCTGTTCCGCCTCTCCGTTCTCTAAGGTGCAGGAATCTGGAGGCAGAAATAAGATATTGTATCTCTGTGAGCTTGACTGCAGTCGTTTTATTCTCTCTTGGAAAACCGGCTCCGCTTAGCTTTGTGTTATTTTGATTGTCAGCGAGTCAAAAAAATCTTTTAAATATGTTAGTTCCTCATTTAGTTTTATACCTTTGCTTGTTTCTGATTCACCGGTCTGTCGACACACTCAATCTTGTTTCTTCTTGCTTTTTCTTTTTTTTCTCGAATCCACGCTCTCCAGCAGCTTCAAATTGCATCAGCTTGAAAAGCCGGCCGTGCATCAACAATTACCTGCAGACTTTGTGCTTTTCAAAATGTCCTTGCTTTTATTTTCGCGTGTTCCCAACATACAGACACAAAGTGGTGAGGAAATTTGGGCTGTCACTCATGTCTGGTTGCTTACTGCATTCGTTTCTATTAGAGCTCAATATCACTGATGCCCAAACAGGACCGACTAATGCAAAATAAAGCTGAAGAAGCTGTAGCGCGATCTCTAATATTGATAATCAAATCACCTGATGAATGCAAAAGAAACGGATGTTTTAAACGTTGGATCTGGCTGAGATGAAAGCCGGCGCTGACTTAGTGATGGTTCTGATCTTTTGATGTTGGGTTCTATAGAAAGGTTATGAACATTTCATTTCTTACCTGTTGTAAAAAGCTCTTTGATCCACCTCAGATTGTCAATATGTGAATCCTTTTGAAAAAGATATTCACGAATCATCCGATGCATGAAAATTAAAGTAATGTTTGTTCAAATATACCTGCAAGGTGTTGCTAAATCTGTAGTGGTCATGACTGGTTTTCGGTAAAAAAACACGATCTGAGTTCACGTTTTAAGGAGATGACAGGCATCGATCTGAAATTATTAAACTAAATTTTGTTTTTTCATACTAGAATCAACATAAACAGAGACTGATGCTATAAAAGCAGAGAAGAGCTGCTGCCTGATGGTCAAAAAAATTTAGTCATCATTTGGATATTTAGCTAGGTGTGTCTGACATCGGCCCAGTTCCAATACTCGCACTGCGCCCTACACCCTTCTGTGAAGTGCGCTTAGAGGAAGTGCGCAGTAAGGCTTCGAGTGCGTAGTACACAAGTGTACAAATAATTGCCGAATTGGGACAGGGAGCATTGCGTCATCGCCTGTGACGCATGCTTGGATGCCGGTCGCTGTTTGTGCTTTATTAAAAATCTTTATCAACAGCTTTCAAACACACAAACAATTATTTGACTAAATTTAAATTAATTGCTGTCCACATTTATATCTTAGTCTAAAACATTCATAAATAAATAGCATTAATCGTCTTAAAATGAACTTATTTAACTTGAAAATACATGTTTTCAGAAAAGGCACTTGAGCAATGGATTGTGGGTAATACCCTTGCCCGAACTCCGCATCGCTGCGGACTTGGGCAATGTGCGGATTAAGGGTGCAAAATAGGCGTGGTCAACTTCCACATTTGGGAATTGGGACACCCTACGCACTCGCATCCCTGGCCGGGAACGTGCAATTGTAGGGCGCAAGGGTGCAATTTCGAGTATTGGGAATGGGCCATCGTGTGTGTGTGTGTGTGTGTGTGTGTGTGTGTGTGTGTGTGTGTTTTGCCCTCATTCTGCTATTTTCCTTATTTGAAAATATCACACCAATTTCAACTGTGGAAATGAACATGCATTTGATGTGAAAAACTTATTTTCCGTAGGTTTCCTTTGAGAATTTGGAACATTTTTTATCACATGTTCATATGATCCCATGTGGTCACTTGCGAAGAACATGTTAAATTCATGTTTTTTTTAAATCACCACCACACACCTGCTGGTTTAGCCTTTTGGAGGGCCGGAGGAGTGTGTTGATCTGAAAGCATCACAAAGGAAAAGCATGCTTGCAAAGAGAGACGTGCCAAAATATTTCAATTGTTGTTATATATCTTGTGTTTGTGATCAATTAGAGCCAAAATCTAAACTTTGAACAAATGCACTGCCCTAAACCGCTGTTGGTCATGGTTCTTTGTTTCCATGTGGCTTTGATCTCAGCCATCTTAGCATCTTGTGAAGATTGTTTTGGTCTCTGAATCAGAACAGACATTATGACCGTGTGGCTCCTGCTTTGCTGGTTTATATTAGCATGTTTGAGATTTTACAATTGCACATTAAACAATCAGCATCTTCAACGGCTCACACATGTATACGTTAGTGTTTTACAGACATAACGATTAGACGTGGCTATTTTCTGATTTTCGAGGGAATATCTTTGCTAACAGCTGTGGTTTTGGGACTAGATAGAAAAAGTGCATAAAAATGAACAGGAATGCTAATGAATGTTGCCGGTTTGGCAAATTTGAGACAGTATTCAGCCAGTATTCAGACCCATCTGGTGATTCTTTTTCTCAAATAAAAAAAAAACTACTAGCAACAAATGTGGTCACTCTCTCTGTTGCTTTTGCACATTTAGAGAATCTGAGGTAAAATGCTGTGGGACCCATCTTGTCCCAAAGCGCTCACAGGTATCCCAGTCCTTACACAGCTGATGTTCGCCTCTGCAACCAGACACCAGTATTAAAAGATTTTCTCAACAAGTCAACATTTTTAAATTCAGTTGATCTGGACCCTCCACCGAAAAGAAACTGACCCATTTTGATTTGGTTGGCGTTTTAAAGGGACACTTTGCAACTTTTTCATATTTTTAAATCATTTTCTTGAGCCAGTATGTGCTAAAATGACCCTTTACAGGGTTAATGAAAGGCCACCCAGCCCCTGTCGCCCCCTGTGGCCAGAATATTCCACTCGCAACTTCACAGTTGCGTTCCGGTCTGTTGGGACTTAGAAAAATTCAGCTTGACCTACCTGGCTCTGCAGTCTGGTTCTAGCACGTTTTTTGCATGTTTTAGATCATGAACACAGCTGATTTGTTTGATTTAGTGATGAACTGCTCCTGTAGAAACTAATAACGGCTGGGAAGACATTTCAGCAGTTAGATTAAGGTGTTAAAAAGACGAACGCACAGCAAGGAGAGATAACTTTTACTTTCGCTTTCACCAACGAACACTAGGGGGTGCTAAAAACAAGCCAAAACTGACTAGTGTCCCTTTAAAGATTGTGAGAGTTCTACGCTAAGAGCTAACAGCTAACAGCTAACAGCTAATCCCAACTTGGCCAAATCCAAAGTGGACTGCTTCCAACTTAAAACAGTTCCAAACAAAAATGTGAGTGATGTTTTGTGCTTATCAGTTTTATATAATTTGGTTTTTGGAGTAAAAATACTGTGATATTCCAACAGGAAGTGTCCTGGCTGCACAGGAAGTGCAAAAGCTAGCTGCCGCTATTGCTACTTTCTTTCACAAATAATGATAAAATTGTATTTCATTAACTTTAGTTTGACATTCACAGCGTAAGGGGTTTGTAAACTATTAAATGTTTGTTTAGATTGGAGCAGTTTTTTAAGTCAACAAAAATCAAATTTGGTTTTATAGCCTAGCTTGGATTAGCCGTTAGCTTGTTGATTTGGTCAGAATTAGAGATGTTAAAATGCTATTTTTTCCTAACTTTTCATGAAAACCTCAATTCTGGATAACTAAAGTATTACTTTGTATTTTTATTTTGAATATTTAATAAAAAATAACACAACTGCCTCAGCTTGTGATGTTTTAAAGGGCTAGCATGTTGCAACGGGGTCACTGAACAGTTCACCAGACAAGCGCCTCTCCTTGATGCGTCAAAAGTTGATGTTTTTTTATTAAAAAGCTAAAAGGGGCAACATGTCTGAGAAATGGCTGCTTTTCTTTTGCCACACTCTTCTAAAAAAATTAAAAGCTCGCTGCACTTAAAGGAGAAGCTAATTTTCTCTCTTACATAACCTCGCCTCCATCTTTGCTAATTCTTGGGTTGGTGAGGGGCATCTGTCACCTGTCAATCATCCCTCCTCGTCTGTTTTCCTCAGATGCCAGTCACTGCTCATTATTATTCGTTTCTTCTCGCGGCTGCCGGAAACGTTACAGGGGGGTGAAAAGTCCAGTTTTTGGTCAATAAGGGAATAATAATCATATTATCAGAGCTCCTTCATGGCTGTTCCTGTTAGCCGGGTCAACGAGCAGCACTCGGAGGCCTCAAACCGGTAATTTCTCCACCCGTTATTAGATTTAACCCCTCGTGATGCCTCCAACTGAATGCCTCGCATTTGTTCCCGTCTCCTGCAATCCGCAGCCGGCACAAGATGGATTTAGACGACTATTTATAACCTCTGATTCTCCTCGAATAATTGCTAAAGTTTTCATGATCGGACGTGAGTCACAGGTGTTCGGGGCTCTTTGAGGAAGGAGGGGGTAAAAAAAAAGAACTTCAGGTGACACTGAAATGTTCACTTCACTTCTAATGGCACTACTCTGTGTAGGTGTGCACACAATTGATGCGTGGGGGTGTGTGGAGTGGTCAACTGATGAGGCACTGTGGAGGCTGAGAGCTCTGGAGAGTGCTGTGTGGGTTGGAAGCCTCCTCTTCTTGCTGTGAAACACACACACACACACACACACACACACTGAAAGCAGAGGGAGGTGGAGGCAGCAGAGCTTGCTTCGCCGGCTGTCCATTGATCAGTGGAGAGGTTTGGTAGACTTAAAAAGATTCAGTGTAGGGAGCAGAGGGAGGATACTGGGAGTTCTGCAGAGATAAACAGCTGATCTGATGCAAATTGAACAAAAGCAGAGCGGGATGAAGAGTCTGGATGGTAAGCACCTCATGTTTCTCTCTTTCTACACATCCTTGTTTTGATTTTTTATGTCTGGTTGAGCTGCTGCAGAGAAGAAGAAGATAAAGAAGAAGAGGAGATGCCAGGCGTTTGTGTGAACAGTGCTGCAGAAAAAAGAGGAGGAGGAGGAGAAATCCTCCAGTCTGCCTTCTCCACTGCAGACATTCAGGGTGTTATCTGTTCAATTAAAAGCAGCAGCGCTGCAGCAGCAGAGGGAAGCTCACGCGGACCTGAATGGATGTTCACAATCGGGAATGCATCTGGTCCTGCATGCATGTGCTGCAGGTGATTCCGATCAGAAACACTCATCCCACATTTCTTTGTTTTTAAAGGAAATTGCAGCTGGTAGATGCAAATGATCTAAAAAACTATTTCAAGGCTTTTAATCTGGAGAATTCGTTAAGTTCGTTGAGTTTTGGCCACTTGTGGCTCCAAAACAAAGACGAATCCTAATTTAAAAAAAATTTTTTTTAGAGGGGGACCTTAAAGAGGGGGGATGTCCCCCCTCAGGTCCCCGAACCTCATTTTGCGCACCACCTAGCCAATAAGCAGCAGCTTTAAGAATCCCCTCTTTATGATATGGAGGCAACACGCGTTGACGTGTCGCGCTGCGCTTCCGACCACTATCGGCATGTGCGCACACACTCCCTCACACACACACACACACACTGAGCGCTCTCATGGGGACATGCGGCCAGCAGACGGTAAGTGGAGCCACTTTTTTATCTCCAGGGAGGCTGAGAACAACTTTCTCCAGACGTACTTTCTTTTGTCGCTAAATCGAAACTTTTTACGCACTTTTCCTCCCGCTCCTCCGTCGGAACCGTTTCTCTGGCGGATCGTTGCGCAACGCGGCGCGCGATCGGGCTGGAAAAGCGTGAGAACGGTTCGGGGATCGTTGCACAGATTGGGTTTCTGGGGGTCTAAACGGCTCCGTCGGCCCGGTTCGGCTCGGCTTTGCTTGAACCATGCGGGGCTTCTCCCGGGAGCACATTCTGTCTCTTATTTAGAAAAACCCAACACGTGATTTTCTCCCGTTTACTTTTAGTTTGGTCGCATTTTAGTTCACGTTTTCCTTTATTTTCTTTTAACTTTCACTACTTCCCATAGCAGATTTAGGTACCGTTTCTGTGTGTGTGTGTGTGTGTGTGTGTGTGTGTGTGTGTGTGTGTGTGTGTGTGTGTGTGTGTGTGTGTGTGTGTGTGTGTGTGTGTTCGGTGGGGGCAATGCGCAAAGTGTGTGGTCTCCAAGCTCGCCACCCCCGCAGAGACGCACGGTACGCGCGTGCTGGATGTGCACGTGCCCCGCGCGCGCGCACATACACACACTCACAGAGACAAGTTGAGTCTGTCTCGGTTTGGCATGTCTGTCTCAGGAATGCGGCCCGGCGTTTTTCTCTGTATTTTTCACATTAAGAGCAGTTTGGGAATCGCTCTCTGAACTGCTGCCACCGAGCGTCAAGCGCGCGCCGCCAAAAAAGACGCGCTTCCGGTGGGGGGTTTCACAATAAAAGCGCGAATGAACTCGCGATGAGGACACGTGCTTTTGGTTTTTCAATTTTTCTCAGTCCCAAATGTGCTGCTTTTCATCGTTTTTGCCATCTTGACGTGTGTTTCTTTCTAAACATTATAAATTCTACCTACTACTCGTTATAAACTTTCTAAAAGACATTGTTTGGAGAAAGTTAGTTTACTTTTAAGATAGCTGCTTTGAGCATCAGCTACTATTTGGAAACAGCTAAAATCATCTAAATTTAATGACAATTATTATAAATAATACTTAATAAACCGTTACTCTGCTGTTAGTTAAATATTATTTTTTTACATCGAATTAGTACTATTTATTAGAATAACAAAAATATGTATAAATGATGAAACAAAAACATTATATTAAATTAGAATAATTAGGCTAATTATTTAATTATTTATAAACAACAATAATTAAATCAATTAAATTAGTTATAGATAAAAATGAATTATGTATAAATAAATAAACAACTGCTTAATAAACATTTAAAGCCAGAGGTCAAATTTAACAGAACAAACCCATAAATAAAATATTCATAATCGTTTAATGTTACACTGACTTGGTGAAAATATTGTATAAAATGATGTTTATGTGAATTTAGGAACTGTTTTAAAATAATAAATGCATTTAGCCGCAAGCTTATCAGGTCTGTTAAATATGAACACTATTCTCCAAACCACAGCTGTTAAGAAAACCGTATACAATGATCGTGATAGCAATCATATATAATATTGCATTTAAAAATACTTTAAAATGACCGAAATATCAATTTAATTTCCCCTAAAGTTGGATGCTTTTATTGTGTAACCAGAAACGGCAGCCAGTTTCCGGTTTGCCCCGTTTAACTCCAGGTAACTTAACAGCATGGAAGGAGAGGGGGGTAGTCCCTGCTTGGAGAGGAAAGAGGCTGAAATTCTTGTGTTTTTTGGTATGCGATTACCCAGCGGAGAACCCATGACTGGAGGAGGAGGAGGACTGGGGTTTGAGATGCATTCCTCCTCTTCCTCTTTACATTTTTTTGGGGGGAGATACTGACGTTGCCTCCTCACATGACACCCTGAAGCTCTCAGCTGATGCTCTCCAAGTGGACAAGGTGGTCAGATGACCTCAGCGCTGATGTCAGTAACAGCGAGGACAGATTACAGAAACCATGGGCAAATTTATCATTTAGTTACGGGGGAAATGAAATTCACAGAAAGGGAAAATCCAAGATTGTTTTCTCTCGTTTCATAAGTACCAATAACACAAGTTTGATTTTTGCTAAAAAAAAAAAAAAACAGAAGTCAGGCAGTTTGGTCCCAGGAGAGCATACTTCAATCATTAAAAACACAATCCTCCTTCCTTCTTTCACCCACGTGAAACCTCAGGTGTTCTCTCAGACACACACACACACACACACACACACATTCCCTGGCCTCAGAACCTCAGAAATACAGCAACATTACATCCGACACATTAAATGGGGCTTCGCCGGATTTGCATAAAAACCAGCGGCGCTCTGCCTGTTCTTCAGCATCTCGGTCGGAGCCATAATCGCCCACTCACTAACGACAATTACTATAATGGACTGATTGTTGGATTATACCACCAAAGTGGTTTTAGCGCACACATCTGCATAATTGTTCTTAGCAATATAAGCGCTCGTGGGCTCTCGCCTGCCATTAGCCGCGGCGGAGTGATGGAGGACGACGCTTGATGAACAGGGGGGGCAAGTTCTGCTCAGAACGTGTGGGCGTTTTCAGTGTTTGTGTGCGTGTGTGTGAGGGGGGAGTGGGTGGAAATGTGCTAAGGCATTGTCTCGGAAGAGATTGTGTTCAGGATTGGATTTATTGTTAGCTGGTGATGGAGGGATCAAAGTCAAGTAGCAGGGGTCAAATTATGAGCTCCTGATGGAACGTTTAGGTGGTGCGGAGGACGGGGGGACCGGGGGCCATACCTGTCAAAACTGTAATGCTCAGTAACAACATGGCAGCATCGCAAAAACAGGATGTCATAACGTAACTTTTCAACAACAGAATAAGGTAGAGACGCTTTAGTTTAGCTAAACGTTGATATTCTGTCATTTTCAGTGTCGATCAAATGATGACGATATTGAGATGACGTGGGACAAAAATATTTAATTTTTAGGGAATATAGAGTAAAAATCATGGGAATGAGCAAAACAAAGTGGCATCAAATATATATTTTCTAATCTTCATTTTTAAAAACTTTTCTCGACAAAAACTTTATTCGTATATGAGATGAATATAAAGCAATAAATCGCATTTTTGAGAAATATCCTGATCAGTGTGAACAAGACCTCAAATATATAAATAAAATACAAATTTAAAAGTGTCTGGGGGCCAACGAGGGGGCCCAAAAACCCTTAAGAGGGGCGTTGCCCCCACTTAGCCCATTTTTGGGGACACCTCTGGAAGTGGCTGGAATTTTACTGACTTAATTCAAACTTAGTTGATGGCCGCAAAAGAAGCATTTGAAATGTTCAAAAAGTGAAGATGATCACTAGCGCTTGCTGTTTTTCTTTTTCTTTGGACTCGTTCTTCTGCTCTTTGTCAAAAATCACATTAGTGAAACCAGCGTCACATGACTAACAGATGGACAGACACATCCGTTGTACATGGGGGACTGTAGCAGCGTGATCCAGATCAACAGCTGAACCCAGCTTTCCTCCTCGCTGTCTCTGTGTAAACACGCGACGAGCTGTTTTGGAAGAGGAAGAAGGGGAGGCGAGCGAGCCAGCTCCGCGGAGCTGAAGCGAGGAAACCATCTCAGAAAGTGCTAATTTCTTAATCAAACTTGTAGGATGGAGCCAGTGCCTGGGAGGGAGGCGAACAGGGGGGAGTTGTTGTCTGTGGTGGCATGTAGCGACACCTGAAACCTGTGCTGTTGATTCATCCTTCCTCCCTCCTCCTCCTCTTCCTCCCCCTCATCCTCCTCCTCCTCCCTGCTGCTCATCTCCTGAAAGCGGGCCAACATCCCACTCGTGAAAAAAAAAAAAAACGCACTCCCTCTTTCCTCTGTCCCTTTTCTCTGTGCTAATTACTCGCTGTAACCATGGAAACGGGTAGCACCTTCTTCTTTTTCTTTGTATGTGTGCGTGTTATCTTGGATGGCCCATCGCAAACGCTGCATCGGATGGAGGGAAGATTTTCTTGCCACTCTTCAGGGAACGATCCAGATTTTTTTTTCAAAGTTAAAGCATTTGAACTGGACGTAGACCGGGGTTAAAGAAAAAAGGGCAACCCCATTCCCAACAGCAAACACGTTCACTTCCCTTGACTTTTGCGCTGAAATTGGCAGCTTTTGTTTAGTATTTTATCTCTTTTTTTTGGCTAACTTTTCTTTGTACTGGGCCGCCTGCGAGTGCTTTAGGATGTTGAGAAGAACGCTTTTCATTTTAGTCTCAAAGTCTCCAAAAACACCCCAAAAGTTTCCAAATTGTTGCAAATGAGTTGCTAAGGGGGTGGCCCACTAAGTTTGTTGAGTGTTTAGACCCCTTTAGCAACTCCTTTGCAACAATCTAGCAACTTTTTCAGGTGTTATTGGAGACGCTAATGTGGTAGCACATATCGCACATCCTAAAGCACTCAGGCAGCCCAGTCCTTACTCAGCCAGGGAAGATGCTTACCCTCCTGCCTCCAGAACTCAGGTGAATAATGTTTTTCTTCCACACAGTGTTTATCATAATCACGTACGCATTCTGTGATCGGAAACTTTTCTCACCATCACTAAGCGCTAATTCATGCTAGCAACGACAGATCTTCCATGTGGACATTTTTTATTCCGAAAGTAAATCTGTTTGTTTGTTTATATATATATATATATATATATATATATATATATATATATATATATATATATATATATATATATGTATTTGAAGATATATATATATATATATATATATGTATTTAAAGATTAAATCAAAATCAGCCATATTCGTTATCGGCAGGTCAGAGCACAAAAATCTAAAGTCGGCATTGGCTCTCAAAGTCAGAATTGGTGCATTTCTCGCAATGGCTGGCATTTAAAAGCTATTTTCATGATCAAGGAGTTGGCAATACTAGTACAGTGTAAATTATGCAAATCTGCTCTGCTTCTTGCATTTTTAAAGAATTTCAATTCAATATTTGAAGTTTTATTTATTTTGCTTTCCAAGCAAATTTGCCACAGATTAACTGAGCAGTTGGGGGCCCTTTCTTTCCTGAACGGGGCCCTTCTGGGCGATTGTGACACATGTCTAAATTTAAACCCTGGAAGTGGAGAGACTGGAAGGAGCGGTAAGTAGAGAGAGGGAAATGACCGTGGAGGGTCGTGGCAAGGCTGGGAAACTGACAACTGGCAGTTGAGTTTGTCACATTTTCCCCTCAAATGTTGAAATTTACCTTAAATCTGCACGACATTGTAAAACGTGTGCAGGAAAAGGTGACGCTGCGTGTCACGTGGTGAGAAAACTCACCCCTCCCCCTTTGCTTTAACGCCACATTATCTTCAATGACCCTGAGTTTTATGAATGGGCAGCATGGAGCTCTCTTATTGGCTGAGAGCAGCAGCCAATCAGAGGTGGATGAATGGACAAGTCAGACAATTTTCGAGGTCAGACTCCGGTGTGTGTGTGTGTGTGTGTGTGAGGCTGATAAACTTGGTTTATTACAGGTGTCTATACATAGCTGTGGGAAACACAAGCAGACAATCAGCCTGGTTAAAATTAGCAGTCAGGGCCACCTGTGTGCTTCTCACAAAAAGGCGGAAACATCAGAGCAGGCGGTGGGTGGATGGATGGATGGATGGAGGGAGTAGCAAGGAAGGAAAAAGGGGGAAAGGAAACGGGATGGAGAGCATCGATCACTCTGCTGGTTTAACTCCTCCTTTCTTGCCCTTTTTCCTCCCTTTTTTCCCTCCCCCTCCTCACTGTGACACAGGGAGACATTGTTAGGCGGTCGGGATTTGAGGATGGCAGGCGGGGGCGGCGGTGGTGGTAGGGGGGGTTGTTGGTTTGGGCCAAGTGGAGTTCACATACCACTCTCTTGGAGCGCTGCCAATTTTCAGAGGTGGAATATATGGAACGTTTTCAGGCAGGGGAGCGATTAAAATCCTGTATGTTTGGTTAAAAAAAATTCAGGAGGCAATATTACTCTGGCTCTAATCTGCCAGTTGCCTCCCCCACCCTCACCCCCTTCCTTCCCTCCCATTTAACATGTTGTCACTGTATTGCAAAACTCATGTTTCCTGCCTTTGTTGTTACAGACAGGAAGCCTTCGTCTTCTTAACTGACATTAAAACTGCCATCTAGTTTCCTAGAATCACCATTTCTCAACCCACACTTGGCTCGGCTCCCGTCTTTGTGGGCGACGAGTCAAAAATGTTTGAGAAATGCAGCTAAACTGTCGAGCTGAGACAACCCAATGTTCTGGCTGCTTTTAAAATCCTAAACATGCATTTAAAATTAAACATCTTTGGGTTGTTTTACTCCATCTCAGATCACAATTCTTATTTTTGTGTTTTTCCTTTTTCTTTTTTTTTCAGAGCAACTAACAAGCATTGGACAGCAGATGGAATCTCCGGTAGAATGGATGAAGTTCTGCATCCAACATGAAAACCAACGATGCCCTATTGGCCATTTTGTGTCCAGCATTGAAGACGAGGAACTGTTAAACACAACAAAATTTGCTTGTTTTCCATGAGATCCTTGACGTGTCTTCTTTACATAGGTCAAACTGTGTATTTCACTTAGAAAATGTCCATGCTAGCAGCTCTGCAAGGCTAATTTTAAAGCTAACATTTTCACATTGACCCATGAAAATTGCTCATTCTTTCACTTTTTTCTTAGGGAGCTAACATTTTATTTCACTAAAGATGAGTCAGAATTAGCTTGTTTCCCCCCCTAAATTAAAAAAAACCACACTAGCTGCTCTGAGGCTAATTTCAAAGCTAAACGCTAACATTAGCACATTGCCTCATAGGGCTAGTCTTTTCACACTTTGAGGAAGCAAATACTGACACAAGAACCATAGATATCATATATATTGCTAGAAGCCTTACCCGCGCTGTTCGTCAATTGGATGAACGTCCCAACGCTGTGGCCATCTTACTTCGGACATCTTCCCCTTTTCATAACATTGATGTCAATGGTGCATGTACTATTTAAATAACTGTAACTTGCTCAATTGTCAACCAATTTTCAAACGGTTTGATTTGTTATAAATGCCAGAGATGTGGCTGTGAAATGTGATGGATTTGACCTGTTAATTTAAAAATGTGTAAGTATGTTGTCTCAAGCCTGTGTCATAAGGTTTGTAATAATGCAAACCGCTTGTAAATCCGTTAATATTTAATTGAGTTGTTTTTAAGTTGTTCGCTCACCTTCCATCTGCTACCATTGAGAACGGAATGTAAGCTGTCCGAAGTAAGATGGCCGCCACGTAGGGACGCTGTCGACTCCCAGTTAAGGCATCTAGCAATATATATATATCTATGACAAGAACTACGTAAATTGTCTTGATAAAAGTCAAAACTGTTGAATATCAAAATAGCCATGTGAGGCTAATTTCAAAGCTAAATGCTAACATTAGCACGTTGCCTCCTAGAGCTAGTATTTTCTCACTTTGAGGAAGCAAATATTTTTATTTGTATGAGACACAAGAACTATTAGGACAATGTAAATTGTCTTGATAAAACTCAAAACTGTTGAATATCAATAAAGCCATGTGAGGCTAATTTCAAAGCTAAATGCTAACATTAGCACATTCCCTCCTAGAACTATTTTTTTCCCGCTCTGAGGGAGTAATAATTTTAGTTATACTAATGTTACATACGCTACATTTTAAGTAATTATTTCAATTGTGCTAGTATAGATTTTTAGAACTATTTTTGTCAAACTACATTTTGCTTTAGCTTGTTAGACTTAGGAATCTTTGGTACACCATCGAGAACTAACATACGTTGACTTTCTTTTCCATTTATTTGACCATTTTCATGACCATTTAGGTTTATTTGGAACACCCAAAAAACATTTTTCCCATTAGAATTTCATCCAATACAAAGAAAGCATTGGACAATATAATTTAAAAAGTAGTCCAAGGAGCTGAATGCCTTACAAATGTTTTGAGAAAATGGACCACATTCTGAGAGCCTTGGCAGTAGCCTTGAGAACCAGACCCTTACATGTGGATGAAGCAGGAAGTGTGAAAAAGATTTAACGAGGCCTGCAACACAATCAAGCCAGAAAGAGAGACTCCGGTAAACAACATTTTCACACTTGCTGGTGACAAAGGAAATTGGCTGGATTTTTGTATAACCTGGGTTGTATACACCGTGTCACCTGTATTTCATCAGCTTGGAACGCACCTTGGAAGTTGTTTTCCTGCTCATTATCGTCTCCGAGCTGGGCTGCAGAGCCTCCAGGTGGCCAGCGTTTGCTCAGTAGTCAGTGTAGATCCTGTGGGGCTGGCAGCAGCTACATCTGGCTACTGGGTCTCCGCTGATTACCACTCAAAAAAAAATCCTTCAGAAGAAGGTTTAAGTCTATTTTAGCAGCTTAACCGCCCTTGAACTGGATGGATAAGTTCTGGACCTGGCATACAGTGTAGGATTCTGTGTGTGTCGGTCTACAGCTACATTGTCTGCTGGGTTTCAGGCCTGTAATCGATGTCTACATTGTGTGATTTCACTCAAACCTGCATTTCCTGTATGTTCCAAGACACAAAAGTCTTGTTTAATTTGACAAGTTTGTGTTTATTGACTCATAAAACATTCTTCAAACAATAAAACAATTTTAAATGTCCGTTTTCTGTACAATGCTTGTTAAGCAATTTTATTTATATATATAGAAAATGTACGAGGAGTCGTGTTTAAAATGACAAAACTCCTTCAAATTTAATGGCAGGTACTCTGGAAAAAAATAACAGCATTCCATCGACAAATATCCTCAAGCAATAAATATGTATTTATAAATAGTGTAAATTTACATCGAGATTAGAAACATAAAAACAAAATCACAAATTAAACTTCCGTAAGTCTATGTGCAACCCATTTTCTTTGTGACTTGGCTAGTAAGTTTTTTTTTTTACATTTTTTTTTACCTAAGAAAAACAAAAATCATAGAGACAAAGATAAAACAGAAAAAAGCCAATAAAAGAAACAGAAGGAAGAAAAACTACCTAAACTCGTCACATTACAAATTTTTTTCTTTCGTTTTTTTTTTTTGCGCTTTCCAAAGAGTCTTAAAACGACTACTACTGTAGAAAAAGACCAGTTAGGCTAGTGCTCCTTAGAAGGACAAAGAAGAAGAAAATATGGAGGAGATCCACAAATCAAAGCCAAACATTTCATCCTGTTACCAGAATTAAAAAATAAAACAAAAGAGAGAAGAAGGAAGCGACAGAAGGGTCAAGTCAGTAGTCTTTTTACGGGTGGTGTTGCCAGTTGTGACAGTTAACAAGTATCTACAAAAACATTTTATATCACGCTTAAAGAGCCGCGCCGCCGCTGATCCCAACCGTATCTGATTAAGTCCTCCGTTAAAACACATCTGAACCATCGTCTTTAGAGGGAGGGCGAGGAGGAGACAAAGAGAGAGAAACAAGTCCTGTTAACAAGCCAGGTGGCGCCCTCTTCTGGAAGGCCCCGGTGCTTCAAATAGGTTGCATAGACAGACAGTCTCAGCCTCCAGCCGTCGCTATGGAGACCAGCCATAATGGAGGAGCGGTTGTGAAAGATGGGGGTGAGGGAGGAGACGGCCTTGGCTTTCCTGAATATCAGAAATGGTCCGTTTATGTGGATGTTGAGTTTTAAAACCTCGACACGTTGGTGGAGATGGGGCTTCATGGCTCCAGAGGAGAAGATGAAGGTAGGAGGAGACGCTTAATGTCAAGATGAAGATGAATGAAGAGGAGGGGCCTGAGGAGGACACACGTAAACAGGACAATCAGACAGATTCAGCTACATTGATGTCAGGTTATTGAATGGACACTTACTAATGTGAACTGGTCGTAGACCTGCATCAGGTCTTCCATCCGGTACTGTTCCAGCACCACGAAGTCGTCCAGCGTGGCGCTGCCTTTCCTGGCGCAGTCCTGGCAGTGGACCGCACACTGCTTCTTTGAGAGGTGCTCACGGCGCACGAAGAGCAGGTTAAACACTTCCACCTGCCATGCATGGAGATGGAACGTATGTTTAGTTTGTAGACGCCATGATTGTTAACCTGAGAAGCTGAAAGTAGGGACGCACCAATACCAGCATTGTCCTTACAAAAGTGATTCAATACTACAGGACAGTTTACTCACAAACACCACCCAGGTGGTAATGATCCATGAAATGAATGTGGGCCACCTAAAAATATAACGAAGCCCCCATTTGGTAGGGGGTAGAACAAACCATTTATGTCAACAACGTGGTGGTGTGGGTTAGGGTAACCCAGAGGCATCAGCGGCGCAGAACGGATTACTTTGCGGCACGCCAATCCACACTGGGAGAGTCTCAACCGTGGAGCGGCTCCTCCACCGTCCTCCTCGCAAGATCACAAAATCTCTCGAGACTTCAAAGGTCACAGTTTGTTTATGCCATCCGCCATTAAAGGTATTGTGGACGTTCTTTACTTCCGGGTGGATCATCTAAACCAGTGTTCCCCAACCCTGGTCCTCAGGGCCCACTGTCCTGCATGTTTTCCATGTTGCACTTTCTAACAATAGTGTTTCCCTGCTGTCACACACCTGACTTAACAGGCATCTGCAGCACTTGAAGTCCTCCTGAGGAGGCAATGCAGATCAGGTGTGCTGAAGCAGAGACATGGAAAACATGCAGGACAGTGGGCCCTGAGGACCAGGGTTGGGGAACACTGATCTAAACCATTGGTCCGCGTAACGCAAGGCCGTCATACGTGCTCGCTCCTGGGTTAGTTTTCACATCCTGCGCATGCACTTCATCATTCATCCATTCATTCTACCTCTCCGTTCTCACTGGGTTCTTTTGAAAAAGGCTGAGAGTCGCAAGAGACAAAGTGTCTTTGAAGTCTATGATAAGAAGAGAAAGGCCTCCCAAGTGAGAAATAAGACCAGAGTTCTTTTAGGAGACCCTTTTCAACGATGGCGCACGCTGAAAGAGAAGGTTGGGCTCCCCACAGACGTCGCTGTCGCCGGTTTTCTGCTCGACAAGTAAGCTAAAGTTCGGCATGCTATTTGGAGAAACGCATTTCAGATTACTGCACTTATGGCCTCACAATTACACAGTACGGCCGGCAGCTACTTGTAAACAGAGCGTGCACGAGGATAACTGGGCTGGGATAACGGGGGCTGGTAGAGTGTTGCGCAACGTGGAGAGGGCGGTTCTTTCCTGAAATTCAGAAACATCGTATGCGTTACCTTTAATTAATATTGTTTGGAATTGTCTGAACATGCAATCTCGTGGTTCACAGACTACTTGAACTCAATGTGTTAAATGTGATGGGTTGTACTCTGAATTTTTGAGTTGCCTTCATTCAAACCCATTTAGATTACCATGACTGAGAACCTTCACCAGCATCTTGAGGGAAATATCATAGAGGTGGTCCATACATACAAGTGCCTAGGTGTCTGGCTTGATGACTCCCTCAAACCCCATATAGACAATCTTGCGAGGAAACTCAAACTGGGTGTCTTCTTTCGAAATAAATTGTGTTTTTCTTATGAGGCAAAAAAATAGCTAGTCACTGAAACATTTCTGCCTATTCTGGATTATGGAGACCTTTTGTGTATGAATGCCTCAGCTCAGTGTCTTTGTAAGACTGATGTGGTTTATCATGCCTCGCTGAGGTTCATTACTAACTGTAGACCACTGACCCATCATTGTGAATTGTATTCTGGAGTGGGATGGCCTTCTTTGTCCACCAGGAGGTTGGCACATTGGTACACTTTCATTTATAAGGCCATGCTTGGATTACTACCCAACTACATCTGTAACTTAATCTCACGGAGAAGTGTAACTTCTCAAAAGATACTGGTGGTAAATAAAGCCATCAGATCACAAGTATTGATGTAATCTACATTGATATAAAATTTTCGCAGCAATAGTGTTATCTTGAAAATTACCGGATGTTTACACTGAAACAGTGTGTGATTTCCTGTCTAGCCCTATGTAAACTGTGGAATTTGACATGTCCCAGAAGCGGCTCGCGGCAAAAATAGACCCCAATCCTACCTTTAGCGGTGCAGCATGCCGCTTCTGGGACGCACTTGAAAATTTTCGCACTGCAGCTGGTTTGGATCAACTCGTAGACTATAATGGATTCTATCTGAAGCAGCGATATTCCGCTACCATTCCGCACCGTTGATGCCTCCAGTGTGAAGTCGAGGTAAGGGTTACACGTTACTGTTAAACATGTACTTGTAATAAAGTGAGTTTTGATAAATCCAGTAAAGACGTTAGTCAACATTTAGTTACACCAAGAGTCTGCCTCTACGTCGGTTAACTATAATAAGCGGGTCGTTGTTTACTAGTAAAATACACTTAGTGTATTTATGTTTATTCTGCCAGATGAAAATAAACTAAGTGTGTAATGACATTTAATAGTACTCTAGATGAAAGCTCTGGGTTTAATTGAAATATTTGAGGACATACTTGTTTCTGCTCCTTGACCTTGAGCTCTCCTCTAATCTCTTTGGTTGCCATCTACTATCAGTCTTTTTAGTCCCTAACCCGGGTCAATAACTGTTTCTAGTCTCCTGAGACAACCCTCTCCTTGAGTTTCTGTGTTTGGTGTGGTACACACCCTAACACCAAACAGAACTGCGACTACCTTCCACCCTGTAAAACTAACTGATTTCTCGTTTTTCTGTCTCCAGTGATTGAGTCGGAACCCCAAAGATGTTTAGATTTCACCGACCTCACAGATGGTGCAGTAGTGGGCCGGCTCGTCCCTGGTCCTCGGCCTCAGGACGGTTTCTTTACCAGCTGACACCAAGGCCTCCTTCACCCACTGGCACTGCTTTAACGTCCGCAGCAGGCAGTACCTGTGACGACAAGACCCCGCCCCCTATCAGAGATGCCGAACCAATCTGCTGAACGTTAAAAAGATAAAAGAAAAGCCGAGCCTCACTTAATCATCTCAAACAGCTTGTGGTCGGACACTTTAATGTTGCGTGCCATGTTCCAGGAGAGGTGCACCATGGGAACCATGGACTTGACGCTCTGGAGCTTGTTCCACTCGTAACGCTCCACGGCCAGCTTGTACTGGTGGGCTAGAGAAGCAGACACCAGTAAGCCAAAATGCACTGAGGCCAATGCTGTTGATTTTGGACCCATATCCCATAATCCCACGAGTACCAGTGAGAGGTCCAACGTTCCAGGCGATGTTGTTGCACCAGCCGATGGCCTGCACCCAATGGATGGTTCCTGTGTTGAGCCACACCAAGTCACCTGGACGCTGGATGAAACGGTAGACGGGAACGTCGGCCTCGTATAGGTCCTCCAGGTTGGGCCACCAGGAGCCCATCAGGAAGTTGATGTTGTTCCTGGAGGGAAGGAAAGATTCACGTCAACAATGACTCAACAGAAGGCTCCAGAAGACCTTACTTAAGAAGAGCACTTACTTCTCACAGAAGTTGCTCATCACTCCCCAGTACGGCTCGGGCACGGCGAACCACTCGCAGTCCCCGGGGCCGATGTTTATGTTGACGGCGCAGAAGTTGTTGTGCTCCTGGTGTCCTGGGATCCTGCTCCCGGGAACCTTCATGTAGAGCTGGACCGTGTTCATGCCCAGGATGGTGTGGCCCACGTGGCTGAGGAGGTTCCCGGCCGATACGACTCGCCCAAAGGCCGGGAGCTTACTGAGCTCCTGCAGCTGCTGTTTCCACCTGCAGGGGGCGCCAGAGGCATCATCAGATCAGAGAATGAGCAGGAAAGTAAATAAAAAGGTTTCAAGGTGCAGCAAAAGAGCAACGCTCACTTTCGTTCATCGGAGACGTCGATGTTGGTTCCAAATTTGATGTGTTTTAAGGGTCCTCTTCGTTTTCGTGCAGCACTTAAACACAAAATATCAAAATTAGCAACGAGAGCTTCATGAATTAGAAACTCTGAACCTTCGTAAAATACCTCTCTGCTGACGTTGGCTCTGAGTCCGAGGGCTCCTTTAGTGCCTTCTTTTCATTTTCCTCCTGAAATCAAACAAGAAGCATTAATCTAAAATATTTGCTGACTCATGCTAGCTCAACGCCAGGGAAAGCCCGTCACCCACCCTCAGGGACTCCTGGAAGGAAGCAGCCTGATACTGGGCGTATTTGGCGATGGTGGTGTGGGCGCGGGTGCTCTCGCAGCGCCACATCTTCTTTGTGCCCGTCGGGTCCCAGTTCTCGTCTGCGGGCTGCAAAAGCTGAGTCCAGACCTCCACCGGGTGCTCCGGGTTGGCCTCTACTAACGTCTTAGTGGAGAACAGACCCAGATCTGAGGGGACAAGACAGGGGAACCGTTTAATCACAGATTATAACGCAACAAAATAAATAAATATAATAAAATGTGCTTGTACCCAGTTTGAGAGCTCCAGCCAGGCCTCTGATGACCGTGACGGGGTTGGAGGGGTTTGTGCAGAACTGGTGCAGCGGAGGGAAAAACGCGTCCCTCTTGTTCTCCAGCTGTTCGTGGAAACAGAACAAAGTTACAACAGGAACGTCGAGGCTCTGAGCGGGACCAGCACGGCCACAGCTACTCACGTAGATGCTGGGTGTGGGAGGGTTCAGCTTGTCTTTGGGCTGGGCTGGTGTGGGAGGGGGCGGCAGCCGGGGCGGGGGGCACTTATCGAGGAGGATGCTGCTGTTGGACAGCCCGTTCTTCCCCAGGTTTCTGCACACAGAGATCAGCTTTGGGTTGGGTGGAAAACTCAGAGCTAGGTGAGATCTGCACGGCAACAAGACTACCCAGTGGCCTTCACTGCTGTTACATAACCAAGAGTGGCTGTGTAGTTACACGGTTCGTCCACCAGGAGGAGACAAGTCCACAAAACACACGGCTGGCTGAAAACATCCCTTCAGAATCACCTTCTCTGCTCAGACCTTCATTACTGAAGCTTTGAGCTCGTTTCCACTCATCTAAAGAATAATTTGTCCCAATCAAATAGTTTAATTCCTACTTTTGTCAAAACCCTAGAGACCTAAGACACATACCTGCAAAATCAGAAGGTTTTAGGTTTAGCACGTGCATTGGTCCAGGGCTTTTATTTTGAAGGGTTTTAAGCCTCAGTTAAAAAAAAAACAAAAAAAAAAATACCCAAAATCTTTGATTACAACACGGACCACAAACCAGTAGATAAATAAAGCGCCCCATTAAGAACGCCAACTGGTAACCATCACGTGGTCTCACCTGCAGGCCTTCAGCACATCCGTGGAGCTGGGGTAGATGGATACTGAAGATGATGAGGATGAAGATGAGCTCTGTCCGTGCGGGGGCGTGGCTTTGAGGCCAACGACAACAGGTGGCTCCGCCTTCAGCGGGCTTTGGGAGTCCTCTGAGATGCCTCCTTTACTGTTCCCGTTGAGGGCAGGAGCGGCGGACGTGGTGGTGGTGTTGGGACTGTGGGCGCCGGTCTGGGTGTGTTCGGAGGATTTGGGCGACGGCGTGGCGGTGGAGATGGCAGAGATGGGCGAGGAGGCGGCTGAGCTGCCCTGAGCCTGGGGAATGGAGGGCAGGGCGGCCGGGTGGATGTTGTTGACCTTCTTCTGGGCGTCGGGTGGTGCGGATGCTTCCGACGGCCCCTCGCTCTTTTCCGGGCCCTTTCCCCCCGCCAGCAGGGAAGATAGCCTGGGATTGTCTGCGCTAAGGCTTGGCTTCTCGCCACCTTCCACCATCTTGTCGCCATCCCCAGAGTGGACGTGATTGGCTAGGCCGTCGGCCCGCTTGCCGTCAGCGGGCGGCAGCGGCGTCTTGTCCTCGGAACCCCCGTTCCCGACGGACGTGCCTGCGGCATCTTTGGTAGTGGACGCGTCGGGTCCAGCACCACCTGAGGTAGAGGAGACGGGCAGGGTGGGGGGCGAGGGGAGGTGGTTGTGAGGCCGCGGCGGCGACGGGGCGTTAGTGGAATGTCCAACCTGATTGTTGGGGTGAGAGGGGGTGGTGGTGGTGGTCTGAGGGTGGGAGGGGGTTCCCTCGCTGTTGGAGCCGGTCGCATGTGGAACACACTCCTTCTGAAGCCCCTGAAGGAAAACAAAAAATCAAACGTTAGACACCAGAAACGGGGGAAAAAAACACAAACTGGTGCGGGAAAACGCCAACCTGAGAGGAGTTTAGGTGCAGGGCCTGGCGTGGCACGGCGTCCGGTGTTTGCGTGCTTGTGCAGGTGTGAGGTAGCGGTGCTGCGCTGCTGGCAGCTTGCGGGTAAGGCACGTCTCCGTTGGGTCCTGTGGCCGCGGGCCCCGGCTGATTATTACTACCGTTACTACTGTTGCCCACAGAGTCCGAGTGTCCGTGAGGCCCGGAGCCCACGGGCCCGTTGGCCAGCGGCTGAGGCGGGCAAAGGTGCCGGTGGGGTCCCAGGTGGGGCCGCATAGGGTGGAGGCTGGGGGAGGGGAGGGGGTTGGTGCTGGGGCCGTTGGGGAGAGAGGGCCGCATCTGACCTCCCGAGGCGTTTTGCCTCATCTGTGAGAGGAGAGAAAGTTTAAACCTTTCACCTTCCTGAGCTGCAACAGATTCAAGATGGCCGCCACAGCTACTGAAGCTCAACAGAACAAAAATGGACACATGAACTTTTCCAGATTCCTTCCGGGAGACTTTATTCCCCATCGGCTGAAGTAAATGCTAAACTTGCCCGTTTCTGCTGCCCCCTCAGGGCCACTCAGGTGCTCTCTTACCTGGTGCTGCTGCATTGCGGCGAGCTGAGCCTCCAGCTGCTCCAACATCTGTAGCTGTGGGGGCTTCAGGTTGGCTCGGTTACTCCGCAGCTGTTCCAGCATCTAGAGTCAGGAAGCAAAGCCTTAAATGATCCGATCGTATTTAACCATGACATATTCCTGTTGTGTAAGAATGACCACCAACCTGTAATTTCTGTGGTGAGAGGAACCAGCTGGGTACTGGCTGCTGTGGTGGGTTACTGGGCCATGAATCGCTCTGAGAAAACAAACACTGGGCGTTAGGAGTGGGCGGAGTTGTTCCTTCTTTGATATTCTAAACATAGTCAATTCTCCAGCAGGGTCAGTCTTCATCAGGAGATGGACGTGGTGGATTGATTTAACGACATGTCAGATGTTCTAAAATGTTTCTGGAAAATTTCAGCTTCCTAGTTTTACTCATCGTTGCCTGAAATAGAAGTCTCTAAAATAGGTGCCGCAAATTTTGTCGCACCTGATTTAATTTGAATTAGCTCGGCCCGATTTTCCCTGCCGGCAGAGTAAGAAGCTTTTTTCGCACGACCCAGCTGAACTCCGCATCTTTAAAGCCGGGCGTACACTGTGCGACTTTTTCACTCGTAGCGTTCAGCTTCAGCTCAAACTGTACGACTTCCTCGCAGAGCAAATCTCACGAGTCATGTGCTCACACTGTACGACCCAGTTCTCGGATGCAACCTGACCGCTCACACTGTACGTCTGGCATGAACTCGTCGCAGCTAAAAAAAAAAAAGTATATATGAGGCAACACGTTGGTCTGAGTACGGGAGGATGAGGACGGCATTTGGAATAGAAGCGTACTCTGTTGCTTCATGGCAAGCGCTGCTTGTTGCTACGGTTAAAAAATCAATCTGACATAAAAATAAAAGTCTGGTTTGTTCCTTAAATAACAAAATAACAACGAAAACATATTATTTGTATTATATTTGATCCACTTTTGATCAAAATCGATTAATTACCAGCATTTCCCGCTGTTAAATGAAGAAAAAAAGTTTATTTTTCATCAAAACAAAGCAACGCTGCTTTTATTTTGAAAGTGGATTAGCTATTTGGTTTGTTTTCGCTTCCACTTCCTTCATTTGCACTACTGCTTCTGCGTTTGCGCATGCGCCGTGTGCGGTTCTGATACTTTTTGGGTCACAGACGCTCGCAGCGCCGCTTCAACAGAGGGACGAGCAAAATATCAAACACGCCAAAAATCCGTGCGAGCTTACGATTGCTGATCGGCAGCTGGTCATGTGGTGTTAATCGCCTCTCGTAACCCCCTGTATAGTACACGATGCTCAGCGCAAAACTCGCCCCGAGCTCGTACATTCTCGCACGAGGTGAAAATCGGCTCAAAAAAGTGAAAAAGTCGCACAGTGTACGCCCGGCTTAAGAGACTTTGATGAATTTCTATGTTGGACATTCGTAGACTCTCTCACTTAGAGAATTCCACACACTGTAGTCCGCTGGATCGCAGTCTGGACCTTGTCGCCACTTATCCTTATTTATGAATGAAGACCCACATCCTTTAAGTGTTGTGTTAGGGTTAGTGTCGGCACATTTGTTTGTTTTTTTATGTTTTGTTTTTCTATTGGTGGCGTTACTACGGCCGGTATCATTTATAGCTGTGGTCATTTCTATTGCTCATTTATGTCCTTCCAACAGCACCGTTTGATTCACCAGCTTCCACCAACATCGGAATGGGATTTACCGTAATGTCACTAAATGGACTTGAGAGCGCCAATTGTCTCCTGTACAACACTGTGTTAATTTTTTGGATCACATAAACTTTTGTGGAGTTACAGTAAATTAAAGTAAGCATTGCTTTTCACCAGATGCATAAAGGCTGATTTATACTTCTCCGTCAGCTCGAGGGTGGAGTCGTGGACACACATTCCTTCTGGACTTCTCCGTTGCCTGGGCCAATTCCCCACCAGGACAACAGAGGGCGTAGCGCTTTTCTGTGGTACCCGGTTTAAGATAGTGTATTTACTATTGTGTATTTGTATTTTAGACTTGAAGAATTTGTCCCTCCTTCTCCTCCACCTCTTCGTGCGGTCGCCACTTCTAAATCCACGTTTCCCATCATTACCCTCCACGAATAAAACGCTTGCTGCATATCTTTGTACTTCTTCAGTCACCGGTGAGTAAACGTTCATGTTTTCGGACTTTATCCACAAGATGTTCTTCAATCTGTTCCGTGTCTGCCGTTAGATATTTCTGGTGCTCTTTACTTTTTGAGGGGGGAATGGCGGTGCTGTTGAGTAATTTAAAGGAAGTGGCTTCCTGACCAATCACAAGCTTACGGTCTCCTTCACTTTTGACGGATAGTTAAAAAGTTACGCACGTCTCCGTCAGCCTCTGCGAGCAGAGCCCTTGTGCGTTGCATGTCTCTGTACCCACGCAGACAGAGAAGAATAAATCAGGTTTAAGTCCACGAAGCCTAGTACGTAGCTAATAGAAGTCGATGGGTGTGTCACGTCCCAGAAGCTTAGTGTTGCTTCACGCCACTAAATTCATGCTTCAGGTCTTTTTTTTTTAAACACACTACGCATGCAAAATGTGTCAGACTTAGGAATTCAAACCGGGCAACACAGGAAGTCAAACACAAGAGCATGTAAAATATTTAGCAACTTTCAGAACAAAAGACAGATTTTCAGTTTCTTCACTAGCAGGAAAAAAAAACGTTATTACGGGTGAAACCTCCTTGGCAGAGGTAAAAAGAACAGAAAATAAACCACGGATCTTTTGGCTTCTTGCGGCCATCTTTCTCTTTGCTCGTTATCGCGTGAACTGCCGAAATCACGCGTGATCTTGCAATTCTCAGGTGATTTTGTAGCCTTGTGGGACCAATTACGTGGAACGATTTTGCTGCTGATTTGAGTAAGAAAAACTCTCGGTGATACAGTGAAAAGGGAAAATGCTTCTATTACGTCAGTGTTTCCCTTCCATAGGTTTTACCGTGGCGCTGCGCCACGCCACGCCCCACTCTTACGGACAATTTGGGCGGATTCTTGCGTTATTCTAGGAATTCCTAAAAAAAAAGAATGTTTTTTTTTTCCAGTGGTACTAATCCTCTTCTGTAGAATCAAAAATTATAAATTGTCCTATTTCAAAGGGTCTTGTAACAGGGTTTATTCTGGTGGCTCTTTAGATCATAAAGGTTGCAGCCTCCTGGTTTACCTTGGCAGGACTGGCGGCTCTCCTCCTCTTGGCCGGGCAGGACTGATCCTCGGCTTGGCCCAGTGCGCCTACGTGAGGGTGCAGAGCTTGACCCGAGCCCCCACCCTCCGCACTATGATTGGGCTTACAGGCCTGGAGAGAAAGAAATGGGAAGGGGGGGTGGCAGGAAAAGGGGGAAGCAAAACAAAACAAGGCAAAAAGAAAGGAGACGTGAGTGGAGCCAGGAGGAAAGAGAAAAATAAGAAAATAAAAAAGAATAAAAGCGATAAAGAGTGATTATTATCGAGATGAGAAAAGGAGGAAAAAAGGCGGCAAGATGACACAGAAGGATGAAGAATATGAAAATGAAGGGGTGGGGAGGGAGGAAGAAGAACATTGCCGTGATTTTGAGCTTAAAGGACACGCAGAGCAAAACACTCCCCCTTTAGGAGAGGAATGACATCACAGCACAGCAGCAGGGCTTTGGTCCTGGGCGGGAACGACCCGCAGCAGCAGCAGCAGCAGCCGCCACTCAGACGTGTTGCTGTCTCTGCTTTTAGTTCAGACGTCTAAAAGCTGCTGTGACTCTCAACCTCAGAAGCACAAAATAAAAGACCTCAAAGAAGCCGTGAGTCGGATGTGACGGCTGACAACGTGTCCCAGTTTAAAAAAAATAATAATAAAAAGGAATTTGGAAAAATTGATGCTCCGGTCACATCCGACCCACTGAAGTCTGATCAGAAACACAGAAATGACTCAGACTAAATGATCTGCTAGTGCTCAGGATCAGTAACAACAATCATCACACACTAGCTAGTGACATCTACTCAGCTATATGATGGAGGAGGAGGAGGGGGGAGGGAGGGGGGTGTTGCTGGGGCTCGGAGAGCGGCTGCAGTTGAATCTAAGGTCAGCTACTGAACGGGGGGGAGGAGGACGGAGGACTCCACAGCAGGACAGGCTCACCGATCACGCCGGACAAGAGCCGAAAAAACTTTTGGGAATGTTTCAGAAATCCTAAATGAGCCGGATTTCCAAGGAGGAGGGAATGAATTTAAAGTTGTTAGATGGAAGCGTGATGGGTGAAGCCGAGCAACTGCTGCAGGAAAGAAGGGAGGGTGAGGATTTGGGTAACACTCGGCTGCAACGGTTAAAAAATAAAAACATTTTTCAGCATCTTCAGGTCCAGATCAGGTGGAGCGGAGCTCGAGTGTTACCCACGTGTCTGTGTGTGTTTACAGAGTGTGTCAGCGGGTTAACTCAGACACAGGAAGGGAAAGGGAGGGCAGGGGGGAGGGAGGAGGGGAGGGGGGAGGTGCAAAGTTTCTCTATCTGGTCTCTCACCTGCTGTGGTGCACTGCTCAGGCCTCCCTGCCTGGAGGTTAGCTCAGCTGGGATTGGTAGACTCCAGGCCTCCTCAATAAGAGGGAGCATTTTACTTTTACCCTGTAGGCTACTGAGCTGGGGGTTACTCAACTGAGCCTAGGGGAATGGAGAACGACGTGAAAAAATAAAAAAATAAACCAAGGACAAAGCTGTTTAAATGAAAGTAGAATATAAATAAAATTGATGACCTCACAGCAAGGAAATGATCAGCAATGGCAAATATAGGAAGAGGTTACAGTAACACAAGTGAGGTCGTTTTTATTCACCAAACCGCACCAGGAAGTACACTCAGCAACAGTCACCATTAAAACAAGCCGCCGCGCTTGTCTTAATGCCATGAGGTTATGCTAACGGACGTGGTGGAAATGTGGCATTCCTTCATGCACATGTAAAGGGGGATGACACTACTTAGACAAATGAGTAACTTAACATGAGACGTGGGGACCGTTAGAACCCCCTAGTCACAACCTCTTCGTCTTAACGGATTATTGTGGTCATCTTCAAGTCTGTTTCTGGTGCTGCTCATAGAGAGTCTCCCCAAAAGCCTCCGTTTGGTCCTGATCCAGATTTTTAGATTCCTCTCTATCCGATATTTGCACGACTAGACCTTTTTTTTAACTCTTATTTTATTTTGAAAATCTCTTCCTCTGTCAACAGATGTCCTAACATCATATTTTATAAACACCGTTTTAAACACACTTTGGTTAAGATCCTTTTAGTCATCAGTGGTTGTTAAACATGGCTGTGAACCGGAGTCACGCACATCCAGGATTTATTAACGCCAGCTGGTGATGCTAAAAAAAGATGAGGGCGTTTATAAACAACGTTTTAAACAAGTTCGGTTAGGATCCTTTTAGTCATCAGTGGTCGTTAAACATGGCTGTGAACCAAAGTCACGCACATCCAGGGTTTATTAATGCCAGCTGGTGATGATAAAAAAAAGATGACAGCGTTTATAAACAACGTTTTAAACAAGTTTGGTTAGGATCCTTTTAGTCATCAGTGGTTGTTAAACATGGCTGTGAACCGGAGTCACGCACATCCAGGATTTATTAATGCCAGTTGGTGATGCTAAAAAAAGATGACGGCGTTTATAAACGTTTTAAACAAGTTTGGTTAGGATCCTTTTAGTCATCAGTGGTCATTAAACATGGCTTTGAACCGGAGTCACGCACATCTGGGATTTATTAACACCAGCTGGCAATGCTAAAAAAAGATGACGGCGTTTATAAACGTTTTAAACTAGTTTGGCCGTTAAACATGGCTGTGAACCAGAGTCAAGTACATCCGGGATTTATTAACGCCAGCTGGTGATGCTAAAAAAAATATGACAGCGTTTATAAACAACGTTTTAAAACAAGTTCATTTAGGGTCCATTTAGTCATCAGTGGTTGTGAACCGGAGTCATGCACATCTGGGATTTATTAACACCAGATGGTGATACTAAAACAAGATGACAGCGTTTACAAACAAGGTTTCAAACCGTGATTTTAGAGACGGAAATGCCAGCTCTAAGTTGTGCTCTGACCTGCTTTAACTACACAATTGGTACTTCTGTTTCATGTTGCAGCTGAGTTTTGTCTTAAAGCAGTACTAAAGAGTTTTTAACACTTAAACCTATTGCTTTCAAACTGGTCTCAGTGATTCTTGAACCATAAAATTGAGCATCTTAACTTTGGGCAGCCCTCTGCTGACCAGAAACTGCATTTAACAGTTTTGTGGTTCAGGAAGGAACATTAGTGGGAGGTCTCTACCGACTTTAAGGCAACAACCATTTACTCCACTGGTAGCTAATATAAAGGCTAGCAGTTAGCTCCTTCAGTTCACTGACCGTTGATAAAAACTACAAGAAGTTTTGCTTTTTTTTTGCCATCATGGGAGAGCCTGGATTTAAATGTAAAAGAGTAATGTCTTTGGTTTTAGCTCTTTGCTTCACCTCTAAAGTGAACATCGGCACGGTCTACACTCGTCTGAGGGAGCTAAAGGAGGCTACGAAATCACAGACTGATGGTGACCTGGCTTTGTTTCTACTGGACTTAATAAAAATAAGAATATTTTTGTCCAACAGTGTGGATCTTCTTACTTTGTGGCTTATTTTAGAATTAGTTGGCTCATGTTAGCGTTAGCTCATTGTTAGCGCTAGCTACAGCAGGGTTGCTTACGACAGTTGTAATTCCACTTTCAACCAACAGGAGGGAGAAGCAGGAAAATTCTTAAGCGTTACTTTAAATTAATCAAAGTGAAAGGGAAACTACCTCAGAGATTTTAAACATTAAGATGATGTAAAGCCGTAAATCATAACTAAGAGATTAGGAGCTTTAGCCCAGTGCAGGCTGTGTGAACTCTAGAGAAGTGGTGATTTCAGTGAGTCAAACGGCACGGTGTCTCACTCTGGCAGGACACGCACATGTCCCTAAAGCATACGTCACTAAGAGTCAACAGGAACTGTGAAAGGGGAAAGCACTATCACTAGACATTTTTATTAGACTCCGAACCGAATTCCAAAAAAATAAAGTGCTCCACATGTTCTTGTGTGTAGCGTCCATTTTTGCTAATGTTGCTAATGCTACTCTCGCATTGCACTTATCACTAGCTTTTCACATCCTCTCTTTAGGTGTATTTTCATTGGTCGATAGAAGACCGGGGTTGTAGATTTTGTGACAGTGCTTGAAGAATCTCAGAGGCTGGCTTTGGTCATGAAAGTGCTCAATAAGCTGTCGCTGGGCTGGCCACTTGTTTCACGATGAAAAATTTGTCTAAGATTGTTGAAAAACGTACAGAGTAAACCGGGCTTTAGTGTTGCCACATGGATCTGATCCCAAAAAACGCCCCCATCAAGACCCTGATCCGTGAGATCCAATATGAATTCTATGTACGCAACACAACTTACTACTTTTTATTAAAGACAATGTACAACTTTAACATAAATGTGGCCATTTGATGCATCGTACCAGAGTTAGCTGGTGGCTAATGGTTTATTTATACAAGAAACATACTTCAGAATGACCAAAATATCCATTTAAGCCATTTTAACTTCTTCTGCTTTAAACTTCAACAATTAATGTAGTTTTAATCTGAACCCTTTGATCTGTGTGGCTAACCCGGTTCCCGCCATGTGTCACAACCTTTGTTAATGTCAGACAATAGTACAAATACGATGAAAACACAGTAAACTAGTAACTAAACGTGTGTCTGATTTAGAAAAGCTATCAGATCTAAGAAATTGGTAATTTTTCTGTCTTTTCTTTGTTTTAAACATCTAAGACAGAATATTTACGGTCTTGAAAACATCTTTGCAATAATTATTTAAATTTAAACTGGATAAATAAGAAGCATCGAGTCACAGAGGGTCAAAACAGCAGCTGAAACTTAACAGATTCAGTTTAGAAGGCTGTTAATTCCTAACAAACGTGTTTTTGATCATCTTTTACGGGAGCAGAGGTGCTTTCCTTCCCGTGTAAAACAAGAGGACGTGAGTTCTTCCTGGTTCGCTAAGGCTGCTACTGCTAAAGAGCAGACTGGTGCTATTATGACACGAGTATCTGGGCTGGGTTAGGGTTATTATTTACACAAACCAGTTTCCAGTTAGTGAACCCTGCAGCGACACAAACAGCAGCCACAAACATCTCGTCTGAGTCCACAAGCTGACCTTTGCCCTACACGTCCTGTTTCACTCACCTGCAGACACTTGATGCGGTGCGTGAGCGCGGCGGTGTTGGTGCAGCCTTTGCTGCGGGTGGCGTTGATGTAGCACTTGATGGCGTCGTGCGGCTGGTTGCACGACTCGTATAGCGTGCCCAGATCCATCCAGGCGGCGGCGTGGCTGTGGTCGAGCTGCACGGCGCAGATGTAGGCCTGCAGGGCGTCCATGGGCTGGTTCTGCTGCTGGTACAACACCCTGGAGGTCAGAAAAACACAAACATCAGTTTGAACTTTTATTTTGAAGGTGTGAGGAAACGCTTTATATGATCAACAAAAACTAAAACTGAGCTGAATATTTACCCTATAGAACACCACGTATCCGCACTGGCTTCTGATTTGTCGATGGACTGTCGATAGGAGATGAAGGCATCCTGGACCTTGCCAATACTAGCGTAGCACCTGAGGGACACGTGGAACGAGTTCAGCAAAACGCCTCTTCAACACTCGGATAAGTCTGCTCAGATGGTCAACGGCCTTTTAAAGGCTCTATATGCTAAAATCTTTACCAACAAGACCAGTTATTGTACAACAGCAGACTAGGGCAGAGCTCTGAGAATAATATATAGTTTTACATTTCAAAGAAAAAAATTAACTTTTACTGATTAAAGGCAACATTTACTGAAATATTGTCTTAATGAGTTCATTTTAAATTGAAAAAAAAAACATTTGTAAAAAGTTCAATATAAAAAAAAATTTAAAGTAAAAAAAAAAAAAAGTTCCAGGATTAAAACACAAATATGAAAAAAAAAAAGAACTAAGTAGGGATGCTCCAATCCAATCACGTGATTCTTATTTTAATGCTTTGCTAAAAAGTATCGGATCGGGATTCGGTATCGGCAGATACTCCAAATCAAATGAATCGGACTCGGATCAGGAGCAAAAAACCGTGATCGGAACATCCCCACTTCTGTGGTATCCAAGGGTAGGGTACGAAAACGTTCTCGATGGGGTAAAAGAATTATAGGAAGAAGAAATTCCCCACGAATGAATGAATAACAGAATATAACAGAAAACATCCATTCAATGCTTTAAATTCATGGGAATTGTTTGTTTGATCGTTTTTCTTGCAAATTTAACAGGATCAGAAAACATGTTTTTTTATATCATTATTGAGATTTCTGAGATACAGAAGCGGTTTAGGGCCGCTGAAAAGAAAAAACAAAGGAAAAAGATTTCTGACTTTTTTCTCATAAGTCAAAAAGTCAGAATTCCGAAAAAATAAAAAAGGTCAAAATTCTAAGAAAAAAGTCGAAAATCTGAAAATGTAACTAAAAATTATTTTTCTTTTATTCTTTTCGGTAGCCCTATCCATTTACTGTACTGAGGTGTTTTTTTTATTTTCAGCAAAAAATATTAAAATCTTGAATTCTGAATCCTTAAAATATTCAGAAGAATAAATATGGACATCTTAAATCTGAAGGGAAATGGAGCTGCTAAAGACGTTAAAAAGGCAGCAGCAGAAGAGTCCATGAAAGGTTTTTGATGCTCGAACACACCTGCCAAGGAAGTACCAGGACTGTCCGGAGTTGGGGTCAGCTTCCAGAGACTTCTGCAGACACTGGATGGCATAGCTGTCCCTGCTGGCTTTGTCCCCGAGCTGCTCCACCGTGTGATGCATCCAACCTGCGGACGAGTCAGACCCATCAGTCCTCCGACCTCTCAGAGTGGAGGAAAACATCCAGACTGGCCGGTCTTACCTAGCTGCTGCAGGGTCGTGGCCTTCACCTGTGCAGGGAGATCCTCCGTCTGCAGGAGGCTCTCGTAAGCCTCCTTGGAAGCGCGGTATCTCTTCTGCAAACGAGGTGCAAATGACTGAAACTCACTAACAGAACTTTAGTCTGATCATCCTTTTTAAAAATCGCTTCGTCTCACGTGAATCTGAGAAGAACTAAATCAGAAAAAGAGGCGCCAAGCAGCGCCGGCGTCCCCGCTGTAAAGCCTCATCATCAAAGGAAAGACGCCACCGGCATACAAAAGAGGGCGAGACAGACTTTGCTGTTTCCGTGGCAACCCCGATGATCAGCTAATCTTACACTCCCCTCCCCTCCCTCCCGCTATGCCACCCACTCACTCATGCACCCCGATCCTTTCTCAAATCGCCCGATTCAAAAGCAAAGCAGGGCTATCCCAGCATTCCCATGGCAGCTTTTATCCTCTATTTCTAACGAGTTTGGGAGCTTTTCGCCTCGTGAGGCTCAGGCAGAAGGAAAACCCAAACCCTGTCCTGTACCCTTGAGAACAAGGACGACAGAAAGCACATGGGAAAAACAAATAAACCAAAACTTACCTGAATCTCATACAAATGAGCGATGTGGAACTGGACTGTAGAGGGACAAGAGGAGGAAAGCAGTTAGTTCACGTTTCAGGAACATTTCTCCGTCACACTTTAATTCCTCGTCTCTTTAGAAAGTGAAGTGGCGAAGAAAACCGAAGCTTTCCAGTCGGAGGTGGACAGAAACGAACCCGGATAAGTGTGATCCTGACGGCACCTTCCTTTGTCTGGAGCGCTGCAGTGTCTGATCTAAGCTGCCTGAGTGACTCTCAGCAGATGGAGGGAGAGAGGGAGCGGGGGGGAGCGGGGCTGCCCTTGATATTTGTGTGTGTTTGCGAGGGAGAAGGGGGGGCAGGAATGAAGTGGTGGGGGAGAACGGTGAGGCAGAAGCGAGAGAGGATAGTGCCGTCGCCAAGGTAACAGGTGCTGAGGCGGGAGGGATGAGATGACAGCAGCATTTTAAACAACGTCTCGTCCTTTGTTCGTGGGTTCCACATCGCTCGTTTTAACAGACAACAATCACACATCCTGAGTAATTAGGGGCAGAAAGAAACGCTGCTTACTTTCAGCTTTGGACAAAGTGCAGGGGTTGGAGTCAATCAAAGCCAGCTGAAAATGCTAAAGGACACAAAAAATAGAATAAAATCAGCAAAAAGGTAGAAAGGACCAGCTGGTATCCAGTCACTATGTTTACCTTTAGGCTCGACTCGTAATCGGTGTTGACTTTGAACATGAGACCCAGGCGAAGGTGGATCTCTTTGGCCCGGGAGAACCCCGGGTCGATGTACAGCACCTCCTGGAATGCTTTGATCGCCCTGCGGGAGAAATCGAGGAATTGGTGAAGAAAAAAAAAAAAAAACCATCCCGTTGGGTCAGACAATATTCTGTTAGATTAGGATGAAGATGCCCTGATGCAGCATTAGTTTACTTCAGAGCCGGTGGCTAAGTTAGCATTAGTTACTTTATTTCCACAGCGTGTCCCCGGCTCCAGCCAAACCTCATCGGCTATCCGATCGTTAAACAGCCAGTGGTTGATGTTAGCTCCATTTCGATCTTCACTGCGGCTCACACCGTGTGCCACGATCAGCTGATGGCTAACCGGCAGAAGCTTGTTTACTCCGCTGCTCTGATCCACATGACACCGGACGCCACAGCTGATGCCACCCCTCCTCTGTGTGTGAATCGGTGACAGGCAGCTATGCTAGCTTCCTTCAGGACTGGTAGGTTGATATAACAGCTAACAGCAGTGTTTCCCCTATAAATGTTTACAGCCGTGATGCTTGTTGACTGTGGGGGGTGGTGGATCGCGCTGCCTTGTAGCGGGGGGGTGGGTGCGTGTGGCATTATGCATTAAGACTGAACAGTCATTAAAAATGTTTTTTAACTGGTGGAGTAGTTAGATGCTTTGTGTGGGTTAGGCTACAGAGATTGGAAATAAATCAATCTCATGTTTTTTATAAAAAAATGGACCAGATAGCTGGAGTGAACGCTGGAGTTGTTGCCTTTTTGAGTGGGCCACCGTAGCTGCAATACTTACTCTGAACTGTATGGCGCTAAAGAGTCGCAATTTTTACCATGATTTCGATGAATATCCCACATAGGACCTTTAAGGGCAGCGTGGCTCTTCAAAATAAAGCTTGTTTACTAAAAACTATGTTCACATCCAGAGATCACATTTTAAGAAGACGGCAGTTACAATTTGCATCATTCCTTTTTCCTAAGTACATTGTTTGGTCTTTTTCAGGCGCATTTTCTTTGCCATATTGACAAGGCAGATTTATTTATCGAGCACATTGCCATTGTTCAAAATTAGGGTACTTGAAACCAATACTCGAATAATTCAATTAAATAGATTATAAAAAATTTTTGATTTATATATTTTTTTCAAATCTACACTTCCGTTTCACTTCCAGGTTACACAATTAATCTCCTTCTGGTTAATTGACACAACAAATGCTCTTGTTCTGCCACTCCAACAGATCAGTTAGCAGAGCGAGCACCAGAGCCATGACAAGATGGACAACGACATCCAGAGAAAATGCCAAAAAGTTTCCAAAGCATGGGAATATTTGAAACTCAAGCTGATTGACAAGACCACAAGCTTAGCGCTAAGATAGCATTAAGCTAGCATAGTGCTAAGCTAGCATAGCGCTAAGCTAGCATAGCGCTAAGCTAGCATAGCGCTAAGCTAGCGGTTCATAACAGCACAACTTTCACGTCCCAGAATCAGAGCACAAAGCATCCAGGTGCTCCAGGCGTCAGCTTTGGATCCAAGACAGTGTGTGTGATCTGGAGTTTTGCTACGCTACCTAAGATTTATTTAGTTGCTACAATCCAACAGCTGTGTTTTTCTTGTTTTTTCCTCCGTGTTTTATTGCAAGTGATCATAAGACTAAAATGTTTGCTTGTTAGCTTTTGAAGAACATCTTTTTATTTTTCAGTAATATTTGTTTGGAATAGTGCTGGGTAGTGTTGTCAAAAGAACCGGTACTTTGGTACCGACCCGGTACTACAAAAATGTAAACGTCACGGTACCAAGATTTCGTAGGTACCGGTAGTACCAAGGACCCGTCTAAACCCGGATCCTTAATGCCCATGATTCGCGCATTTACTGGGTGCATGCAGTCACTTCTAAAGCAACGCCGCAGAACGCAGAGTGACGGCGAGCGGTGGACCAGCTGATGTGGTAAATAAAGTTCATTCATGGAGACCCCCCCCCCCGCCCCCCGCTGTCACGGAGACCGACAGGAGAGACGCTTCGCTCCAGCAGCCCCTCCCGTTCTCATGCTTTCTTGAATTTTTAATTCCAAAACTTGACAGAATGTCCAGACAGACCCCTGAATCCCTCTGTCAGCGCTTGTCATCAGGAACGTCCCGACACAACGCTCACCTCCGCTGATCAGTGACATAGGAGGCAGATTTAATGCGACATGACCGTTCAGACTAGTCGCTTTCAAAAAATTCGCATATGTCAGAATCAGTACTAGAGTGTGGTGTGAATACACCATCATCTTTATTACCTATTTAAATCTCCTATACGTTTAATTAAAGTCCCAAGTATTCATCACACACTGGTGAAATTACATCTCCACATTTGACCCATCCCCGTGGTGGGGAGCGGTAAGCTGCAGCTGTGGCCGCGCTCGGGAACTATTTGGTGGTTTAACCCCCCAATCCAACCCCTTAGTGCTGAGTGTCAAGCGAGGAGGCATTGGGTCCCATTTTTTCAAAGTCTTTGGTATGACCCGACCGGGAATTGAACCCTGATCTCCTAGTTCTGGGGCGGCCACCGGAGCTGGTTAATTAGGGTAACAAACAAACAGGATGACATAAAGGTGTTGACTGCCCACAGACCGGAGTTTTTCTTATTTTAATGATTGTAATGTGTATCCAAATGATGAACAACAATGTATGGCTCAGTCAGTGTTTATGTCCTTAAACTCAGTTTGTCAAAACAGCTGTTCTAGAGGTTCTAGTCTGGATAACTAGCAGGTTTACAAAAATATATGAACAAAAACACATTTTGATAAAATAAAAGTGCATTAAAAACATGTTATGATAGTAGTACAATAGTAATTCAGTTCATTCTTATATACAGCACTGATTCACAAAAGATATCATCTCAAAGCACTTTACAGGAAAATTAATGTTTTTATTGGTAAATTTAGTCTAAATTAAATTTTTGTTTGGTACCGAAATTGGTACCGAGAACCGTGGATTTTCACTGGTACCAGTACCGAATACTGAAATTTTGGTACCGTGACAACACTAGTGCTGGGCAATATTTTAAAAATATCAACAGTTGATTCACCTGTTCAGCAGCTCATCAGGCTCTGCAGAAGCCTGTTAATCACCTGCTGATTAAAATCAGGTGTGTTGAAGCAGGGAAACCTCTAAAATGTGCTGGATAGCAGCTCTCCAGGACCAGGGTTCCCTACCCCTGATTTAAGGAGTTATCTTGTTCCGTTCTTGTTGGGAAGCATTTTGGTGACTGACCTGTTTTCTGTGAATGCAGCCTGTGCTCTGTCGGCTGGCAGAGCTGTCTGTCCTTTTGCTGCCATGGCAACACACCCATGCAGGGAATCCAAGGAGATTCAGTCAGCTTTTGGAAGTTTTTACCTGTTTGGTGGCTGAGCTGCTGTGATAATTTTTCACCATAAGACAACACTATATTAGGAACCATACTAAATAATTTTATGGTTAAGTAGGCGCGATACATTGGGAATTATGGGAGAAAAGGTGCCAACAATGGGTTGAAAAGGTAACAAAGTTATGCTTTTATGGTTGACATTATCCGTTGCATCTGCTGTTGAACCGTTTTCTGCAACTATCAAATTCTGTGACTCCAGGCGGGAGCCTGAAGAAAGTGAGCTGGACTTTTGAATAGTATTTGTTTTATATAATGTAGCTTACTATAATGGTTTTTCCCAAGAACGTCCACTACATCTTTAATAAAACAGAGGAAAGCTGCTACGGAAGCCCGGGTGTCCAGCTGCAAATGAGTATACATAAATACTGAAACACCACCTCGGCGGCGTTGGAAGTATGCGTCATTAGAAAGAAATGGCAGATTAATTAAGATTTTACTTTCCATAAGAAAGACGGTGCAACAATTCCGAGAAAATCTTTTACGTGGTGACCAATTATCTAAGGAAAAAAGTGTAGATGCCCAAATTGAGACACATTTACTACACTTTTCCCTCACTGGTTCTTATTTTCAATATTCGGGTGTGTTCCCAAATCTGTATCAACACTGAAATGTTAGTATGATGCCAGCTCCAGACCACTTCTACTCTCAGATCTGAGAAAAACAAACTAAATTATTTAAAAACAACAGGAGATATTGAGACTCTTAAGACTCTTGGGATTTAGAAAACTGATTAGGAAATCTAGCTTATTTCTTAAATTTTATGAAATATATAGCATATTTGCTGCTCTTTGTAGCATCAGTAAACAAGTAGAAACTGGCTGTTTTTTTTTGTACAGCAATTCAGCCAGAACCATGTTCTCACTGGCCAATACCGTTGCTATGGAAACTGTACAATACAGCAGTCCTTCAGAGGCAGATTTTCAGGTGGAAGCAACACAAACATAAACAGACTGGAAGTGAGCTGAGTAATCTTGGCTCTGGCACTCACCAGGTTCATGCTTGTGGATTAAAACCTCCACAGCGTTTTGTTTCTGGTGTTTGAGTTGATTCAGACACCGGCAAGAAGCTGGCAAGCCTTATGGTTTGTTTTACTTGGATGAAGAAAAAACCTCTAGTTTAAGAACAGCTGTTCTCTGGAGACAACGTGAACATTTTGGAGTATTTAACTGAACACATTTTGTTCAATTCAGAAGATCCTAGTTGCATCTTTTCTCATTTTTCTGGACTTTTCACCAAAAATTATACATTGGAGGACTTTGACTGAACAGAAATTGACAATTACTCATTATAATTGATGATTTTCAAACCAGTGTTAATTTCATTGACGACATATTTTCAGGGGTTTTTTTTTGTGAAGAATGAATTTTTGCTGACGACAACTAAAAAACTAAAAATGATCACTTCTATAAAAAATAAATTATGATGAATATTGATAAACATTGTTGATGAATAAAATAATGAAAATCCAATCAGAAAATGGGAAAGATGTCAGGAACGGACAAAAGAATCAGCAAATGGAACGGGCGGGACTAGATGAGAAAAGAACCAGAGGCCAGCGCCGGCCGCTGTTTGAACAAGCATCAGCTGTAGCTACGATGTAGCTCATCATCACCAGGGTGTGAATGTGTGCATGAATGGGTGAATGACTGATTGTGTTGTAAAGCGCCTTGGGGGGGTTCTAGGACTCTGGAAGGTGCTATATCAAATACAGGCTATTTACCATTTATCAAGCTACTGGTAACCACAGACATCATATATTGATGTCTATGCCAGTAACAGTTGAACAATCTACTGTGTGTCTAAAAGGAGAAGATGTCCACGGCGGGGAGGAAAAGCATTAGATTTGACGATCTGAAAGGTATTTGCTTGGTGCGTAAACATCCGGGGTTTCCCTGAGTTTTAAAAGTGTAGCAGTGAGCGTTTGTGGGGGCAGGGGAGGGGGTGGGCTATTTGCAGTAGCTGAACTGAACTTAGAGCTGTGCATCTGGTTGTTTTATTGTTGTTGTTTTGTTTTGTTTTTTTGTGGTGTGGCTACAGCCGATATCAACGTTTGGTGTTCTAGTGGTGCTTTTGTGAGTGAAAAAAAAACGTTCAGGCAGCCCACTTTGGTAAATTAGTGCAGGGAAAACCCTAATAAATACACCTGAAAACAGTTCTTACCCTTAGTTTATCTCCTTGCATTATTAGACTTAATGCCCATTGTTTTGATGGTATGATGTAATTTCCTGTCATGTATTACTGTACACTACGCAGATTTGTTTACTTTATTAATATTGAGCTGGGGTGGTGAATCCAGATCCATCGAGGGTTGGGATCCAGCATGTTTTAGTTGTTTCCCTGCGTTAACGTACCTGATTTTAAATCAGCAATATGATTAACGGGCTTCTGCAGAGCTTGGTGAGCTGCTGAACAGGTGAATCAACACCTGAATCAGGAGTGTTGGAGCAAGGAAACAACTAAAACATGATGGATACCAGCCCTCGAGGACCAGGGTTCCCCACCTCTGATATTGAGAGACACAATTTCAAACTGTCAATGTGCATTTTGGTATTGTCCAATATTGATTGTTATCAAAACCATTATAAATATAGTTTTGTTGATCCAAAGTGTGAAATGTAGACTTTTCATATTGTTTTACAGTTTTAAGTAGGTGTAGTTTACATTTACTTTACACTAGTTAAAAATTATTGCATCAGAAGAAATATCTATATATTTTAGTCAACTAGTAAAATAAGATAAATTAAAAGAATTTTAGTCAAAAGACTAAGACTAAAATTAAAATGCCTTGTCAAAATTAGCACTGTTGCAAACATCTCTCATCTGAAACAGCAACGCAACTCTTCCATTGCCTTTGTTCACTCTTCTGTCCTCTCATCATCTGTCCATCATTCCCGTCTTTGGTCTCCATCAAAGTTAACCGGAAAAAAGACACGTTGAGTTTTACATCGTTGTCTGTTAGTGTAGCCAACCGTGGAGCAGACCATTACGATTTTGCTGTGAAATCAACAAAATAAAAGCATTCTAAGGCTTGTTTTGACTAGTCACAGGAGTTTCAACGTGCATAAGTTTCTCTACCGTCCATCATGGGCGGTCCCATTAGCGGCGTGACATCACATGGAATGGGTCAATTTTATTTCTGTAGCTAATGAAGGTGTTGTGGGTTGAAGAACATGTTCACATATTACCTGTTTTTCAGTAAAGGAAACTTTTGAGTAAAACCAGACAACTTCATTTTAAAACTAACGGGATTTTTTTGGCCATTCAAATAGTCTGTTGGTGTCAAGTTGACATTTTCATACTCAGTGATGATCTGGGGCCCCGTGTCATCTGTAGGTAGTGGTCCACAGTGGTTTCTGAAGTTTAGTCAACGCAGACACCTACCAGGACATTTTAGAGCTCCTCATGCTTCCTTCTGCTGATCAGATTATGGAAACGCCAATTTCTTTGCTAGCTGGACTTGGCACCTGCCCACACTGCTAAAGGTAGCAACATCTGCTTCAGTGGTGTTACTGGGCTTGATTGGCCAACAAACTGGTCTGACCATAGAGACTCTATGGGTTACTCTCAAGAACCAGAGTGACTGACTGATGGGTTAGGGTTAGCCTGACCCTAACCCAGGCCGATGGCCACCATACCACAATATACTCATGCCACGCAATTCTACCAAGTACTGAGTGAACAAAAATGAACGTACTTTTCAGAAGCCACAAATTTCTCTTAAAAAAAATTTTTGTCGCTCATGCAAAGCTCTCAATTTACCAGTCGATCTACGTTCCAACCCTCACCTATGGTCACGAGCTTTGGGTAGTGACAGAAAGAATGAGATTGTAGATACAAGCAGCTGAAATGTGGGCTCTCCCTTAGAGATAGGGTGAGAAGCTCAATCATCTGGGAAGGGCTCGGAGTAGATCCGCTGCTCCTCCAAATTGAGAAGAGCCGGTTGAGGTGGCTCAAGCAGCTGATTAGGACGCCCCCTGGTGAGGTTTTCTGGGCACGTCCAATCAGGAGAAGACCTAAGGGAAGACCCAGGACACGCTGGAGGGACTATGTTTCTCAGCTGGCCAGGGAACGCCTTGGGATCCACCCAGGAAGAGCTGACCCAAGTGGCTGAGGAAAGGCAAGTCTAGGCCTCTCTGCTTAGGCTGCTGCCCCCGCGACTCAACCCCAGATTATACTAAAAGAGAGGCAGTTTTCCACTCTGCGTGCATCAAATCTATACGAGATTCACTTTGTGAGATGAATGACAGAAAATATTTAACTTTTCCATGAGTCTCTAATTTTTAAAGATGTATTTGGGATAATAAATGTGTCTGTAACATTCAGACATAGTTAAAGCACCAAACTAATTAGTGACCTACTTTACTGATTGAAATACACTTTATTGATCCCAGAGGGAAATATAATCATGCAACACAAAAATAATAATTTTGGAATATATATATATATATATATATATATATATATATATATATATATATATATATATATATATATATATATATATATATATATTTAGAATATTTTAAATATATTTTAATTTGAAATTAAATTATTTAAAATAATTTAAATGTAAAGCACTCAAAATTATTTGGTAATACATTAACATTTAATTTAAATAAAAAAATTAACAAATAATTTAAAATGTATCATGCTGCTATAAAAGCAGATAAGAGCACTACGGGAGCCTGGATGTCAGTACAAATAAAAATGCTGTTTTTCCCGGGAATGTTGAGGTTTGGAGATGGAACCATATGGAAAAAAACATGGCTGGATCCTACTCCACAGGAGACGTGGGTGAGCAAGTTCTACAACTTGTACTTGGCTGATTTTTAAAAACACTAGAGGTGACAAAATAGCTTTCAAACAACAATTTGTCATTGATTTAAAACCCTGATAGAACTGTTCCTTTTAAGGAGTCAACTAAGACTCTGAAATGCCTGAAATTTATACAAGAGTTGCAAACAAAGTAGTGACTCACCACTGAAAGGCGTTATAGTGGAAGTAGACCATTCCGAGGCCATACAGAAATGCAGCATTCTGGACAGAATGGAGAAAATAAACATTGAGAATTAAAATAAACCAGGAGTGTAATTAGTTATTCATCAATGTGTATTGTAAAACATACAGCTTTAATTATCAAATAGTTTTTAAGCTACGATGACAAATCTACAGCTTAAAACACTTTTTCACGCCTCTTAACATTCTAACATAGTAAAGCTATAAATATATTGTGGAGATCAAACAAAAAAAAACATGAAGTGGTTCTCTGGCGTGTGTCAAACCCTCAGCCAATAACACGGCTCGGTCCGAAAGCAACGACTGGACCATCCTGTTGTTGGTCTCGCTGCATTTACCTGGGTCCTCCATTCATTACGCGCTTTTAGCAACAGAACACCACTGGTGTGAGAGGTTCTCCGCTCAATAATATCAGAGAAGGAGAAACAGCCGGCTGCTACCACTTCAACTTTTGGACAAAGTGCCAGCCGTGTTCAGTATCCAGACAATAGGCAAAGTATGGATCTATCAGTACATCCTGGAACTTTATATGTATGGTCAAACATTCTTCTTTGCTGTTTTCCTCTGTGCAACAGTGATGTTAGCAGTAGCTCAGGCTAGCGTTAGCAGTATTTTGGGTTAACGTTAGCAGTAGCTTGAGCTAGCGTTGCTCTGCGGTTAGAATTACCACCATCAACATCTATATATAGCCAATGTTGAAGTGGTTTGGGACATGCTAATGTAAGGTGGTGTCTACGCCTATGACATGTTAAACCAGCTTTTCTTAGGACAAACCGTTTCTATGCGGCCATTACAACGTTACTAATTGACATAGAAAAGCAGGTCGGAAATGGCACTGGCTTGTTGGTAAGCTACATTAGACACATCGAGCTGCTTTTATTCAACAAGGTAAATGTGGTTTTGATTTCTAGCACCTCTTTAAACCAGTCAAGATGGATCTTCTACACCTGTGGCTAACACAGATTACTGATGATGTCATAACCTTGCAGCTGGTTCCCCAACAACAACAGCAAAAGCTATAACCAACATTTTCTCACCACATGTGTCAAAGTCTCATTCAAAATGACTCTGAAACCTGAAACCACATGTGACCCTGACATCTAACCCCAACTGAAACCATACATGCTTCCTGTGAAGGAGTCGAGGCGTCACACGCCATTTACGTGTGGGTTCTCCATGTAATAATCTGTCGTAGTAAAACAGGCGTCTTACCTTCCAGTAGTCTGACTGTAAACTGTAGTACCTCTGGTATGCTGATAATGCTGGAATTCAAAAATATAAAATATTAGATTTACAAATAATATCAAGATTAAAGTAAATTAGAGACAGAGCGACTCACCTTTCGGATAATCCTCCAAGAGGAGGTTGAAGTGACCGAGCTGGCAGAATATTTCGGGTTCCACTTTGCCCTCGGCCTTGAGGATGAGCGAATCATAGCAGCGAACAGCCTGGAGGAACAGCATTAAAATAGTACGGGTTAACCTCGGAATTGGGCAATGTCACCAGACTTTTCTTTTGTCAGCAGATGTGATCACTTCAATCGCAAATCTGCAAGAATGAGTTTTAATAAACATCACTGAGTAACCGGCCCGTACTCAGGAGTTCTTGAATATTGTGTTTTTTTAGAAAACATATGCTTGACTGATCCAACCTGAGTTTTCCAGCTCCAATCTGAAACCAAAAGCATCACCCAAGCGTGAAAAGCATCACTTTCACTAAATTCTCACATTACAGTTCATCATTTCCCTCCCTTCTTTTGGATTTCTGTGCCATTCCTTTTAAAAAAGGACATTTCTTAGATGTCTTTTAGTAAAGAAAAGGACCATCTAACCCATTGGTTATCCTATTAACTTCACCCGGGGGGTGGGGGGGTCACATCAGACGGAAATCTAATTATTTTGGAATAAATAAATGTATGATGCAAATCATAAAAAAGCTCAGAATTATGGAATTCTGAGCCTATTAAACATTGCACATTACACTGGACTAGCCGTTAGCTCATCAATCCAACATGGCGCAACCACCATTTCTCCACTGAATTAGATTAGAGGTGTTAAAAATGACAAGTATCTCATAAAACACCAACACTTGGACCACAGGAAGCTTTATTAACAGCAAGATCAAGTGGATGTAATAAAAAATACGGCCACAAAAACAATCCAAATCATTATTACTTCCCTAAAAAGACATTTATAATCATCTTTATTCTATTTTTTAATGACATAACCACATGTTTACATACTGGACATAATGAACGGATTATTTAGTTATATACAATCATTTCATGTTTTTATATATAAGAAGATTTCTACAATAATTTTATAGTTTTTGTGGTAAGACTTTAATGTATTATTTCATTTGTGTTATAAATAAATAAAAATACAAACTTTTATACTTTCAAGCATTTAGATGGAACAAGTTTCATTTTGAAAACTGATAGTTTCGTTTCTGTCCAGTTATTCAAAGTTAGCGTCAAAGCCATCCAGTAACTAACTAGTGGTGATACGCTGACCCAGTTCTGTCAGCAGCGTTGAACCCACTCTCATCTATAAACCAAGCCACGGAGCGGCGGCACGACCGCACAGCCAGACAGGTTTATAACAAACTAATAAACCAAGAGTGAGTTACAAAACACATCAAAGCAGTCAGACATTAAGAAATGGACTGAATAAACAACAATTAATACAAGATTTTTCAAAATTAAATCAAAATTTTGTTCATTTGTTGCTTTCTTACTCCATTTGCATCTGAAACAACAACAGTGTTTAGATTTGATACGTGAATACGTTTTCTAACACATGCTAATGAGGCGGACATCCTAATTATTTACCTTTAAACCAGAAAATTCAAGTATGTGCCAAATTATGTCCCCAACAACACAATCAAACAACTACAGGGTTTAAATTAGCTTCAACAGGCATAACGGTGCAACTCAATGGTAATTTCATTTTAGAAAGTCAAAGTTACGCATAAATATGATCACTGGATCTCAATGAAAAAGTTATAAACAAAATATACAAACTCAACCAAAAAGGTTTAACAGCAGTTAATGCAAATACACATGATGACCTTTACAACTGTGTAAAATGTTGTCCTCATGCCAGCAGAATTATAACAACATTCTAACAGGAAGTGCTACAGTAGCTAGCTTCCCTTCCAATTTTTAAGAGAAAAAACATGTAACGTGAAATTTATGGTGGTGGAAAAGTGTACTAAAATATTATTTGCTGTTCATAACTGTTGAATATTTTAGCAGAGACGTTTTAAGACACCAAAAAGTACTTTGAAGCTGCTCCACTTAGTCTAGCCGATAGCCTATCAATCTCATCCATATTTTGCCAAACTGAGGCCAAACAAACAGCTATTTACGACAACTAAAATGTTAACTGCTTATAACATTTCCACAGAAATCAATTTTAAAACATGCAATCTTTCCATATATGGAGGTAGGTTTAGTCACAATTTAGTGCTATTGTTGTGATTATGGAACAATTCTCAAAACCAGGAAGACAAAATGTCCCAAATGTGTAAAACTTAGTTTGACTTCACTTAATGCAACAAAAAAAACAACAACCAGCGTCTAATTGTAGATGGTCTTAACTAGTTTTAACAGTAAAACGTGCAAAAAATACCATGAAAATAATGAGTAGTGCACAACTGAAGCATGCTAATGAGCAGAAGCTAGCTAATAAAGCCAATAAAACCAGTTTGATCATAAATTTATAATGAAAATGTTCATTAAAGGAAGACTGAACACATGGTTTGAGTCTTTACAGTGTTCCAGCTTCAAATAAAGGGTGTGACGAGTTCACATTTTGGTGGTGGGGGGCAATTTTAGGAGAGTTACATGCGTCTATTCTATTGGATTGTTGTGGGTCTTTCCATTTACTTGGACCCTCGTGTTCTCGCGAGATTTGCCAAACTGGTACGGGCACACTGGTGCCTTCTGCTCCTCCCGTGCAGCTAATGGTAAAGGAGCAGTTCCACTTCCTAGTGCACACCACCTAGCGTGCAAATTCACTCAAGCCCCCCCACCCCCAAACCACGAGCTGTCAACACCACCACATTCTACACATTTGGTTTATTTTCACCTTAAAAAGTGGATGTTCTGTATTTTGTAAGCATGTGAAATGCGCTCGAGACGTTTGGCCGTGACTGTAAACAAAGGAGCCGAGAGCCCGTGGGTCGGGGAGAGGGTCGCACGTTCAGAAAGCACCACGAGCGAGTTTGGGGCAATACGTTAGCATCAAATTGGTGATATACCTATCGGCGTAGCTCCGCCACGTCCCGCCATCTTGGACAGCCAGCCATTAACGTTACTATCAGCTAGTTCCTATTTACCTCACCCGAAATTTCACATCAACTCCCGCCGAAGTGCGGATAGTCATAAAAATGTACGCGTCGAATCCACACATAAAGTGCGGTGACGGTTTGCGGATGCTAACTAACCTAGCAAAAGAACGTCAACGGGTGAGCTGCAGGAGAGAACGCTGCTGTTCCACCATCCCTCACAAATAAATAACAACTTCAGCATAAACACATGGGTTTATCTGCCGTATTAACGTAATGTGGTGTTGGCAAAACTTTCCTCATTACGGTCTGCAGGACAGAAAACCATGACGACATTGTGTTCGGGGGTATAAGTGCAAGTGCACAAGGAGGGGTACGCTGCTAGCGATACGGGCGGTTGTGAAGGGCGTTAGCTTTGTAAACTAAAACATGGTAGCGGTAAAGGGTCGGATAAAATAAAAGAGAAGTGGTTTGTCCGCTATGAGGTAGCCGCAGGTGCAGGCTCGCTCTTCATCGGAGGGGAGCAGCTAACTGCGGCTAGCTGGCCTTGGTCCCTCCGAAGCGAGTGGGCCACCTGAATTCGGCCTATGTTGTTACTTCCAGTGGAAATTCACCCCCCTGCACGACTGTTTACAGCCTCGAATGAGTCTCGTGAAACACGTTTGCTTATAATAAAAAGATACATCCAGTTAGAATAACTACCTTCATCAACAGGGCCTTCGTTCTGGCGCCATCTTCATGAAGCTTCTGAAATCCAAACAGTGAGCTGCAAAAGCAACAAGACAACATAGGCGGTTCAGTCGCTTGCAGACGCGATTCGGGGACATTTCCAACAAGAAAATGAAGCGGCTATTTTTTTCTATAAATAAATGTGCAAGTGAGTGCACAGAGACGCAAATCTGACCTGTCGATCCCGGCCAAAGTGTCCCTCTCCTGGGCTGTCAGTGTCGGAAAGTCCTCCTCTGTTTCACTCGCTTTTCCCGCCGCCATTTTCTTTCCCTCATCACCACCAGAAGAAGCCGAGCCGAGACTCCGAGCAGCAGCGCAGGCAGCAGCGGCGAGAGACACACCGCACGATTGCATGGAAAACCGCGACGCGAGGGGCAAACGGTCTGCTCCACCGAATCAAAGGAAGGACGCCAAAGAAAACAAAACGATCAAAAACTTTTTCCCAGGATGATAAGATGCGATTCGATATCCTTTCGGAGGGGGGGGACACAAGCGCTCTCCGGGTATCTCCTCAAACGTCACATTTTTCATCACAAAGTTCCCGTCACCGTAATGCACGTAACTGAGTAAAGCATCCAAAATGAGGATAGTAGACAATTAAATGCGTTTAGGCTGCGGAGATAAAGTTGTTATAATTGTGAAAGGCAAGCGAACCCACGCGCCGCCGTAGCCACACCCTCTTCCCCATCGCTGACCAATCAGAAGGCTCCATTCCTACCATATGACTTCCCTGCTGTAACGTTTTTTGCCTTAAATATTCATTTTCTCCATGAAAACCTCACATTTGTACCACATTAATATTCAAGAGGCTTTAATGGTGGTTACCATGCTTCGTGTGTGTATTAGAGGCTTCATTTGAATAATAAACGTAATACTTTTATTAAAATGACTAACATCTAGTCAGTGATGCACTGTCAATTGGCAGTGAGTTTTATGCACTTTCTGCACTTTTGTAATTTTTTTATTCCCCAAATAAAAAATAAATGTGCATTTTGAAGCTAATTTTGTGAAACTGATCAATTTAATCAAGATTTAAGTGTTTTTCTAACTGACGTGGCAAAGCGTCACGGCATGGGCGTGGTCTGACAATTGTCAACATCCTGATGACATAACTAGTTTCACCAAAATGGCGACGGTGGAGCAGAGAGAAGGTTAGTGATTGTGTTTGTTACAAACACTTTCGCTATTTCTACCCCAAATATCGTGGATATTTTGACGCTTTCACACTATTTTTGTTAAATTGATATGTGGAGTTCCGTTAAGAATATTTCCCAGAGATTAAAAAGGCAACCTGCGTGTGAACGATGTTAGACTAACCCAGCTAGTTTTCACAATAAAATCATTTTACTGGTTGGGTCCACAATCTTTACCAGTAAACGGCTATTTTTGTCCTTTCATTCGCCTGATGAAAATTATCTACAGACAAAATGTTGAAACTAGCACACCTCATTTGGTTCTCTTGTCAGATAGAAAGAAAAAAAAATATATGAAAAGGAAAATATACACATATGTCAACACTTTGAGATGACCAAAACCAAGACTAACTAAATTATTTAATGATCTCACATTTAAACATTAAGAATAAAATTTCAGCATAATTTTAAACACTGAATACAAGATTTACTGTAATTTGCTATGTTTATATTACTGTAATTATTCTAATAAGGTAACAAAGTAAATTGTTTAGGCTTTAATTTAGAATTCTATTGAATTATGAAAACATTTTCAGAGCTATATTATTCACTAAATTTTTTTTTTGTATCTATAAACTTTATTAAAATACAAAAAATTGAGGCAAGAAAACAGACTCGAGAAAACTAAAATAGGTTTGATATTTCAATTTGTAGATGGTGAGGTTGATCTAAATAGGATTTTAGCGAGATTAGTGTTTTGGTATGATGACAAAATATTAGTAAAAAACTCACAATAATGAGAATTAATGTGTTCCACAGCGGGTCAGGACGACCCAGAGAGTGATGATGAGGTGTACGAGGTAGTGGACCTGACGGAGTACGCCCGGCGGCACCAATGGTGGAGCAGAGTGTTTGGGAACAACTCCGGCCCCATTGCTGAAAAGTATTCAGTGGCTACCCAGCTCATAATGGGAGGGGTGACTGGATGGTAGGAAAAGGCACAAATATTTATAATATTTGAGATATATATATAAATAGAGAGAGAGAGATATTTTATATATATATATATATATATATATATATATATATATATATATATATAGCTATACCGGTATATGGTTTGTTATGGATGTTTACTGTTAGGTTACCAACGTAGAATTTTAAGTCAGGGTAAAAAAAAAATCACATTTTCATTAAAATGGTCTATTCTTGCTTGTACGTACTCTTGTTAGCTACCAAAACTCTTATGATAAACAATAATATAATTTATAGAACATGTTGGATGTTTTATTTACCATAACTATTCTAGTTTATCTCATCAATCAGAAAAATAAAGGGAACACTTTAACAACACAATGTGACTCCAAGTTCACACTTCTGTGAAATCAAACTGTCCACTTAGGAAGCAACACTTATCGACATTCAGTTTCACCTGCTGTTGTGCAAATGGAATAGACAACAGGTGGAAACTATAGGCAACTAGCAGGACATCCCCAATAAGGGAGTGGTTTTGCAGATGGTGACCACAGACCACTTGTCAGTTCCTCTGCTTTCTGGCTGATGTTTTGGTCACTTTTGAATGCTGGCGGTGCTTTCACTCTAGTGGTAGCATGAGACGGAGTCTACAACCCACACAAGTGGCTCAGGTAGTGCAGCTCATCCAGGATGGCACATCAATGCGAGCTGTGGCAAGGTTTGCTGTGTCTGTCAGCGTAGTGTCCAGAGCATGGAGGCGCTACCAGGCGACAGGCCAGTACATCAGGAGACGTGGAGGAGGTCGTAGGAGGGCAACAACCCAGCAGCAGGACCACTACCTCTGCCTTTGTACAAGAAGGAGCACTGCCAGAGCCCTGCAGAATGACCTCCAGTGGGCCACGAATGTGCATGTGTCTGCTCAAATGGTCAGAAACAGACTCCATGAGGGTGGTATGAGGGCCCAACGTCCACAGGTGGGAATTGTGCTTACAACCCAACACCGTGCAGGACGTTTGGCATTTGCCAGAGAACAATAAGATTGGCAAATTCACCACTGGCGCCAGTAAGACAATAGGTGCGTTTCCTTTATCGGAACTTCGGGGTAAATTTACAGGAAGTTCCCTACGTGCGCTTGTCACCACTTGACCGGGCCAGCCGAAGGGCGTTTTCCGGAACCTTCTGAGTACCTGATCAGGGGTAGGTACTCGGAATGGCCCGATGGAGTGGCTGAGCGGAACCTTTGGTTAACTCACGCTGATTGGTTGTAACTCAGTAGGAAATGACATCAGCAGACGTTCTCCAAAACAACCGGCAGTAGTAAAATTAGAAGAGTTGCAGGTGAAGCAGAATGGAAGCAAATGGAATAAGCAATGGTGTTTAAAATTAAACTCCCGACACCGGAAAACATGGCGGAATTCCCCCACATCGCCTTAATTCACGGGGCTTTGTTGTCTCACAGAGCGCTGTAAAAACTGAGATTCTGGTCTTTGAACACCACATTTTACATCACGCAGCTACTCTCGTCCTCTGAATGGATTAAATTATGATAAACTTCAACAGAATAAATACGTTTAATGTTATTATTGTTACTGTGGATGCTTTCTGGCGCTGATCAGTGACATCACTCACTGCCGAAGCAGTCGCGATATGCTGATGTCTGTGCAAAGTCCTGAAAGAGCTGAATTTGAATGGAGACACAAGAGCTGAGAGGACTGGGACCTTGAATCTCCCGGTCTTTTCCCCGTCCCAGAATTTACCCTGAAGTTCCGGCAAATGGAAACACACCTAATGCTAGACCTCATGTGGCTAGAGTGTATCAGCAGTTCCTGCAAGACGAAGGCATTGATGCTATGGACTTTTAAGGACATTACATCAAAGTTGGATCAGCCTGTAGTGTGTTTTTACACTTTAGTTTTGAGTGTGACTCCAAATCCAGACCTCCGTGGGTTGATAAATCTGATTTCCATTGATCATTTTTGTGTGATTTTGTTGTCAGCACATTCAACTATGTAAAGAACAAAGTATTTAATAAGAATATTTTATTCATTCAGATCTAGGATGTCTTGTTTTTGTGTTCCCTTTATTTTTTGAACAGTATATATATATATATATATACAGAGAGAGAGAGAGAGATATAAGAGATATATATATATATATATATATATATATAGCTACATATGGTTTGTTATGGATGTTTACTGTTAGGTTACCAATGTAGAATTTTAAGTCAGGGTAAAAAAAAAAAATCACATTTCCATTAAAATGGTCTATTCTTGCTTGTACGTACTTTTGTTAGCTACCAAAACTCTTATGATAAACAATATTATAATATTATAATTTATAGAACATGTTGGATGTTTTATTTACCATAACTATTCTAGTTTATCTCTTCATAGGCATCTTTGTTTCCTTATCCTCTTTTTTTAAAATCTGTTTACAGTCTAGCTACTTTAACGAAAAGAAACAGACGGAAAAACGATTGGGTCAGAAAAAGTCAGTCTTTTCTACGTCACAGGGAACATTCATTTCCATGGCCCCGCCCACCTGGGTTCGGGACCACCCACCAAAAGGAGAGCGTACAGCGCGTCTCGGCTAGTAGAAGCTAACCATGGCGGAACACATTCGGGCTTGTGTTATTTGTAAAGATAAAACATCGTCTTTGGGTTTTTTACCCAAGAAAGAAGAGAGAACGAAAGCAGCGGAAGAGTCACGTTGCTGTTAGCCAATCAGAGGCAGGATGTTTGCATATCATGAATATTAATGAGTAAGACTCCAAAGCCTGTCGTTTTCCACCCCCCAACTCCTCCAAAAACTGTATATTTCGTGAAACAGGAGCGCCAGATTTTTTTTTTCAACAGACGACTCACAAAGCATTCATTCATAGGCCTGGAATATACTTGCTGTTTAACGACGCGTACGCGTGTTTAAAATGCGTAACTTGCGTTGATTTAAAACTTTGTTTGTGCGCATCCCCAGAAATTCACGCGACGCGTTCAAACGCTGAAATATACAAGTAACCAGTAGGTGGAGTTGAAAAAACGAGTGAGACACACTCACCATGGTCACGCCATCTCGGGTTTAGAGGTCTTTCATACTATCTACGATACCGCTGCTGTCTTTTTTTCTGCCGTGATCTCAAAACTAACCAGTTACTGATCTTTTTTATTGACGCCATGTTTGTTTTGGTTGTACCCACAAACCGGGTTCTCTATCCGGTCTGAGTTCTCCAATGTGCCCCCTAGTGGAACACTCCAGTACTCCATGCCGTGTAGCAGCAAGTATGTGAACAAAGACGCACCGGCAGCAACGCGAGGTTAAAAAGCAAATATATTCCGGCCCATAGAAATCACAAAAAACGAGACCTTTATTAAAAACTAAATACTACAGCTTGCGTGTTTTTCGCTATATTCTTTATCAATAATATAAAAATTCTTAGATTTTGCTGTATGCTAAGTTAAATTTGGGGCCGTTCTGCTGATCTAGTCAAATAAATCTTCTTGTTGGATTTGTTGTCCTGGAAATGTATTAGATTGGATTTTCCAGCAGGGTGAAAAGATGCAAAGCTGGTCAGAATTTCTTTAACAGAAATTTAAATAGTTTATTCAAAGAAAAACAAAAATTTTCTCTTTATTTGGTCATTTAATTGAATTTTGAGATTTATATTGACTTAATTAATGCCTGAAGAAACAATCCATCCTTTCGTGTCCAGGTGTGCCGGCTATGTTTTCCAAAGGGTCGGGAAAATCGCAGCTACTGCCGTCGGTGGAGGATTCCTCCTGTTACAGGTAAGAACACGGAAACGCCGCGTTTACGTAATCCTGTCAGTGAAGTGCTGGTTTGATGGATGATGATGCCAGCTGCACAGCATGCCGCTCAGCTGGTCCTCTCTGCAGAGCAGAACAACGAGCCATCTGGATTCTCCAACAGCATTGTTACTAACGCTGTTAATTTAATTTGTCGTTTAAATGTAAAACAAAGATGGATTTCTTCATTTACACGCCATAATTCACACCTGCAGATTGCCAATCACAGCGGCTACGTGCAGGTGGACTGGAAGAAGGTGGAGAAGGACGTAAACAAGGCCAAGAAGCACCTGAAGAAGAAAGCCGACAAAGCAGCTCCTGAAATAAACTCGTTCATTGAGGAGGTAAAGGTATCTGGAACTAAATCTTGCTTTTTCCTTCATGTTTTTGCCTATTTTTATCTGAATTCTGCTCATTTTTCATCTCATGCTCCTAAAATGTCCACTTTCCTGTGTTTGTGTGCTGGCTGCAGGGATGATGTTCATCTTGAGCTAAATAGAGCCCTCTAGTGTTGTGTTGATGGTACTACACAGCTCCAGCAACACATGGGGCTCAGAATCAGAACTACTTTATTGACCTGGGGGAAATTGTGTTCACGTAGGGGCTGCAGGAAGTAAAGACAAGAAGACAAACATCTTAAATAACTTAAAATGTTACAAAAATTATTTTACAATGTTAAGAAAATCATTTAATGGTGTCCATTTATAATACCTGTAGAAATATTAATAATATTGCAAAGGACGGTGAAATAAACAGTGGTTTTGTTCACTCGTGCACATGTATTCCTCAACCGTATCCATGGTGACCGCCTGGATGAAAACGGGTCACTAGGGTCAGAGAGTGTGTCCAAAATCAGGAGCTGCGTCCTTCGAAGGACCACGAAGACAAAGTGAGCTGTTGTGAAACCGGACGGTCCAACCTTCAGATTCATTCCTGCACTGATTTTGGCTTGTGTTTTGTTGCCTAGCAACCCCTCGGCGGTGCGTCATATATATTAAAGCTTAATGCACCAAAAACAAAATTAGCTTAGCAGCAACAAATGAAGAACTACAGGAGTTTTCACAAAAAAACCAAAAATGCTCTATGTTTTTAATTTCTGTCCAGTTTAAAACTGTAATCCTCGCCCTCTTTGTCCGCCATTTTTACAAGAACAAAAATCTCCCTGTGGGCCCGAGATGAATCCTGGGATAGTGGACCCATCTTTGAAATTTGGGGAATATAGGGACGTGTCCTTCAGCTCCTCTAAATCCGAGACCATGGTCTTGAGTCGGTAAAGGGTAGAATGCCTTCTCCAGGTCAGAGATGAGGTCCTGCCCCAAGTGGAGGAGTTTAAGTATCTCACGGTCTTGTTCGCGACTGAGGGAAAAATGGATCAGGACATCGATAGGTGGATTGGTGCTGCGTCTGCAGTGATGTTAGCGTTGTACCGGTCTGTCGTGGTGAAGAGAGAGCTGAGCCAGAAGGCGAAGCTCTCAATTTACCGGTCGATCTACGTTCCTACCCTCACCTATGGTCACGAGCTTTGGGTAGTGACCGAAAGAACGAGATCATGGATACAAGTGGCCAAAATGAGTTTCCTCCACAGGGTGTCTGGGCTCTCCCTTTGAGATAGGGTGAGAAACTCGGTCATCAGGGAGGGGCTCGGAGTAGACCTGCTGCTCCTCCACATCGAGAGGAGCCAGTTGAGGTGGCTCGGGCATCTGGTTAGGATGCCTCCTGGACGCCTCCCTGGTGAGGTTTTCCAGGCACGTCCAACCAGGAAGAGACCCAAAAGAAGACCCAGGACACGCTGGAGGGACTATGTCTCTCGACTGGCCAGGGAACACCCTGGGATTCCTCCGGAGGAGCTGGCCCAAGTGGCTGAGGAGAGGGAAGTCTGGGCCTCTCTGCTTAGGCTGCTGCCCCCACGACCCGACTCCGGATAAGTGGAAGAGAATGGATGGATAAGGACGCGTTTTGATTATTCTCAGAACTTGGACAGCCTTCGCTACTTCACTGTGATGTAATCAGCCTCGGACGGATGCAGCCACACTTGGACCTCCTGAAGTCCACAGTCAGTCTCTGTCTTTAACACCTGAAGATAATCCTGCTCACAAAGAAAAGTTCAAGTCTAAATCGTCGTTGATGCCAAAGCCAAACGAGCACCATCCTGAGCCGATGCCATCTTTGTAGTTCTTCTGCGTCGCAGCTCTGCCACTAAGCCCACCCAGCATCTCTCTATCTGCAAACATAGAGCGCTGTGATTGGCCAGACCTAAATTATTCGGTTTAACGGTAGACCTGTTGACGCTACAATGGAGCGTGACTAGACCGACCGTTGCTACAGCTTGTCGAGATTTCTAGGCTACCTTTTTTCATATTTCATGTTAATCTCATAATTTCTGAGATTATTCCCTGACTTTGACCCGTCCCTGTTGATATTTATTTACGTTTTTCCTGTTTCCTGCAGGCCACAGACTTCATAAAGAGAAACATTGTCCTGTCAAGCGGGTTTGTCGGAGGATTCTTTCTGGGATTAGCCTCCTAACGCTGCCGCTCGCCTCGTCCTCTTCATTTACTGTTAATCCCATCGCTACACTGGTCTGGTTGCTTTCCACTGGTTGCCCCTTTGCCCCATTGATTTATCACTTAATGAGGGAGGGGTTAGTCGTGTCAGATCATTCCGCTGGAATCCTGCACATTTTGATTTCTGGAATGTACTGTGAGTTATTTTTGTTTTGGTTTTCCAGACGTGAAACACGTCAAGCTGCCTCCAACCAGCAGATTCCAAGTTTGTTATTGGAATTTTCTTGCCAAAATCAAAAGTGACTTCTTATGTAGCTGTAAACTTTGTGAAGGACATTATTAGTCTGACATTTCTAAATGAATATTTAAATGAAATCCTTTATTTTACTCAGCTGTGCGGTGTTCTTTATCAACCAGCTGGTTAGCGGTTGTTAAACGACATCTTGGAATGACCGTGACTCACAATTGCTGTTACTTAAATGTAATGGTGGAGTTCTATTAACTCAGTTTAAATATAAGATTAAATTTAAGTTACTTTATTCTTGCTTTTTTTATCAGGTTTACAGAATTTGTTCTTTGTGTTAAAACATTTATTTTGTCTGGTTTTGTTTTTATTTAATATTATTTTGATAATGCTGTTTGAGATGTTTCCATTGTGTCTTTTATGAAATAAAGTTGCTGGAGTTTGTTGAAAACAACGGAATGTCCTACGAGACTTGTGTTATTTAGGGACGTGTGAACATTTACAATGGTGAAAATGATCTTTTTTGCATTTTTATTCATTTGATAAGAGGCGTGTAACGGCAAGAATCTGGTGATATGATATACATCACAATACATTGGAGACAATAATAAAAAAATATATCACAATAAAAAGACGATACAATAAGGCTGGGCGATATGGCCTAAAATCAATATCACGGTAAATTGAGGAGTTCACCTCGATAACGATAAATGGACGATAACTACATGCATGCGCAAAAACAAGTTGTCCACTAGATGGGGCTGTCACAGGTATTAACGTTGAGTCATGTTGTCATGTGACTTAAGGTGGTACAGCTTCTTAAAGGGACATGAACATCACCAACCTGCACATCTTTTCATTTTTTATTACCAAATTAGTTGACGTGAGAAAAATTATATATTTTTGATTTATCGCCCAGCCCTATGATACAATATACACTCACCGGCCACTTTATTGGGTACACCATGCTAGTACCAGGTTGGACCCCCTTTTGCCTTCAGAACTGCCTTAATCCTTCATGGCATAGATTCAACAAGCTACTGGAAACATTCCTCAGAGGTTTTGGTCCATATTGACATGATAGCATCACGCAGTTGCTGCAGATTTGTTGGCTGCACATCCATGATGTGAATCTCCCATTCCACCACATCCCAAAGGTGCTCTATTGGATTGAGATCTGGTGACAGTGGAGGCCATTTGAGTCCAGTGAACTCATGTTCAAGAAACCAGTCTGAGATGATTCCAGCTTTATGACATGGAGGATTATCCTGCTGGAAGCAGCCATCAGAAGATGGGTACACTGGTCATAAAGGGATGGACATGGTGAGCAACAATACTCAGGTAGGCTGTGGCATTGCAACAATGATCAATTAGTACTAAGGGGCCCAAAGCGTGCCAAGAAAATGTCCCCCACACCATCACACCACCACCATGAACCGTTGATAGAAGGCAGGATGGAGCCATGCTTTCATGTTGTTGACGCCAGATTCTGACCCTACCATCTGAATGTCGCAGCAGAAATCGAGACTCATCAGACCAGGCAACATTTTTCCAATTTAGGTGAGCCTGTGTGAATTGTAGCCTCAGTTTCCTGTTCTTAGCTGACAGGAGTGGCACCTGGTGTGGTCTTCTGCTGCTGTAGCCCATCTGCCTCAACGTTCCACGTGTGGTGCGTTCAGAGATGCTCTTCTGCATACCTTGGTTGTAACGAGTGGTTATTTGAGTTACTGTTGCCTTTCTGTCAGCTCCAACCAGTCTGGCCATTCTCCTCTGACCTCTGGCATCAACAAGGCATTTTCACCCACAGAACTGCCGCTCACTGGATGTTTTCCCTTTTTCGGACCACGCTGTAAACCCTAGAGATGTTTGTGCGTGACGATCCCAGAAGATCAGCAGTTTCTGAAATACTCAGACCAGCCCGTCTGGCACCAACAACCATGCCACATTCCCATTCTGAAGCTCGGTTTGAACTGCAGTGGATCGTCTTGACCATGTCAACATGCCTAAATGCACTGAGTTGCCACCATGTGATTGGCTGATTAGTCATTTGTGTCAACGAGCAGTTGGACAGGTGTACCCAACAAAGTGGCCAGTGAGTGTAGTTTCGCCTCATGATTGAGCTCTATGCGTCTTGGCCAGACTATAAATTCACATACATAGGACGGCTCGCCAGGCTAATGCAAGATATAGGGACTAAAATGCACTCTACCCAGTGCTAGCTTGCTGGTTAATGCTAGATGCAGAAAAAAATGATCAAGACATGTCATTCTTGCTTGTTGCACACATGGATTTAGAACATAGCACATAAAACTAAAACAAATTGCAATAATTGCATTTTAATGAGCTAATTTACAGGGGGCCAATATGTAAGTGAAACAAATTCTATGTTGCCATAATAGAATTGTCTTAAGGTGTTCTTCCCCCTGCATTAGCTGGGATTAGAAAAGCCTGACAGATCAGTAGCTCAGGAGGTAGAGCAGGTTGTCCAGCAATCGGAGGGTTGTGTCCTTGGGCAAGACCCTTTGACCCCCAAGGCATTCATTCCTACTAGAGACCCCTGCAAATGTATGAAAAATATGAGTAAAGTTGACCTTTAACCACCTTTAAGTTTTGGTTTATTTTTGTTCAGACTATTACCAGGTTAACTGATAGAAGACAACACCACGTATGTACACCAAAACAAACAACTGACATCTAAAAACTTCATGTTAAAAGTAGTGAAAGATGTGGAAAAACAAAAAACTTGTAAATTTAATACACTGAAGCTGAAAAGGTCTAAAGTCAGAAACATCAAACATGTTCATCACGATTCTCCAATAGAAAACTATAATTGGAAAAAAATTAAAAAATAACAGGGCTGCATTTCTGTTTGACCTGGTGTTATTTTGCAATTTAAAAAAAATGCTTGTGTTGCTGTTGGTCTCCAGGGTCAGATGGGCATCTTCAGGAGGGCACATTCTGTCAGCAGAGTCAGGGTGGTGATCATATATCTGCTGTTGGAGAACTGAAATGAAACACGTTTGTTACATCACATGCTCTCACTGTAGAAAAAACAACACATACGTCTGACCTACTTTATTTCTATCACTTTATATTCACAAAAATAAAACAGGTGTGTTTAGCATTCTGGGGGAAAAACGCATTGTTGCTAACTGCTAATTCATGCTAGCAACAGATATCCCAAATGAAAGTTTTTACTTCCAATAAGAATTTTATAGTTAATTATTTAACTAATTTAGTGATTAAAGTCATTTAAAATAAATCAAACAACATCGGTATCAGCTGGCCGATCATTTGTATCAAAACCAGAATTGGCGCATCCCTAAAATAAAGTTTACTAGCAAGTGTGTGTGTGTGTGTGTGTTCTTGTGCTTACTACATAGTGAGGACCAAAACAAGTTTTTACCCAACAGAGTGAGGTCATTTTTCAAAGTGAGGACATTTTTGTGGTCCTCACTATTTTTTAAATGGCTACCAGTTGGTTTTAGAGGTCTGGTGTGAATGTGGCGTTGAATTAATGCGAGTCTGTAAACTTAAAGCTAACCGTGGAAGAGGAGGGAGGGGAACGAAAAGGGATTTATTTTTTGTGTGTTGGAGCTAAGTGATTAGTGTAGCTGTTGATTTGGCTTGTTGTAGCGTTAGCAGGGCTGTGCTAGCATCACGACAAGTCCCATTGGTTTTATCTGGATCCCTGCTTGAACGCTGCAGATGTGATTAACAGGAGCGTTTAGCTCCTGCAGATTTGTGAAGAGTATTTGAGGATAACGGGTCTTTTGTGTTTATAGAAAACAGATCTTTGAGTTCAGCTCGTGAAAAATGGAAGCAAAAACAAAAGTGTTGCATTTATATTTTTGTTCAGTCTCTTTGTTCACATCTACTTTTGTTTGTGTGTCATCTTAAACGAGAGGTCAGTGAGGTACCTTGATCCTGCCGTTGTATTTAGCTGATCCCAGCGCTGTGGAGACCTGGCTCAAGTTCCCGGCTGAAAGGTCCAACCTGAAGTGTCGGTAAAAGTGACTCTTAAGCCCCTTCATGAAGGCCGTCGCCTCCTCGATGTCGATCCAGCCCGCTTCCTTGCCACCGTCCCCCGAGCTCTTCTGCACGCTGCTCCACAGGTCCCACGCATCATTGCCCTCGACGATATAGGTTACCTGAAGCGGCGGCTCAACCGGCAGAGTCCAAAGCATTTTTAGCTTCTGGATACTGGTCTCTGTGTTACAGTTCGTCCATAAGGCCAAAAGCCATTCCAGGCCGGTTTGGTTGATCTCCAGGGGTCCAAAAGAGCAGTCAAAATGCTTCTGAAACCAGCATCTGACTGAAGAGGTGAGATTTTGAGCTCCGTTGCTGCCAAACAGAGGCAGACAGGTGAAGTCTTGGGGAAGTGAGCGCAGATATTCAGGATTACCGTTGCAGCAAGTCAGCCAGCCGCTCCACACCAACTTCAGAGGATCATCCTGCTGAGCAAACACTGGCTTTGTGTGTATCTGTGGAAGCGATCAGATCGAGCTTCAGTCTCATTCTCTCCTTGAACAAACACGACGATCTTCACATTCATACCTGTATGAGGACCGTCTCCGGGTCGTCGTCCGCCACCGCCAACCCCTGCACCGTAGAAAACGAGACCTTGAATCCACCTTGAATTTCCACGTCCACCGCCAGACCCTGCTGCTTCTCTGCAGCGATGAACGCAGACAGCTGTCTCGCGTAGCTTTTGAGTTGGGTGTGTCTGAAGTGGTAGAGGGGGCTGACGTACGACAGCTGCCATTCGTTCTTCACCAACAGGGCCAGGTGCTCTGGGTTCACCTCATCCTTGGGAGGAAACGTGTTGGTGTTAGAAACAGGATCACAATCCCACGCCTGACTCAAAAGAAGCAAACATCTACACATATATTATTAAAGCGACGGCCCGGCACAGCTTACAGTGATGTTCTGAGATTTTGGAGCTTTTCTCCTGCTGTCGAGTCTCCGTTTGGTCCATCCTGGAGTCAGACCGAGCCTTGAGGAAATACAGCTACGGAGCGACAGACGGTAGCTCCTACTCTTACTTATCCTCTTCTCCACACCACCAGAGAGAGGAGTCCTCACACTGAAAAGCAGACAGACACATGCAGACTTATCTTTCCCCTGAAAATCACCTAGATGGGAATTTTGACTCTTTTTCCCTTATTTCCTAGTTAAATGACATTCTGACAGACACTTTAATAGAATATATTCAAAAACACAAAGGTCTATGATCAAATCTAATACGTAGGGTTTTATAAATGGGTAGTTTCCCTCTTAAAGAAGGAAAAATACACATCTTCCCAGTAGGAAAATGTCAAGTTTTAAGTTGCTATATTGCTTAGTTTGGTATTAGACGCAAGCCGAATTCATAAGTAGAAATTAATACATATAACTGTATGTTATATAACAATAATAAACAGAGAGTATATAAGTAAAAGTAAAATATTATTCGAGTTTCTGATGAATGAACGCAGTTTGGCAAGATGGCTTCTTCGAAGGAGATCAGTAACTAGCGAAAAACTTACGCAAAATAGAAACATTAGGACGTTTTTGTTTGACAAAAATTGGCTCAGCACTGAAAATAGTAGTTTTCATTTGTAAATAACGAGAATAAGTCAGAATTCTACCTTGTATGAGGCCTCTCCATGTTTGGTGTGCCGTCAAAGCAAACCGGAAACAATATTTGAACACCGCGCGTTACCATTCGGCCACGTGGTTCAGCTCAGCCAATCACGTTCATCTAGACAGGAAAAGATGTTTCGTTCTCAGTTTTTCAAAATAAATGTGATGTAGTAATGATTAAATGTACAATTTTTATTTTAAAAGTGAAAAAAGAGGTGCATCTTTTAAAAACATTTTATAAACTATTCTGCACAAATTCTATAGAACTATTGGACACATAGAAATCATGTCTATATATTTTCTTTCATAATTAGATCATTTGCCTACTATTTTATTTCATAGTCTACTACTTCCTGTTATTCCTTCCTTGTTTGAATACTGATTCAATAATTTGATCCTGTGTAAGGTTAAGGAGTGGGGCTCTCACTGATTAAGTACATTTCCTCTTTTCTCCTTACAATTTCAAACATTTCTGATTTGTTCCAGTGAGTTATTAAACAGATTCTGTCCTTCTGAATTACTATAGTATTGGGTAAAAAAAATTCTCCTACTTCTTTTTGCCATTGTATCTGTTCAGATATATATTTTCTTTTTCTTTTTTGACCAACTTTGTGTTATTTTGAAAAGTTTTACTTCTTTTTCACCAATCTTTTTGCTGTTTTCATCATTTTTTAAATTCCACTTTTCCCTTCAGACTTCTGTTTTCCCGCCAAGACAACACATTTCCTGTAATTTCTGTCCACGGATAAAAGTTTATCTTAAGTGGTCAGATAGAGCCTAAGATGGCAGTTACGTATCTGTAAAATGTGTTAACGTCATTTTTGTGTTTTCTAAGGTTGACAGTCTGGTGAATTAGGCTAACTCGAAACGTGAATCAGCTGTACACGTACATTCAGTGGATCATGATATACCTGGCCAACTTTAGAGCTGGGTTAGATAGTTAAAAAACTCTAAAATAACTTCATTTGACAGTCTGGCCCTGTCCACAGAATCAGAAGGGTTTTATTGCCAGATGTGCGAGAAATCACAACATTAGGAAATTGCTGCGGTACTTTGTGCAAAAAGAAAGATTAAAAATAAGAGATAAGCAAATATAGGAAGTAATAATATACTCATGATAAAATAATTAACATAAAAAGGTGGCAATAATTAGAGAAGCAGCTACTATGTACACAGTGCAGGTACTAATCAGAGTGGATCAGCTTCAGGTACAAACACAACACCGGGTCATGTGACTGGGACCAAGCGACTGGAGTGGGCAGCCCTAGGATTGACATTCATGAGTCCAACAGCAGAGGGGAAGAAAGTGTTCTTGTGGCGAGAGGTTCTGGTCCAAATGGATCTGAACCTCCTGCCAGATGGGAGCGGGTCGAAGAGACAGTGTCCAGGATGACACGGGTCAGCTGTGAGCCGACCTGCACGCCTCAATGTCCTGGAGGTGTACAAGTCCTGTATGGAGGGGAGTCTGCAGCCAATGACCTTCTAAGCAGAGCGTACAACACGCTGCAGCCTCTTCTTGTCCCTGGTGGTGGCTCCAGCGTACCACACGGTGATTGAGGACGTGAGGATGGACTCGATGACTGCGGTGTAGAACTGCCTCATTGACTGTGCTGGCAGGTTGAATTTCTTCAGCTGCCTCAGGAAGTACGTCCTCTGATATAAAGTAGGTAATGTTTCATTAGAAAAGTCCCTCCCCCAGCCTCTACAGTAAAACGAATCATTTCGTCTAGAGCGTTGATCATTAGAGTTGCTTATCCACAAGAGAATGCGGCCCAGTTCCCAGCATGCACTACAGCAAGACACACTGATGCATCAGTTAGCTTAGCACACCAACCTAGCTTGAATGCTAACTTGACCTGTATTGAATTAATGTATTGAAAAGATGGAGCCTAAGATGTCAGTAATGGTAGCATCAATAAAAGCGGCACTATGGTGCGCAGGGATCCCTGAAACATTCCAGATCTAAGGGGAACATTTAATTGAACCCAAAAGGAGTTTTAGGCAGGAAATATTGTTCCTATCAAACAAATATCAGCCCGCATGTTGCCTAATTTCCGCTGGAATGAGCTGGTTAAAGGAAACCCAAAGAGGCTGCAGCTCCACCGGTAAACATTTTACCATCTCACCGGCTGTGCTTACGTCACGTCCAAAGTTAACGGCACAAAAAAGCAGTTCAGTCTGTTCTGATCTCTATTGTGATAACTGTATAAAATTCCTACTGCTGTAAATGCACAAGTGCTAAAACATGTAAATATTTATAATGAAATAAACTTAATTCGTTATTTTGTGTCTGGTCTTTAGGGCCTTACATGGACAAGCACCATCATACATTGGTGATCTTCTCAGTCCCTACACCCCCAGCAAGTCCCTGAGGTCCAGTGGTCAAAGCCTACTGGTTGTGCAGCGCACCAGGCTAAAGACCAATGGTGACAGATCATTTGCTGCTGTGGCCCCCAGACTCTGGAACTATCGCCCCCTGATCAGTGAACTCAGTGGTCTCCTTTAGAAAGCAGCTGAAAACTCACCTGTTCAGGCTGGCTTTGGTGTGATCTCCTGTTGATTCTTCCTCACTACCTTTTCTTGTGTCCTTGGGTAAGACACTTCACCCCCCCTTGCCTGAGCATTCTGTGACTATTGAGGTCACAAAGAATGATCAGGATCATTACTGAATCATTTTTATGACTTTTTCAAACAAAATGCTAGCTGTTACCATTCACTTACATTGTCTATGCTAAGCTAAAGCTAATGGAATACTGCCAGATTAGGAGAACGACTGGGCTGGTTACAAAATGTTTTTTCCCTCTTATCTAACTCTTGGGACTATGGCAACAGACTAAATTTCACTTAGGAGTGGAATATCTCTTTAAGTCCTTTATTTAGCAAAAGGATGTCTCCTTCGACGGTGTATGTTGGACTACCCTGTTGACTGACATCCGTAGTGGTGAGTATGTCACGTTGTTCGTTGTCCAGTAGCATGCAGCGACAGTTTCAAAGACAACCGTAGACACCCCCCCCCACTGAGCTCTGTCTATGGGTCGTGGCCAGACTATATATTCACATAGAAATAAGATTACTACTTCTGAGTAGAGTCATTTTGTATGAAGAAATCAGGGCAGACATTTGTTAGTGAACCAAATTTAAAGGTTGAATATGGAAAATGGAAACTCTAGCGACTCCCAGTGTTTACAGGTAGTATTGCAACAACAGAACAAATTTTCCAGCCGTCGCGGTGTTGGTTCACTGCTGATACGTGAAGTGACTAGCCAGCACCATGTCCAGTAACGAATCATACAGGGTAAACACTTATTTCTACTAATACGTTTATTTTACAACAGTATTTACTATTACCCCTCCTGCACACTGGAAGCATCAGCGTCGCGGAACGGTTTACTCGCGATTTTTGCTGCGTGCCAGTGCACACCGGGAGAATCTCAGCCACGTAGCGGCTTCACCGTTGCACTCCTCGCTGGACTCGCGAGATCACAAGATCCCTCAAGACTTCAAAGGTCACGGTTTGTTTAGGCCATCCGCCATTAAACCAAAAGGAAGGAAATCATGTTTGTTGTTCCTCTCTACTGCCAGGATTAAACCCATGAAAAACACACCGCTGCACTTCTCGAACAATGCGGTAAATAAATAAGCTGTGAGGTCACACGTATAGACGTAATCTACATAGATATGAAATCGCATCGCTGCAATAGACTTTTATTTTGAAAATTACCGGGCATTTTACACTGAAACAGAGTGTGATTTCCTGTCTAGTCCTATGTTAACTGCGGAAATTGACAAATCCTAGAAGCGGATCGCGGCAAAAATAGAACATGATCCTATCTTTAGCGGCGGTTTATGTCACCCCCATAGACTAAAATGGATTCTATTTGAAGCAGCGACGTTCCGCGCCGCTGATGCTCCCAGTGTGCAGTCAGCTTTAGAACATCTTCTGGGCTCAGAATCAGCTGCTTGACTTGTCGAGTCCGCCATTTTCCACAGTCATAGCCTTGCCGATTGGACTTTTTACCACAACGGTGCCCTCTAGTGGCTGGTAGATGTAAACATAAACCCAGTGTCGTGCCCTTCAAAATAAAATTTTGATTTTTTTTTAAATATTACTTTTAAAGGAAAAACTGTACATTCATTCTGCACACATCTAAATGCCCGAGGAGATATTATTTTTAAAAATATAGGTTTTTCTTAAAATGTTCCATATTCCACCTTTAATATTCATATACTTTAGATTCTTCCAGATTTGTGAAAAAAGGGGAAAAGACCGTGTTTGAACCTATCTGAGAACACCATATGAGGATCCGCATCTCTTGAATTATCCTGTTTTGTAGAAACATTTAGGTTTTATGTCCTGCTACTGTTATGCATTAAACGCACCCTCCTGGACACGACACATAACTGTTTGGTATGCTCAGGTGTGGCCGATGCTGAGTATTTCAAACATTAGCCTCATTAACTGGCCTGATGATCAATCAGTGCATCCTCTAATTGGCAATTCGCTCCTTCTGAAGAACCTTGAAGCATTTTTTTCTTCAAAACCTGCAGTTTTTCTGTTATTCGTCCTAAAATGACCCAGAATATTCTACAGCTAGTATAGAACTGTAAAACCATTCAAACCAATTGGCCAAACAGACTGATTTATATCCAATAAATGCAGAATTTTAGGTCTTAAAGTGACAGACTCCTATTTCTGGTGAGTTTAATGGAGTGCATATTTCAATAGCTGACAGTTTCACATGCAACCACCGAGAACGTTCCCCTTCATGTTGCCATAGAAACAGCGCTCTTTCTCTTTTTTTCTTCCTCATTCGATGACAGCGTTCCCTTTTCTCCTGTATTGTTCCTTTAGCTCCTCTCTCTCTCTCGCCACACGCTTTGGCTGCATCATGCATGGTTCCCAGTCACACGTTTGCTCGGAGCAGACGTGTGACGTGTGAATTTGCATGTTCTGCATGTAGCTGTGCATTGAATGGAGTGCTATTCAGCAGCAGACAACATGATGACCACATCAGCAGCCAATCGGGTGATCAGTAAGAGCTGGTGGGCCTCAACCAATGGCAGGAACTCACTGATGAGGTGCAGGGAGAGGGGATGCAGCACCATGGAAACTGCAGAGGGTGCACTCAGAGATCGGCGCCATCTAGTGGGACCAACGTGTCCTTGGTTGTTTCAGACAATCTGAGAACATCCTTGATGCTGGAGAGGAATTCAATGGGTGGATCAAGGCTTGTGTCACATAAGAGTAACTGAAATCTGCAAAGAGTTTGTATACTGCACGCTTTTTGGGTGGTGGAAAGTTTCATTTCCCCAAATAATGTATTTGTTTCAGAGCTGCAAAAGGATGCAGGATTTCTGTAGCAGGATGTACAGCTCGTCTGGCTTTTAAAGTGTGTGTGTGTGCGTGTGTGTGTGTGTGTGCGCGTGTGTGTAAGAAGAAAGCAACTCTTTCCACTGGTTCAATGTTGATGTGCAGTGCTGTGAAAAAAGTAATTGCCCCCTAAACTTAATATCTGGATACAACACCCTTGAGGGCAACAAATGCAATCAAGTGTTTGTGAGAAGTGGTAATGAGTGTCTTGCATTGCCGTGGAGGAATTAGGTCCTGCTCGTCTTTGCAAAAATGTTTTCATTCAGCCACACTGGAGGGTTTGCAATCATGATTGGCCTGTTTGAGGTCAAAGGTCAGACATGTTCCTTTTTCATTCATGGCTCCATCCATTACAGCAAGTCACCCCAGACCATCGCACTGCCACCACCATGTTTGACTCCTGCAAGATGTTCTTTTTCTAAAATGCAAAATTCCCAGCCAGCACACATAGTTGGGCCCCATATGGAATCTATATGGGCAAGCCGTATGGGTCCCACCAGGGTTTGTTCGCAGTTTCTACGGTGGCCCCATGGGGGTTTACCCAGAAAGATTTTTGCCCACATATATTTTAACGGGCCCTACGTGGGTTTTCAGAGGGTTTGACTCAAACACGGGCAAACCCCCGTGGGGCCACCATGGAAACTGCGGACAAACCCTGGTGGGACCCATACGGCTTGCCCATACAGATTCCATATAGGGCTCACCTATGTGTGCTGGCTGGGTTAGTTTTACTTGAGGTGTCAGGTTGAAGAAGACGTAAATCCATCCTTTTTCTAAATAAAGCTCTTAAGTACCTCTATCTGTTCTTGACTCAAAGAAAAGCCCAAATCTAAATATTACAAAGTTGTTGCTAAAGCCGTTTCTCACAAGCCGTTCCCATCTTAGTTTTGTTCAGTCGCATCATCCCGCCCACCAAACCGATGGAGCGCTGTGATTGGACCGCTACGGGTGTCAGTCAATGGGGCAGTCCGCCAAGAACACACATGCAGAGCAAAATCATTTTGCTTCTGCTACTCTCTATCTAGATTTCTAGGCTAACGGGACTCACCAACCTTCCAAAACCGTCCACTTCTTTCTCAGGAATCATCTCTTCCTTATTGTTGAGTCATAAAATCTGCCCTTCATCTCTGTGTTCCTTTGTTCTTGTTTCTTTGGAACAGGACATGATTTGCTGCTTTTTGAGATCGTTTAGCCTATTTCATGTTGTCAGACAGGTTCAATTATGATTTCTGGTGGAAATTACGTCTGGGTGTGGTTGGTGAAATTAAACTCATATTTCCATGTATAGAGGTTAATTACAGTTAATTCATGATTTTAAGAAGGTGGAAGATGACTGTTTCCACATACGACCAGGTTGGTTTGAATGGATTTTCCACCTTGATAAAATAAATCATAATTTTAAAGAAAATACTTTGATATTAAAATTTGCTCGATGATCTGAAACATTCAAGGTCGACAAAAATATAATAAAAATCAAAAACAGAAGAGATCTATCTGTGAGACATGAAACAAATAATGGAGTTGTAAAAGGATGGGACTCAGGACACAGCCTTGTGGGACACCTTTGGTGATGATGAGAGCTGGAAGTAGAATACTCAATGGGCCCAAAAATTCAACACAAAACTGAAATGATCTCACAGGACCTGAAGCCTGAAACCGGCTCGGATACATACAGCACTCGGTCCGAGTGTAGGATTTTTTCTTTACGACGCATCATGGAGGAATAATAATGCGTCCAGTGTCTGGTTTGAGATGTGTCCTCCTCTATTGTGCGACCAGCTACACTAAAGATATCTCTCATCCCTACCTAACCATCATCCCAATTTACAGGGTTAGACGTACTATGTGCTAAAATGTAGTTAGTTGATAGTATTCTCACATAAATCCCATCCTCCCTATTGGACATGGTGTTGTCATGGCTCCAGATTGTTAATTGTAATAGACTAATATGACCAGGGTTCAAATTACACATAGACTTCTAGGGGAGCTCCCTGTCTGATCTCAGCGAGAGCAGTGTGTCCGTGAGATCTCAAACAGAAGGCAGGGTGCATTTATCGCTCCCCTTGATTGAGTTGAAGACTTTTGGGGGAGCCCATCACCCTTTAAGGGGAGCCGGGCTCCCCTTAGCTCCCCCGTAACTCAAACCCTGAATATGACTATGTTTTGTCATAAAGCATGGAATTTACATTCAGTTTTACGCTTTCTTTAAATTGTGGTTAAATATCACACGTATGCAAATCCTGGCCTGACCTCTAGAGGGCGTTTTCAATCAAACTCCACTCTGTCCGCCCACACCTGAGGGAATCCCACCTGTATCTCAGTTAGAAGACCTTTGCATTAAAACTGCCATAAACTCAACAGGGCTTTTGTCTTTATTTATTTATGACCATAAAACCACAAAATGCTTCAGATTTGTTAAAAACAGAAAAAAGAAAATCCACTGAATAAAAATTGTAACTACACATGTATCAATCCCATTTGTCCTGATTATTTAAACTCTAAATACATTTAGATGTTTATATAACTTGTAAGGGATACACTGGAGAAGTTACCATTGTCATTCGTGCTCATACCTCTGTAAAATACATGTTTTCATTCACAGCAGGTAATCGGTGTGCGAGAAATGAGTTATTAATGACATAAAATATAAATCAGAGCGGAATAAAATGACGGATCTGAGCGGGGAAAGGCTGACGTAAGGTGAGACATGTCTGCTCAACGCCTGCGCAGGGTTCCAATGGATAGATCCATTAAAAGAGATTAGTAAGAAACTGCGCCTGAATCCTGCCCCTGTCCGACGCCATCTTGGCTCGAGCGCTGCTACAAGGCCAACCCGGGCTCGCGCTCCGTTCCGCGGCCATTATGGGTCTGCTCGGATCCAGTTTCCTGGACGGTGGAGGGAGGAGCCTGGCGTTTCTGGAAGTCGGGGAAAACAGGCAGCCAGCAGCATCTGAGCCAGCGTAAGAACTGGAGCAACGGTGGACGAAAGGGTGTGCTGGCTTTACCAAATGACGATATAATCCCATTCTCTTCAAGCACACAGCGGTCTATGCAAGGGCAGAGCAGCCGTGGACATGAAGGTGGAGGTTTTTGATCTGGGCTCGGGAAGCTGAAGCACATACCGCAGCCCCGGACACATTTCGGTGGGGGATAAGCCATCTGTGATACTGGGTGTGCACGTCGCAATAACGGTGCTAGACGACCGGTGATACCGTCGACAGCTAGCTTATTTTTTATTTAAGCTCACCCCCTCGTTAGCCCAACCAGCTAGCCTAATCCTGGGCGAAGAACGCGTCTCGGTCGGGGATTGTCCGCGGATGCTGCCGTGGGAGTTCCGAACCAGGCAAATTCAAACCGAGACCCAAACCCGAGGCATGTAAAGAGGGGTGTTTCTTCGCCAACGAGCTAATGTGGCTAGCCGGCTAATTCGCTGTCCTCGGTGGCTGCTGCTTTAGTGACATTTTCGTGGAGCATTGAACCGCCCAGAGCTCGTGTCGTCGGTCCCAATTAAAGAAGAGTAATCAAAACAAATAGATAAAACCCCATACGGTGTCGGTGATTACTTGAAACCCCGTGTGGGAGGGATTTCTTCTTGTGGAGAGCATCCTCGTTTACCTGGATGACCATGGCGGACGACGACGTGCTGTTCGAGGATGTCTACGAGTTGTGCGAGGTGATCGGCAAGTAAGTGTGAATAACTGGACTCTGCATCCCTACATTTAGCTTCAATCAGCATAATCTGGTCATGTGCTGGCAGGTTTCTAAAGGGGGAAAGTCCAGCGGGTGGGTGAGACGGGTTTGTGTGTGCCATCTTGATGTCCATGGGGGCTTGAAGGCCCAGAGAGGTCCAGAGAGGGAAGTTTCAAGACACAGCTGGATCACCAGCACCGACACTTGCTCCATTAGACCTGAGAAATGTGGCTGTCATCTTTAATCTGCTGCTTTTCATTTATCAGATCAGATTAGATTAAATCAGGAATCAGAGGTAAATAATGATACAGAAGGGTTGTGTAACAGATTATGCACAAGAGTTTTATAGTATGGAAAATGCATCTTAATGCCCCACTTTTTATGACATGAGTCTAAAATGTTAGATTTTTGCATCAGATTTTTCAAAAATTGCAGTGATTGCAATTGATTTGAAGTTTTTTCCCCCTACATTTAGACAGTTATTTCTCTTGGAGCTTGTAAAATCCAGTAATTGGCTTCATTTACTACATTTTCCCCAAGGATTCTTCATATTGTTGGGTGATCACTTTTGGAAAAGAGGATTGTTGACGGAACTCTTCACAAATTTACCAAAAAAAAGCTGAATTTAAAATTATATACCAACTTTTGGCACTGATCAGTTGATATGGTATAATTACTCTGGATGTTCGATATTATCGGCTGATACGGGCATTAAAATGTAATATCGGAAAGTATTGGCTTTTACTCTTAAAGTAATGCAATAATTACATACCATGCCCATATTATAACATCAATCACTTCAGCTAGTCCTCTCATTCAAAATGTCAAAATATGACACAACTGGCCTAACTTAAATTGAAGTAGTTGTCATATTTTGCACAGATCTTTAAGTATAGATACGCACCAATAAGTATCTAAAGTGATTGGACCTCACACATTGGTACCAGTTTATATTGGTATATATACATAAAAATACACATTATGTGAGCCTTTTTGTCTAAACTATCGTATACCAGAGTATCAGAAAAATAAATAAAAGGAAATGTAAAACTAAATCCTGATCTTTCAGAAAAGCAATAAATAAATAAAATTATACAATAAAGTCAAATTTGTTGGGAAAACATCAATTATTGTTATTTTGTGGCTAAAAACCAAATCAAACTCTTAACCAGCCCTGGCATTAAGACCTACAATACCCACAATGCATTATGCACATTAATTCTTGCAACTTTACGTAATTGTGTTTTATTCAAAACGACTTTATTTTAGTACATAACTTGCATCTGCAGCTGAACAGAACATGCAAATATATTTAATTTCCATTTGGCTGCAGCTTTACTTTAACTAATGAAGAGGAGTAATACATTTTTTGTATACGTCAAATGTTTTCAGGCATTTGTATTTGTTGGAGACTCTTTTTGTGAAAGATTGAAGGAACTTGAGTTCTGTTGATTCAAGAAAATGGCAATATTTTGTATTTACCCAGTGAAACCACAACTAAAGCCCTCTTCTACAGTGGCATTTTGTCGTTTTTCTGAACATCTCTACTTTAACACTGAAATATTTATTTTTTCTGCTATGGGGCATCGGTTAGATTTGCATTACCAGTGACCGTAACATCGTAACTTCCTGGAGGGATTGTCTTTTGACATAAATAAAAGTTGTTGCACAGTAAAATGCTGCTCTTTTTAGAGAGTCCTGGGTGGGATGGATTGTCCGAGAAAATGAAAGTAACGGTTAAACTCATTGAAAATAGTACGTATCACTGAAAGGTTGACGCTACCTAAAGCACTTCTGGGGTATTCCTTGTAGAAACCAATAAAAAACACATAATGTGGAGTCAACCCCAGGAGCCAGGTAACAATCTAATACCAGTAAACACAATATGGAGGCCACGCCCTTGGGTGTTTGAACCAAACTACACAATGGAGAGCAGTTTGGCTGTCATTGACTCAGACGTCTCCAGGTTCTGTCCAGTGGTTTTTCTGGCTTTATTAAAGGCGTGGTTAACTGAAAACCCCTTTTAATTATTATTTCTGATTATAATCAGTCACTCTTGAGTTTTTCATGCAGGCTGAACATGAAAATAGTCTCCTACACCTATCTCCTGCATTAGCTTCTGATAGAAAATAGACGGTGAAACTCTAGGATTAGAAAATCCTGACAGATCTACGTCACACTGTCACTTAACATTCATGAACTCACCCATCTTGACTCGCGACGGGGAAGGCTGTTGTTGGTTTAGCGTCCAGGAAACAGTAGAGAACGTCTCGGGTAGTAGAAGCTAACTGTTAGCATTAGCAACTCCACCACACAGCAGAACTCCTCCAGGCTTGTATTATTTGTGGAGATAAAACATCAACGTTGCAGAGCAGGGTCAATAGTAGAGTCGTGTTGCTATTAGCCAATCAGAGGAGAGATGTCCAAACATCACTTCTACTTCCTGAAACTGTTGCACCGGAGCTTTGTTTCCCCAGACTACGACTTACAAGGCGTTCATTCAAATTATAAGCAGCAACACTGTTGATTTATGCTAAAAACACTAATTAAAGGAAACAAAACACACATACCAATAACTTAAAGGACTTGGAGCATGTTGGCTTCTCTGGTGCTGATGCTGCTCCCTCAGGAAACTTCAGCACAGCAAATAGCACCTGCCACCGCAGACTGATAACACATCTACAGCCCACATTAAAGGACCTGAGATTTTTAAGAAAAGTCTTCTCTTGCATAGAGAATCGGTGTTCGCCTGCCAGTCCAACCTTTGGTTTATTGATGAAGTTCATTTAAACTACAGCCATAAGTTTAATCTTGGACAGGCAATTATCTTGGTGAGTAAAACTTTTTTACCTGATTGTTTTGGTTTCCTGCTTGAGGCCTTCTGCAAGAGCTGTCATCCGCTGGAGCGGTGATGCAGTGTATATCCGGCATTCCCGGTGTGCGTCATGTGGGAGTGGGAATCGACAAGTTCACGTTGACGGGCTCTCCTGCATGAGCTGGATGTTGTTGGTTCCTTCTTGAGGAGGCCTCACCAGACACAAATAAACCATAGCAGAAAAAGAGACCCTCAAATCCGAAATCGCTGAACGCCGCACGCATAATAGGGAACAAAAGCGACAGATACAAAAGATCGATTAAAGACGCAATCACAATCAGAAAACAAGAGGAATCGACCATCAGCAGAGACGAGGGGACAAACACACTACCAAGGATCTGGGACTCGCTCCTCAAGAAGGAACCAACAACATCCAGCTCGCGTGGGAGTTCCCGTCAACGTGAACTTGTCAGCAAGCTGCAGCTTTATCTGGCATTCATTCAGACTCTGGGTATTCCCAGTACATCCTGGAACGTTACGTGCATGCTTCGACATTCTTTTTTGTTGTTTTCCTCTCGTCCAACGAGGACAGTAGCATTATTGGCCCTGGCCTAACGGTTGTGAAATGCTAATTTAAGGGTTATGACGTTGAACCGTTTCTCCATGGCCATTACAACATTACTTATTAACATAGGAAAGCAGGTCAGAGATGACGCCGACGTTTTGGTACATTTGACACCCCTAGCTTCCTTTATTCCACAGCAAGGTAGGTTTTGAATTCAAGGACCGCTTTATTCAAAACTCAAAGTTGCAGCGGCATCCTCATGTTTTGTCTTAGAATCTAGTTATTTTCCTATAATTGTTGCTCATATTAAGATGCGATGCGTTTTATTGGTGAATAAGACGGTTGTGTTGATCTGAAACAGAATTTCGTTGTTGTAGCAATGATTGACATTCAATACCTGGTCATGGTTGTGCTGTCAAACCCCGCTTCAGATTTCATTATGTGGCTCTTCTGAAACTGAATCCTATTTTTTTGTGTGTGTGGGGCGGAGGGGGTTGTCATCAAAGAGTTTCTTACCTCACTAGAAAAGAAACGACCAAGAAACTTGGGACAAGTCCATGAGTGGCAAATGGTTTTAGCAGAATCTGAGTTTTTAGTGTTCATCAGTACGATCTCGATGGAGGCACATGAATGATAAGTTATATAATCTCAACAAAAAAGTATGAAAAATATCAATGTAGATGTGTTATTTATTTGTTTTTGCGTGGTAAGACTTGGTTCTTCCCGTAAGTGAGGTGGGAAAACCGAGTCGTCTTCCCCTCCCCCGCTACAAGCTTTAAAAACGGTAGATTTGAGGGTCCATTAAGTTTGGTAAAGAGAAAACACACACACTCTCCCCCATCCTTCATGCACCGTTCTCTACCCTGAAAGTTTTGTTGCCTTGGTTACTAATTGACGTCGAGTCCAGGACCAGTAATTTGGAGTCTGTGCAACAGATACAAGGTGAGGGTTAATGTGCAAACATTGTAAACCAAACATTTGAAGTCATTAAAGTGACAAAACAAATTATCGAGGGTCATAAAAACAGGAAGATGGGAGAGACTTTTAATTTACTTTCCAAAAAAAGGCTAGAGTCAAACATGTGTTTAATAAATGGATAAAAACGTGCCTTTGAGACACCCTAGTTTTAATTTACTCATCAGTTCAGTAATAAATTAGCATAGTTCTGGAAGTAAATGTGTCCAGATTATCTGTACACCCAGGGTAATTTAATCTCTGCCTGTACAGTAATCCCTGCAGCCATTAGTTAAGACTGAACGTTGTGAAGGTGGTCGCACGGTCCAGCAAATTCAGCACTGGAGGAGAAAACGAGCAGTCGTCTGAGGGGTATTTTAAGCTTCAGTTACAAAACCGAAACGTCAAATTTCTGTCAAAGAAAAGACCGGAAGATCCCTCTTATCCAGCCAGTTCTTTAGAGAGACAGCACTTGATGGATCAAGTGTGTTTTGTCCGCGGTGTCTTGGGATGTGTTGCGGGAAGAAGGAGGGGATCACTTTTACTCGGCAGAGGAGGTGGGAGGGGAAGGGAGGCTGAGGCAGATCAATGGAGACGAGTGGAGCTGGGAATGTGATGGCCCCGAGGCTAAGGATATAAATAATGCTGGGAGACACTGACTGCAGCATTCCGCCTTGTTTTTAATCTCGTTTTTTTATTGTCAACACGGATATAGGTGGACGGCATGACAGGCAGGGAATGCTTGTAATAAAGCATTTGATATTTAATCAAACCTGGATTACAGAAAGCGAAATGGGAAACATATTTTAGAGAGGATTATCCTCTGATTTTATCCTTAGTGAGTTTTGTAGAGTAAAGCCTTTCCATCAGATCTATCCGGAGTTCTCTCCTTTTGGCCCAAACTTCAGATTTTTCTAACGGACACATTTTCTGTCCCAGAATGTGTCTCTTCATCATATAACATCTTCATGTTCACATCTGTAACACAGGATCCAGCCTTCCATTTTCCGCCACTCATCCAAGGGTGAGTCATGGATGTAAACGCATCCATTAGAGGAACTCAGACATCCCTTTCCTAGGCGACCCTCTCCATCTCCCTATTAATGATCCCAAGACATTCCCGGGCCAGAGAGGATGTGTAATATCTCCTAGAGCTAGCACTGGGTCTGCCCCGAGGTCTCTTCCCAGTGGGAGTACCCTACTCAGACTTCCAAACCACTTTAGTCATCCCCCAGATGATGGTGATCATTGATCCTGGAATCCATCCTAGTCTTCAAAGCCACTGAGTAAATTTTGCGCTGCATGGGTCCAACGTAGGGCTGGGCGATATGGCCTAAAATCAATATCACGATATATTGAGTTCACCTTGATAACGATAAATGGACGATAACTACATGTATGCGCAAAAACAAAGGTTGTCCACTAGATGGGGCTGTAACGTTGTCATGTGACTCGAGGTTGTACAGCTTCTTAAAGAGATGAGAACGTCGCCAACCTACACACATCTTTTCATTTTTTTGTTACCAGATTTACTGACATGGGAAAAACGATAACGATAAAAGTCAGAAATTTCGGTAACAATAAATTTTTGATTTATTGCCTAGCCCTAGTCCAACGCTAGTTGCTGCCATCATGTTTGTGCCAGTCTGTCCCCTAAAACGTCCCGGTGGCATGGGCGGCCAGTATACATACGCACTATATGGTAACAGTAATTCAGTTACCTGACTTAGAAAGTAACAAATTAGAATAATGTTTACTAGTAAAAGTAATGACGTTACAGTAACGCGTTACTTCCCAGCACTGCTACCAACCCTCATCCCCTATGCAGAGTTTCAGCTTCACCGTGAAGCTGTGGACGGGTTTGAGTATCCCGACAGGGGCTTCAATGACAAATTGGCCTCGGGTTAAGGGTCGGACTTAGATGAATGACAGCAGAAAATGGGATACCTTGCCAAGAATACGAAAACTACTACTTTCCAGGAGTCAGGTCTGAGAGGAAAGCTCACTGGTTTCAGGACAGTCCAGTGTTTTTTTTCCTTGATGCCTTTCAGTTGAGTTTTCCCTGAAGAAACGGTCTATTGTATGAAACGTATCTATTATCAGTGACGTGTTACGTTCCCCTTTCTGTTTCTGGTTACTCAGTGTATAAATTCCAGGCGTTTGACCAGAACTGTGTTTCCTCATAGGGCTGCTTGATTAATCGAATTTTAATCACAGTTACGATTTGGGTTTTGAACAATTATAAAAAACAAAATGAGCCAATTTTTTGTTCCCCACTCGAGGTTTACTCTCGCTGCTCCGAGTTGCAAATCGAGCGCACCTCCCACACAGCGTTGCCAACTTAGCTTTTTTGTTGCAACTTTTCAGACCCCCTTCTTGACTTTTCTTCCCAAACGCACCTAGCGAACAATCTTTACTTTGCTGAAACGAAGCGTTTCGAAAATACCTCGTATTTGAGATGAATGACATCTCAATAGTGCCAGTGGTAATGTTTTATTATATACTGTGCCTACCTTTGCTCTCAAAGTTTTAAAATGGCATGATATGGAACCTTTAAATAATCGAGATCTCAATTTCAGTCAGAATAATCGTGATTATAATTTTTGCCATAATCGAGCAGAACCCTACTTCCTTGCTTTGACCTTTTAAAACGTCACCGCAGGACCCTCGTTAGTTCAGAAGAGGTGCAGGTGCCTCCTTATTGGATTTAAAAAACAAACACGTCCAATAATCTTTTGTTGTAACAGCCAAAGAGATGTGTCGAGAGATATTTCTGCTGGTAAGTTTGGCCAGAGTTCAGATGTTGAGGATGCTGAGAATCCACACAGATCGACTAACATCTGCATCATATCTTGCTCCTCCCAGGTGTCCATTGATGGTTGTTAACACAGTAAGCATAAAAAATTAACCACAACCTACTTTCAGATTTCAGCTATAGTCTTTGAGAAGCGCTGGGGTAATTTAATCAGTTTTGTCAGTAATGATTCTGTTTGAATAGAGCTTCGGTTGTCGAGGAGCACTATCTGAGTCTTGGTGCTCTTTATTTCTGCCCCGGGGTGCTCATTACAGCACAACGATATTGCACTGTGCAGCTCAATCTAACCCAATGAAGTGATCAGTCCCCTGGCTTATTCTGAGTTGGATAATGAAGTTTCTTGTGAATATTTTAGACCTTCACAAATTTAGTGATTGTTTTATAATTATTGGTTGTCAAAAGATGGTTTCTTACCAAACCGATTCAGCCATTAGTGAACAAGTCTTTAACCGCATGCTTTGCAGCACAAACTATTTAGCCACAGATGTCTGCTTTACAAAAGACTAAGGCAGTTATTTTAGAGTTATTACTCCTTTTCCCCATTTAAATGATCTTTCATAATTGCGTCAGAAAATGTTAATTAGCATTACCTTTGAGGCTGATTTTTGCATTGCATCATGACTTTATTAAATATATCTCTGCATTTTTAAGACAAAAGGAAAGGAGACGATCTGGAAAAGCCATTTTCAGTTTCCTATTCGCACTGCTGCAGTTTCTGCTTGGATCAATAACAGATCATGTTACAATGAAAAGAAAAGTAAAAGATATCAAAATGTTATTTGGTTTCTGCAAAAACTTCTGTTTTCAATTTCTTTAAGGTTGTCAATGCAATTAAAGATATGTTGCGTTTACTTCTTCCTGGATCACACTGGGCTGATACTCTTTGGCGACAGTATACAAGCAGCATTCCCAAAGGAATTTAAAAAAGGTCTTGAAACATTTTTGAGGGTCTTGATTTTCTTGATTGAACCACAGGGTCGCAATGTCTCATTGAAAAACCAATAGTTGCAAAGTTATCGCCCTTCTTAACCCCTTTCACTCCGGGTGCGTGTGTTATATGTTACAGCAGCGGCGCATCAGTCCACACCGGGCGCAAGTCAAGACACGGTGCGGCGATGCGTGTAGTTAGACTGTAAAAACCCAAAAAACAACAATAAGAAACACTACATTTTTGAACAAAAAGGGGCTGGAAGAAGAAAATATCTGATATTATCCGCTCCTTGTTACTTAGTAAAACTAACAAAAATACATTCCATCATTCGTACAACACACATACATTATAATTGCATCCTGTTCTAACAATTAAAGTCTCGCTGACAGACACCAACTTAATTTACATTATCATAATTTTTCAGTACCTTTAATACATCTTTTAAATGACCCTAATTCTTTTATTTCGTTGTTACGGTTATTCCATAATTTTACACCATTTACTGAAATATTTTGGTCCATGCCTTCTCCTTTTTGGTGTTGAAAGGAACTGTGGTGACATATAATGTTGCGATTCTCCACTACAAAGATAAAAGCTTCGTTCAGGCACCGGTANCAATCTTTACTTTGCTGAAACGAAGCGTTTCGAAAATACCTCGTATTTGAGATGAATGACATCTCAATAGTGCCAGTGGTAATGTTTTATTATATACTGTGCCTACCTTTGCTCTCAAAGTTTTAAAATGGCATGATATGGAACCTTTAAATAATCGAGATCTCAATTTCAGTCAGAATAATCGTGATTATAATTTTTGCCATAATCGAGCAGAACCCTACTTCCTTGCTTTGACCTTTTAAAACGTCACCGCAGGACCCTCGTTAGTTCAGAAGAGGTGCAGGTGCCTCCTTATTGGATTTAAAAAACAAACACGTCCAATAATCTTTTGTTGTAACAGCCAAAGAGATGTGTCGAGAGATATTTCTGCTGGTAAGTTTGGCCAGAGTTCAGATGTTGAGGATGCTGAGAATCCACGCAGATCGACTAACATCTGCATCATATCTAGCTCCTCCCAGGTGTCCATTGATGGTTGTTAACACAGTAAGCATAAAAAATTAACCACAACCTACTTTCAGATTTCAGCTATAGTCTTTGAGAAGCGCTGGGGTAATTTAATCAGTTTTGTCAGTAATGATTCTGTTTGAATAGAGCTTCGGTTGTCGAGGAGCACTATCTGAGTCTTGGTGCTCTTTATTTCTGCCCCGGGGTGCTCATTACAGCACAACGATATTGCACTGTGCAGCTCAATCTAACCCAATGAAGTGATCAGTCCCCTGGCTTATTCTGAGTTGGATAATGAAGTTTCTTGTGAATATTTTAGACCTTCACAAATTTAGTGATTGTTTTATAATTATCGGTTGTCAAAAGATGGTTTCTTACCAAACCGATTCAGCCATTAGTGAACAAGTCTTTAACCGCATGCTTTGCAGCATGAACTATTTAACCACAGATGTCTGCTTTACAAAAGACTAAAGCAGTTATTTTAGAGTTATTACTCCTTTTCCCCATTTAAATGATCTTTCATAATTGCGTCAGAAAATGTTAATTAGCATTACCTTTGAGGCTGATTTTTGCATTGCATCATGACTTTATTAAATATATCTCTGCATTTTTAAGACAAAAGGAAAGGAGACGATCTGGAAAAGCCATTTTCAGTTTCCTATTCGCACTGCTGCAGTTTCTGCTTGGATCAATAACAGATCATGTTACAATGAAAAGAAAAGTAAAATATATCAAACTGTTATTTAGTTTCTGCAAAAACTTCTGTTTTCAATTTCTTTAAAGTTGTCAATGCAATTAAAGAAATGTTGCGTTTACTTCGTCCTGCATCACACTGGGCTGATACTCTTTGGCGACAGTATACAAGCAGCATTCCCAAAGGAATTTAAAAAAAAGTCTTGAAACATTTTTGAGAGTCTTGATTTTCTTGATTGAACCACAGGGTCGCAATGTCTCATTGAAAGACCAATAGTTGCAAAGTTATCGCCCTTCTTAACCCCTTTCACTCCGGGTGCGTGTGTTATATGTTACAGCAGCGGCGCATCAATCCACACCGGGCGCAAGTCAAGACACGGTGCGGCGACGCGTGTAGTTAGACTCGCAACATTACAAATCATAGGAGAATTGATTTGTGCTTAAAAATTACTTTTTTTACAATATCAATCTTTTAAACTCATCATCCACTCTGATAACTGTTGATTTTTCCCCCCTTCATTTATGTCATTCAAAATAAAATTTACAGTATATACATATATATGTATATGTAAAACCCCCAAAAAACAACAATAAGAAACACTACAGTTTTGAACGAAAAGGGGCCGGAAGAAGAAAATATCTGATATTATCCGCTCCTTGTTACTTAGTAAAACTAACAAAAATACATTCCATCATTCGTACAACACACATACATTATAATTGAATCCTGTTCTAACAATTAAAAAACAATTAAAAAAATAGAACCCAATCCTATCTAGCGGTGTCTGAAACGTTCAACGCCACATCTGGCATGAACCAAACCATAGACTATAATGACTTCTATTTGGCACAGAGAAGTGCCCCTGCTGTAATGCACCACAAACACCCCCGGTGTGAATTGGGAGTTCATCACTTTCCAGTTTAGTTTCTACAAGTCAGAAGTGAGATAAACGTGGAAGAACTTTGGGAAGGCTTGGTGACCAAATCCCAAACATGTGTATGCATGTCGAGGCCTTGATTTTGTGTCGCAAAACGTTTTAACTTTCTTTAAAATATCGCAAGGAAAAATGATCTCAGAGTAATGGCAGAGGTTTCTTGTGTGTCTGGAACTCTTCTCAGTTTTCTTTCCACGTGTTAAAAGTTTAAAATGTGAGTGATTTGTGAGGAGTTGATGACCTAAATATGTAGCCTGGATAGCCATGCTATATATGTAACTATATGGTCTGGCCACGAGCCATTGAAATCACCCAGTCGTGGGGCAGAATCTACGGTTGTCTTTCAAACTGTCTCTGCACGCAATTGGACAGCGCTATGGCCAATCAGAGCAACAAACAATGTGACGTATTCGTCGCTATTGGCTCATTCCCATCTGGGTTGGTCTGGCCCAGTCCTGGTAGGTTAATTGTGTTCACATCTGGGTAATCTGTGCATTTGTTGTGCTCAGCCAACCAGTTTTTTTGGACCTGCTTCCTGGTGGTCAGCTTTGAGCTCAGCTAACCCAACACACCCACTACCGACTGATGGGCCGGCTGAAGTTCACGCCTACCTACTAGTGGAAGCCTCTGATTGGCAGGAAGAGTTAGGCAACGGCGACTTCCCACATACGCGATTCATAATTAGTCTGGATACAGTGGGGTAAACATATTCTCTGACTTGTACTCGGACCTGCCGTGGCAGCGCAAGGACAGTAGGAAGCTGTGTGCTTCATGTCAGAGTAAAGCAACACTGCTCACGGCCACTTTTGTTTACTAACTTAAGGAGGACACCATAGACTGACTTCTCCAAGCATCTTTTGCCCCGCTCACATGCTCGGACACATCCGCATTCTTGAGAAGGCTGTGTAAACCGCAGACATCATGGTGTGAACAAAATCTGGCCGCATGGGTGCAGGCCGACCCAACCAAGACTATACCGGACTGGGCCAAGCCGGATCAGATTTGAAATGCGATATGGTACTCAGTCATTGGGGCATTCCACCATACACCCTCAAAGAAGGAGCAAATACATCCTTTTTTGAAATAAATAACTTAAGCACCTCTATCTGTTCATGTCTCCAAGCAAACCTCAAGTCTAAAGTTTTCAAAGTTGATGCCAAAGCCGCTTTAAACGAGCGCTGTTCCTGAACCAATGCCATCTTTGTAATTTTTCTCCATCGCAGCTCTAGTGCAAAGCCTGCCCAACAAACGTAGAGCACCGTGATTGTCAACTGTTTAAGCCAATGGTAAACCTGCTGAGGCTACAATGGAGCGTGGCTAGACTAACCTGGAGAGCAAAATCTTTTGCTACTGCTATGGTTTGTCTAGATTTATAGGCTATAAAAATGAAGGATAATTGCTAATAAATTAGGGCACACTTTGTGACTAAATTACAACTGTAAAATGACCATGAATGTCACAAAACTAGTTTGCAATTTATTTAAAGTTCTAATTTCCAGTTTAATGTGCTTCAAATTAAAAAATTGCATGTTTTCTTGCAATTTTCCTCATTTTCAACTGGTGGTCACCATTAGTCCCAGCCCAGTGAGATCCTCCTGGCTTTAGGGTTTATGCGTCTGTCAGTACCCAGTGTCCTTGATTTAAATACAAATTTTGTAGTGTGTGATACTTTGTGTTTGACATTTGATAAATGCTTTTGAACCAAATAGTTCTAGGAGTGTGTTTAGTTTGGTAGAGAGAAGCTCTTGAAGATAAAACTTTTTCCATGGTCACATTCTCTAAAAGAAACAGTCAAACCTAAACATGCTATTGTAAGAACAATGGAATAGAAGCAAAATATGTTTTTCTACTTTTGCCTCGTTTTTTTCACGTTTTTTCCGTGATCTTTTCACCTCTTGTCCCAACTGTGAACCCTCTGCGCCGTAAAAGCTCCTTCCAGCTCCACCCAGACAGCAGATCAAGTTATGAATGAATAGTATAAAGATACGACTTCCTTTATGACTGTAAGTTCAGACAAGAACAGGTTAAACACTCTGTATTCGCCTCTGGCTTATGTAGAGGAACGTTTTTTTAAGCTTTAAAATTCCCTGAGGATATCTCTGCTCTGATTTATTGCGTTCAACCCCGAATCCTCGGTGTTCTGCTGAAATTAAAAGGAATGTTTTCCCTGATTTGTATAAGGAAGCAGTCTGGCTTTTCTCTGTGTCAAAGTACACGGGTTATTGTGCAGCTGCTTTAAACTTGAATGAGTTTAGTTGGGCATTGGGACAAACATCAGTAAAGCAGAAATTTGTCTGAAGAAAACCGCTGACATGAACTTTAAAGCCTCAACGCAAATCTTGCTTGTTTCACATTTTCCTCTACAATCAAAAGAAAAGCCATATTGGCGAGTTGGGAAAAACAGAACAGTCAACACCTTGGAGAAATGTTGGCCGGCTTCCAGTAAGGTAGTTAAAAATGCACACTCCGACTTGGATTTCCATACAGCAGGAGTCTGAAATGAGCCGGTGCGTGTGAAGGCTGCTGCTTCGGGGCTAACGTTCGATGACTGCCGTCGTCGGATGTGAGCCATGCGTGGGCGTTTAGTGCAGTCCCACTCAGCACAGCTGCAGTGATGTCAGCGTGTTATGTGGCCTCTCCCCCTCCTTACACTCAGGCACGCACATATGCAAACACATGTCTGTGTCCCCATCGCCGCGAGGACTCAAGTCTAAAACAATCAGCTGTTAAACATCTACGGCGAAACCCAAAGCCTAATCATAAAACCAAGTTTCACCCTTAAACTGTTTCAAAAATGGCTCCTAACGCTGGTATAATAAGCTTCACACGGCTGAACGATTGTCTAATTTATTTATTCCAGATGATGTGAGAAATCCAAATTTATTAGATCAAATAGCTCCAGCCCCCGTTCTCCTGCTGCACAAAGCCAGAATAATGCAGGCCAATTCAGACGCAGTTCTCCGTGAAGAGCCAGGGAATTTACAGCCAAGGAAACAGATGAGGTTGATGCATAAAATCTGGCAGGTTCATTCAACCCAACCTCATTTGTTAATTGCGGTAATGATTTCTGTTGAGATATTTGATATCGGTGCCAAGATGGCTGTAGTCTCTCTGCGTTTGCTGTGGTTGCCACTTCTGATTTAACCGGCCTGGCCTGGACAAGCGGGATCTCATGAGGGTCTTTGAGGAATGGAGGGAGGTATCCCCACACCTCTCTCAGAACAATGGATAAACACAGCTGCTAGAGCACATAAACGCAGGGGGGCAAAGGTCACGAGCAGGTCAGATCATCAACAGGATTCCTGCGGACGCTGAAGGAGACGGTCCGTGGTGTCTGTGCTTATTTGTAGCAGTTAATCGTTGTAGCAGATGTGGAAGAAAGGTCATCTGCCATTCCACGAATCTCACGGCATTAGAAACGCCAGATCACACAACTGTTGGTGGGTATTTGGAGACTCTAAATTGTTAGAAAATGTTTTAACTTTCAGTTGGAACTCCACCTTTGTGGACAGTTTTATAAGAGACCAGGCCATTTTAGGCATATGGCAAACCAATTGTGACTTTTGTGCAAGTTTTCTTGTTGCAATTGAGTCACAAAATGTCCTAAATATCAGTTTGGTCACCAACCTCTCACAAAGTTGTCTCACATTTGATTTGATTTTGTTTTGTGACTGTTTCCAGTTGCTCGTGACAACCTTGCAACCATTATGACCAAATATTTATCATAAAATTCAGTTGAAGAAATTAGAACCGTTGCAAATGTTTTGGAAATTAATGAAAATGTATCTCTAATGAAACCAACCCCTAGAGACTGTCTGTCTTAACTATGACTGTTTGAAGTCTGCCCTCATTTTATTTGGAAATTGTTCGCCAACTCCTCCCACAATTGTCTCACCATTTTCATTCTTCTACCTCCCAAAAATAAACGGAGATGTGACTGAGAAGAGTTTGAGACAGTTCCGGACATGCCTACTGACTCTGCAGCTATTCCGCAAGAACATTTGTTTCAAGTCACTCACCGGGCCTTTCCACCGAAGGCGTTAGCATTACGTAACACACGCGAAGAGTAGTACGCAGCAATTAGCCACCGTTATGGTGCATGGGTGCGTTTCCCCCGGGAGTGAAGCGTCGCATTTTGGACGCGTCCCAAAAGCATAGTAACACGTCTTTCTGCTAAAATAAAGTTTTTACGCGCTATGGTTCCAGAACGCATCAAACTCAGTAGTTCAGATCAGGTTAGACAGGAAACTTTCAAAATAAATGTTCATACAGATTTCCAAAAGTACGTCATTACCTGTGTCTTCTTGCTTGTTATTGCGTGAACTGTCAGAATCACGCGTGGTTTTGCGATTCTCTGGTTGTTTCGTGACCTCAAAGTACCAGCTGTGTGGAATGCTTTTGCATCTGAAACTCTCCTGGTGAGCAGGTAAAATGCATCTATTACGTTTTGCGCCGCTTATGCATACAGTGGGAAGCCGGGGTCATAAATTAGACCTTGTGACCCACACGGGAACGCTGAGAACCCCTGGAAATACTTCAAGACATCTTAGAAACTCTTTTGTAAAAGCCGTTCATAGCTGCTGTCTTTTTGTAGTTCAGTCATGTCTGGTAAATGGGCTATTGCTTTTCTTCTGCAAACTGGGACTCCTTACTGTGTGTGCGCGCTCTGTTTGAGTGTGTGTGTTCTGCAGGATTGGTTATACCCCTAAGGACTGCAGACCTGGGAGATGCACAGACAGCTGTAACAAGGCTGTGTGCATATTTTTGTGTGTGCTTGGGAATATCAGATTTTCTAGTTGCCTAGAAGACGAAAACTGTCCCAAATGATGCTCACACTGGGAGCTTTGGTGTTGCAAAAGAAAAGGAGTGTAAACAGAAATGCATTGGTGACATTATTGAATCATGGAGTCTTCTGGCGTATACAACGTTTGGTTTGAAGCTATTGTCAGCCTTTTTGCAGAATACGCTCTTTTGTTAAGTAATGCTTTAATTGGGAGTAATTAAAGGCCTTTGGGTGCAAGTTTATGTGTTGTTTCACCATCTGCCAGTGGATTGAACAACAATAAAGACGTCCAAAAATAGTTAATGTGGAAGTGTTTGTTCACTTTATCTACTGGTGCCTAGTTTTACGATGTCAATCCTCTAAAACGATTGTTTTTGAGGTGATTAGTACTTTTCGCATTTAAAGTAATTACAAACCCAGTATTTGTTGAAGGTATGCAAATCGCCAGCAACCTTTTAAAGGTGCAGGTTGTAAGAATGACATCCTGTGGTCAAATGTGGGTACTGCAGGCCATTTTTTAATCAAAAATATCAGTTTCTCACTCCTGTGAGTTTAATGGCTGTTGCTCAGCGCCAGAAGATTCTAGATGACAAAGACGAGTCATACAAAGTTGATAAGTAGATAAATGCATTGTCGTATCTGGTTTTAGCACTATTGGGTGAACTTACTACACTTATTACGGAAATATGTCTCTGGCATTTACAGGATGTTCTGAACGACTCATTTAAAGGAGTCATCACCTGAAATCTTCACTTTTCCACATGAAAAAATGTCTATAATGGCTTCCTAATGATTTTTCACTGGCTGAGAAGCCGATAATTTTGCCTTCTTCAACCAGCTCACATGCACCCCACGAACACGCGCACTCCAAAACGAGAACTTGAGTTCTGGTCCTATATGCCGACACAAAGGTCGATTATGAACAAATATGAACCAGCAGCGAACAAACCAGCACAACAAAGCTCATTTCATAACGTGAAAAACATAAATTATGTCTTACCGTTGACGACTCATGTTATAATCCGTGTTATGGGAAACAAAACTCAATAGGTTTGTGTATTCCATCTTCACAGNAAGTAATGTTAACTATAGCTAAGGAATCACAACTCTGCAATAGTTTTTTCTTTTGAAAGTTACTTAATGCTTTACACTGATGCAGAGTAGGGCTGGGCGGTATGGCCTAAAATCAATATCACGGTATATTGAGAAGTTCACCTTGATAACGATAAATGGACGATAACTACATGTGTGCGCAAAAACAAAAGTTGTCCACTAGATGGGGCTGCCATGTGTATTACGTTGAGTCACGTTGTCATGTGACTTGAGGTGGTACAGCTTCTTGAAGGGACATGAACTTCGCCAACCTACACACATCTTTTCATTGTTTTATTACCAAATTTATTGACATGGAAAAAATTATATAAATAGGAGTCAGAGATTTCGATAATGACAAATTTTTGATTTATTGCCCAGCTCTAATGCGGAGCTTGACGCATCCCAGAAGCATGTCATGGCAAAAAATAGAACCCAATCCTATCTAGCGGCGTCTGAAACGTTCAACGCCACGTCTGGCATGAACCAAACCATAGACTATAATGACTTCTATTTGGCGCAGAGAAGTGCCCCTGCTGTAATGCACCACAAACGCCCCCGGTGTGAATTGGGAGTTCATCACTTTCCAGTTTAGTTTCTACAAGTCAGAAGTGAGATAAACGTGGAAGAACTTTGGGAAGGCTTGGTGACCAAATCCCAAACATGTGTATGCGTGTCAAGGCCTTGATTTTGTGTCGCAAAATGTTTTAACATTCTTTAAAATAATGCAAGGAAAAGTGATCTCAGAGTAGTGGCAGAGGTTTCTTGTGTGTCTGGAACTCTTCTCAGTTTTCTTTCCATGTGTTAAAAGTTTAAAATGTGAGTGATTTGTGAGGAGTTGATGACCTAAATATGTAGCCTGGATAGCCATGCTGTATATGTAACTATATGGTCTGGCCACGAGCCATTGAAATCACCCAGTCGTGGGGCAGAATCTACGGTTGTCTTTCAAACTGTCTCTGCACGCAATTGGACAGCGCTATGGCCAATCAGAGCAATAAAAAATGTGACGTATTCGTCGCTATTGGCTCATTCCCATCTGGGTTGGTCTGGCCCAGTCCTGGTAGGTTAATTGTGTTCACATCTGGGTAATCTGTGCGTTTGTTGTGCTCAGCCAACCAGTTTTTTTGGACCTGCTTCCTGGTGGTCAGCTTTGAGCTCAGCCAACCCAACACACCCACTACCGACTGATGGGCCGGCTGAAGTTCACGCCTACCTAGTAGTGGAAGCCTCTGATTGGCAGGAAGAGTTAGGCAACGGCGACTTCCCACATACGCGATTCATAATTAGTCTGGATACAGTGGGGTAAACATATTCTCTGACTTGTACTCGGACCTGCCGTGGCAGCGCAAAGACAGTAGGAAGCTGTGTGCTTCATGTCAGAATAAAGCAACACTGCTCACGGCCACTTTTGTTTACTAACTTAAGGAGGACACCATAGACTGACTTCTCCACGCATCTTTTGCCCCGCTCACATGCTCGGACACATCCGCATTCTTGAGAAGGCTGTGTAAACCGCAGACATCATGGTGTGAACAAAATCTGGCCGCATGGGTGCAGGCCGACCCAACCAAGACCATACCGGACTGGGCCAAGCCGGATCAGATGTGAAATGCGATATGGTACTCAGTCATTGGGGCATTCCACCATACACCCTCAAAGAAGGAGCAAATACATCCTTTTTTGAAATAAATAACTTAAGCACCTCTATCTGTTCATGTCTCCAAGCAAACCTCAAGTCTAAAGTTTTCAAAGTTGATGCCAAAGCCGCTTTAAACGAGCGCTGTTCCTGAACCAATGCCATCTTTGTAATTTTTCTCCATCGCAGCTCTAGTGCAAAGCCTGCCCAACAAACGTGATTGTCAAAACTGTTTAGGCCAATGGTAAACCTGCTGAGGCTACAATGGAGCATGGCTAGACTAACCTGGAGAGCAAAATCTTTTGCTACTGCTATGGTTTGTCTAGATTTATAGGCTATAAAAATGAAGGATAATTGCTAATAAATTAGGGCACACTTTGTGACTAAATTACAACTGTAAAATGACCATGAATGTCACAAAACTAGTTTGCAATTTATTTAAAGTTCTAATTTCCAGTTTAATGTGCTTCAAATTAAAAAATTGCATGTTTTCTTGCAATTTTCCTCATTTTCAACTGGTGGTCACCATTAGTCCCAGCCCAATGAGATCCTGGCTTTAGAGTTTATACGTCTGTCAGTACCCAGTGTCCTTGATTTAAATACAACTTTTGTAGTGTGTGATCCTTTGTGTTTGACGTTTGATAAATGCTTTTGAACCAAATAGTTCTAGGAATGTGTTTAGTTTGGTAGAGAGAAGCTCTTGAAGATAAAACTTTTTCCATGGTCACATTCTCTAAAAGAAACAGTCAAACCTAAACATGCTATTGTAAGAACAATGGAATAGAAGCAGAATATGTTTTTCTACTTTCGTGTCGTTTTTTTTCACGTTGATCTTTTCACCTCTTGTCCCAACTGTGAACCCTCTGCGCCGTAAAAGCTCCTTCCAGCTCCACCCAGACAGCAGATCAAGTTATGAATGAATAGTATAAAGATACGACTTCCTTTATGACTGTAAGTTCAGACAAGAACAGGTTAAACACTCTGTATTCGCCTCTGGCTTATGTAGAGGAACGTTTTTTTTAAGCTTTAAAATTCCCTGTGGATATCTCTGCTCTGATTTATTGCGTTCAACTCCGAATCCTCGGTGTTCTGCTGAAATTAAAAGGAATGTTTTCCCTGATTTGTATAAGGAAGCAGTCTGGCTTTTCTCTGTGTCAAAGTACACAGGTTATTGTGCAGCTGCTTTAAACTTGAATGAGTTTAGTTGGGCATTGGGACAAACATCAGTAAAGCAGAAATTTGTCTGAAGAAAACCGCTGACATGAACTTTAAAGCCTCAACGCAAATCTTGCTTGTTTCACATTTTCCTCTACAATCAAAAGGAAAGCCATATTGGCGAGTTGGGAAAAACAAAACAGTCAACACCTTGGAGAAATGTTGGCCGGCTTCCAGTAAGGTAGTTAAAAATGCACACTCCGACTTGGATTTCCATACAGCAGGAGTCTGAAATGAGCCGGTGCGTGTGAAGGCTGCTGCTTCGGGGCTAACGTTCGATGACTGCCGTCGTCGGATGTGAGCCATGCGTGGGCGTTTAGTGCAGTCCCACTCAGCACAGCTGCAGTGATGTCAGCGTGTTATGTGGCCTCTCCCCCTCCTTACACTCAGGCACGCACATATGCAAACACATGTCTGTGTCCCCATCGCCGCGAGGACTCAAGTCTAAAACAATCAGCTGTTAAACATCTACGGCGAAACCCAAAGCCTAATCATAAAACCAAGTTTCACCCTTAAACTGTTTCAAAAATGGCTCCTAACGCTGGTATAATAAGCTTCACACGGCTGAACGATTGTCTAATTTATTTATTCCAGATGATGTGAGAAATCCAAATTTATTAGATCAAATAGCTCCAGCCCCCGTTCTCCTGCTGCACAAAGCCAGAATAATGCAGGCCAATTCAGACGCAGTTCTCCGTGAAGAGCCAGGGAATTTACAGCCAAGGAAACAGATGAGGTTGATGCATAAAATCTGGCAGGTTCATTCAACCCAACCTCATTTGTTAATTGCGGTAATGATTTCTGTTGAGATATTTGATATCGGTGCCAAGATGGCTGTAGTCTCTCTGCGTTTGCTGTGGTTGCCACTTCTGATTTAACCGGCCTGGCCTGGACAAGCGGGATCTCATGAGGGTCTTTGAGGAATGGAGGGAGGTATCCCCACACCTCTCTCAGAACAATGGATAAACACAGCTGCTAGAGCACATAAACGCAGGGGGGCAAAGGTCACGAGCAGGTCAGATCATCAACAGGATTCCTGCGGACGCTGAAGGAGACGGTCCGTGGTGTCTGTGCTTATTTGTAGCAGTTAATCGTTGTAGCAGATGTGGAAGAAAGGTCATCTGCCATTCCACGAATCTCACGGCATTAGAAACGCCAGATCACACAACTGTTGGTGGGTATTTGGAGACTCTAAATTGTTAGAAAATGTTTTAACTTTCAGTTGGAACTCCACCTTTGTGGACAGTTTTATAAGAGACCAGGCCATTTTAGGCATATGGCAAACCAATTGTGACTTTTGTGCAAGTTTTCTTGTTGCAATTGAGTCACAAAATGTCCTAAATATCAGTTTGGTCACCAACCTCTCACAAAGTTGTCTCACATTTGATTTGATTTTGTTTTGTGACTGTTTCCAGTTGCTCGTGACAACCTTGCAACCATTATGACCAAATATTTATCATAAAATTCAGTTGAAGAAATTAGAACCGTTGCAAATGTTTTGGAAATTAATGAAAATGTATCTCTAATGAAACCAACCCCTAGAGACTGTCTGTCTTAACTATGACTGTTTGAAGTCTGCCCTCATTTTATTTGGAAATTGTTCGCCAACTCCTCCCACAATTGTCTCACCATTTTCATTCTTCTACCTCCCAAAAATAAACGGAGATGTGACTGAGAAGAGTTTGAGACAGTTCCGGACATGCCTACTGACTCTGCAGCTATTCCGCAAGAACATTTGTTTCAAGTCACTCACCGGGCCTTTCCACCGAAGGCGTTAGCATTACGTAACACACGCGAAGAGTAGTACGCAGCAATTAGCCACCGTTATGGTGCATGGGTGCGTTTCCCCCGGGAGTGAAGCGTCGCATTTTGGACGCGTCCCAAAAGCATAGTAACACGTCTTTCTGCTAAAATAAAGTTTTTACGCGCTATGGTTCCAGAACGCATCAAACTCAGTAGTTCAGATCAGGTTAGACAGGAAACTTTCAAAATAAATGTTCATACAGATTTCCAAAAGTACGTCATTACCTGTGTCTTCTTGCTTGTTATTGCGTGAACTGTCAGAATCACGCGTGGTTTTGCGATTCTCTGGTTGTTTCGTGACCTCAAAGTACCAGCTGTGTGGAATGCTTTTGCATCTGAAACTCTCCTGGTGAGCAGGTAAAATGCATCTATTACGTTTTGCGCCGCTTATGCATACAGTGGGAAGCCGGGGTCATAAATTAGACCTTGTGACCCACACGGGAACGCTGAGAACCCCTGGAAATACTTCAAGACATCTTAGAAACTCTTTTGTAAAAGCCGTTCATAGCTGCTGTCTTTTTGTAGTTCAGTCATGTCTGGTAAATGGGCTATTGCTTTTCTTCTGCAAACTGGGACTCCTTACTGTGTGTGCGCGCTCTGTTTGAGTGTGTGTGTTCTGCAGGATTGGTTATACCCCTAAGGACTGCAGACCTGGGAGATGCACAGACAGCTGTAACAAGGCTGTGTGCATATTTTTGTGTGTGCTTGGGAATATCAGGTTTTCTAGTTGCCTAGAAGACGAAAACTGTCCCAAATGATGCTCACACTGGGAGCTTTGGTGTTGCAAAAGAAAAGGAGTGTAAACAGAAATGCATTGGTGACATTATTGAATCATGGAGTCTTCTGGCGTATACAACGTTTGGTTTGAAGCTATTGTCAGCCTTTTTGCAGAATACGCTCTTTTGTTAAGTAATGCTTTAATTGGGAGTAATTAAAGGCCTTTGGGTGCAAGTTTATGTGTTGTTTCACCATCTGCCAGTGGATTGAACAACAATAAAGACGTCCAAAAATAGTTAATGTGGAAGTGTTTGTTCACTTTATCTACTGGTGCCTAGTTTTACGATGTCAATCCTCTAAAACGATTGTTTTTGAGGTGATTAGTACTTTTCGCATTTAAAGTAATTACAAACCCAGTATTTGTTGAAGGTATGCAAATCGCCAGCAACCTTTTAAAGGTGCAGGTTGTAAGAATGACATCCTGTGGTCAAATGTGGGTACTGCAGGCCATTTTTTAATCAAAAATATCAGTTTCTCACTCCTGTGAGTTTAATGGCTGTTGCTCAGCGCCAGAAGATTCTAGATGACAAAGACGAGTCATACAAAGTTGATAAGTAGATAAATGCATTGTCGTATCTGGTTTTAGCACTATTGGGTGAACTTACTACACTTATTACGGAAATATGTCTCTGGCATTTACAGGATGTTCTGAACGACTCATTTAAAGGAGTCATCACCTGAAATCTTCACTTTTCCACATGAAAAAATGTCTATAATGGCTTCCTAATGATTTTTCACTGGCTGAGAAGCCGATAATTTTGCCTTCTTCAACCAGCTCACATGCACCCCACGAACACGCGCACTCCAAAACGAGAACTTGAGTTCTGGTCCTATATGCCGACACAAAGGTCGATTATGAACAAATATGAACCAGCAGCGAACAAACCAGCACAACAAAGCTCATTTCATAACGTGAAAAACATAAATTATGTCTTACCGTTGACGACTCATGTTATAATCCGTGTTATGGGAAACAAAACTCCAATAGGTTTGTGTATTCCATCTTCACAGCAGCATAAGAGCCGATGCCTGGCTGTTAGCTTGCTTTGTCCCAACTCAACAACATGCAAGGGCGCCATTACGCACGAGGCGAGGCTCGGGCTCGTACATACATGGTTAGATCCCGTAGGTCACTGCCAGGTCGGGTTCAGTTATAACTTTAGTTTTTTTGGAGCGAAACGCTGAAGCCGCGTCCTGCTTCCTGCTTCCTTCCACCAATCAACGCGCTCCTCAGTCCCGCACTCGTCCGAGACAGCCGAAATATCGCGTGTGATCTCGCGAGAAAATATGCCCTTCACAATAAAGGATTAAAAAATCAAATTTTTTTTATTTTAATGGTCTAAAAGACTATAATAGGATGTAGATATCCACGGTATTATAGGTGATGACCCCTTTAAGGAAGTAAAACGCCACGATTGACTCATTCACTTCACACATACATTTCACTGTAATATTGAGTTGTTGGTATTTGAAAACATAGCTTGAGAGATTTTTAGAGCTGACTATTTGCTTCTAATTTGTTGGCATTGTTAGCGCAATGTTAGCCTCTAGCCTGCTTCACCCGATATTAGAGTAAAACAAAAAGAAGCCTTGGCTTCTTAAGAAATAACTTCTGGGATCGCTCCTGTTTACTGGATTTAGTTCTTTAAACAACTGGAGCTTTTTTCCTGCTGGTGTCAAATTACAAATGTCTGCGCTGCTACGTTAGCTTGCTGCAGATTCTGCAACCTAACAAAGTGTAAACCGTAACTACGTCCCGCTTTTGTTTTGTTTTTTTTCAAAAGGAGAAAAACTGACGACCCCCCAGCCGACTGAGAAGTAAATCTGTTTCAGTATAACCTTCCTTCCAACGTGACTGAGACATTAGGCTGTAGAATTCTTACAAATTGCACCTTTAATTTGTCTCATAAGTCTTATGTTGAGAAAATGAGTTTAGACGGTTTACTGAAATCTTGAAAATATGTTTATGCACAATCACATAATCGGTCACCACTCTTAGGAGGCCACATTCCAAGGCGGGAAAATGCAATTAAGATGTAATCTGGAATAAAATGCTTCAAGTTGTGGAATGTAAGCTAGCAAATCCAGAATTTTCTTACCCCTTAAGAATGACGTTAACACATTATGTTGAGCTGACGCAAAGAGGTCAACTTAAACAGTAAAGGAAGTTTAAAAGCAAAACAATATGTTTTATGATTCTGAAGAACTTGTCTTTTACAAAAAGGAAGGACTTCTCCTTTGTTTTCATTTGAAACGCTCGTGTGTTTATGTTACAAACACAGAAAATTGATTGGGAAGCAGTGATGGGATTCATTTGTAACTTGAATGACTGAAAAAACTTAAATATAAAAACTTTTTGGTTGTTTTTGGTTTTTTTATTAAAGCATTTTTAAACTTTTTGAGTAAAATTGTTGAAATATTAAACCCTACCTCATGAAAAGATGCTTTTTTGGGTGAAAAACATGTCAATCAATAAATATAAGTCAGAAAAATAAAAGGCCATAGATGTACTCGTAATGATAACTTTCCCAAAAGCTCACTTAAAATGATTGGTTTATTAGATATTTTGCTAAAACTACAAACATCCTTGCTAACTTTAGTGCTAGGAGAAAAAAGCTGCTTTTTTTAGTTGTTATTGCAACACAAAAGTCCTTTTTAAGTCTGAACAGATTTCCTTCTTCACCCTGAGTGGAAACTTTTAAATCCCTCCGTTGGAAAACGGGCATTCCAAACTTTGCGCCGTCTTGCACCTTCTCAGTCTTGAGCTAGAACACACAGGGTGGGTCTCCCTCGTACAGGTCTCTGTAATATAGCTTTTATTTTAGATTTTTTGCAGCTGCACTGCACCACACAGCTCTATAATTCCCACTGGCATGGAGGCTTTGGAGCATAGCAAACCACCCACTGTAAATCCAGAATATTCTCAGAAACAACACCGTGTGTGCCCGTTTCACCAGGCTGACGTGTGCCCACGGTGATGTGTGCATACGTCTTATAAATACAGACTAAAGTCATCGTTATTTTTGTGTTGGAACTTGAAAAGTCAGAGTTTAGTAAATAATGTGGTACTTTTATGTTTCAGGGGTCCCTTCAGCGTGGTGAGGCGCTGCATCAACCGGGACACGGGCCAGCAGTTTGCCGTAAAGATCGTCGACGTGGCCAGCTTCACCTCCAGCCCCGGCCTCAGCACAGAAGGTGACTGGTACCATATGTATTTGTTGCGAGGTATCACGTCTCACCGTGTGGTTTTTGTGCCGTGTCACGCTGCGATCTGTGCGCGTTTGTCAAAGTGGGAGATTAAAGTGAACATCATAGGTGTTTGTGTGTGAACGTCGGTGTTGGCAGTCGCTACGCGCCATCTGTGACGCCCCAGTCACAGATTAGTTTTACAGCCAATAACAGCGAGAGGAGGAAATGACCCAAGGGAGGTGAAACGGGAGAAAAGAGAATAAAAACATAAAATCTACTCACCTGAAATTGTAAATGAGCTCCGTTAAAGGATTGTACTTCCTCACAATACATGGGCAGGTCGGGCATTTACAGGTCATCCACCAGACTCGTGGTTTCCTTTGGCTTTTTTATGGAGCTTTAAAGTAGTAAGCTGTGTTGGGATTGGCATCCCACAGGTCCCATGATACCCGTCACAAATCCTTTGGTAGCAGACGTTTTTAACGTTGCTTCGAGCTGGAAGGGATGATCAAAAAATAAACTGTGGGTCCTGGTGTGACACGGGCTCCGAGTGTAGCTAGCTTAAACCACCAAGGTCTTATTAATAGAAGCTAGGAGACGGTACAGAAGCTTTTGAGCCAATTTTTTAATTGTTAGCAGGTGGAAATGGTCAAACACAACCTGATGGGTGTTTTTCACATATCCACCCCCCACCAACACCCCTACAATGCACACATATGTAAGGATGAAGATGGTGTCAGCAATTCATGCTTTTGACACTGCTTTTATTTACCCCCAAAGTGTCAACAACACAATTCAACTAATTTCTCATGTAGATCTTAATGACAGCTAGTTTTAGCATTTGCTTTATGATTTATGGCCATTTCTTGGTTCGTGCTGTCTTCTTCTTCACTTTTTTCAATACATTCTCTTTGCAAAAAAAGGCAAAAATTCTGGATAATGCCAAGTTTTTTGGTAGCTTTGGGCTGAAAAAATGATCCCTACCTGGAAATGTACTGTAGTGTTTAAGAAACTATTTGGTACATTAGCACCACCTAGTGGCTGTGTTAGCAGAGTGTTACTACCAGGATAGTATGATCAGAATAAGTCTTATTAATTTAATTTCATAATAATATTAATAATGATACTAGGGCCCCAAAATATAAAAAAGACAGTTATTGTCATCAAAAATAAAAATGACAGTGTTTTCAGTTGGTAAACTGCATTTAATGGTCCTCTTTAGCAAGAAAGACACCAGGAAACTTGCAATGCAGCTTTTCAAATTAAGAGCATCAAGTGACACCCAATTACATATAGAAATCATCACACTTCAGAGCACACTAATCGATAAAATATATTATGATCACTTAAACATTTTCACCCTCATAGACTATAAATGTATGTTTTAAATAAATAACTTTTTGTTGACAGTTTCTATGTCTGATTATAAAAAAAAGCAGAGATGTCCAAAGTGTGTCCAGTGGGCCATTTGTGGCCCTTGGTGTAATGTCCTAAACTGCATTTCAAATCTTTAGCCGGCCATCATAAACATGTTTCTATATTTTTATTTAAAGATTTATGCTATGTATTTATTTTGTTTATTTAATTTTTATTTATTTGTTCATTTGACAAATTTTTACTAATTTTTTAAACAATTTTTTTATATAAAATAAACAAATTGTAACAAATTTTTTTGCATATAAAATAAACAGTTTAGTAAATTACAAAATATTAGTATTTTAGTTAACACATTTTTTTGCTTTTAAATTAATTTCACTTCATTTAGTTATAATTGGAATCACAAACCCTCACTGACTTTACTAAATATCAGACTTGAGCACAACTCATTAAACCTGACTAAATACAGCACACATTACTAACATTTGTTTTTAAACCCTAATAAACTGAATAACCATTTTTCCATCAAATCCAGGGGAACATACTGGGCCAATTATTTTCTCTTATCTACAAAGTTTCTAAAAAAATTTTTTTTACAAAAAACCCCAAACAAACAAATACTTTGTTCTTATTAAAATAATGACTTTAGTGTATTAGGTTTGTCAAAAAAGGCCCACTAGAACTTTCTAAATAGTGATTTTGGCTCATGTCTCAAATAGATTGGGTACCACTTGTGTGAACCCTAAATATATTAATGAGTTGATAAAAACTTATGATAATACATATAATGAGACTTAAATTACTTTTATCACACTAGAATCAATAACTATCCTAATAAAAACCAAAGCAGGCCACTTTAGATTAACGATCAAAGAAAAAGTTTGTAACATTCATATAATTAGACTTGCGTGAAGAAAACATGGGCAGACGGTACTGCCATAAAAGCAGCGAAGAGCTGCTACAGAAGTACATATCAGACTTACCCCATAAAGATATTTAAAGTGCATCATATTGTTGCATAAAAAATTTTATTAACTGGGTATCACTGGTATAAGATATTCAGGGTTTTCCCTAATTCTTTTTTACCTTGACCAAAGTGTTGAGTTACATAAGAGAATACATTTCGCACGTACCATCATTCACACATTTTTCAGTCTTTCTGCTTTTGATTATAAACAGTCCTGGCAAAGTTAACGGAGGGGAAATTTACTCAACATTTTACATGTGGAAGATTACGTCACATGACTTTTACACACAAATAAAAAAGTTAGCTAACGTTAGATAATGCTAACTTTTAGCTGTGGTTGCCTGCGAGTTAGCTTGCTATGCGTCCTAAACCACTACATAAACTGAGTCACGGGTGGAACAAGTGACATAAAAAGTGTAAAAACACAATCTTCCCTCTTATATTATCACTTAACTTGGTTAAATGTTGATGCCTAGCATCCAGACAGCTGAGGACGAGATGTGTTTGCAGCTAAAATGCCCGGATAGCACCCGAATGTAACGTAGCACTTTTTTTTTTAAAACAAAATTAAAACATCTACGTCTAGTTAGCGGGAATCCAGGTGCAGCGTAGTGAATCTGCGCTTCCTACGCGCTCCTGACTCAGGGACACAGTCTGTTGAGGATAACTACGTCGGTACGACACCTGTCAACGTAAACCTTACACATGATGAAATATTAAAATCAAATTCGGTCCTCTGGGCCGTTTTTCTATGTCATATTTTTTATTCGAGACTGAAATAGGAAATACGAAAAACAAGACGGAGGCCGTTTCTCAATACTCAAGGACGCTAGTACGTTCTTGTGTACTTTACAAGTGTGTTCTTGTCTAGTACACCAAAACGTCCATTCTGCCGAGTACGGGATGACGAGGACGGCATTTGGAACAAGCGTACTTCTTTGCCTCATGGCAACAAGCAAAAAAACCTGACATAAAAATAAAAGTCTAGTCTGTTCCTTAAATGACAAAAAAACAATGAAAACGTATTATTTGTATTATATATGGTCCACTTTTGATCAAAATTGATAAAATATCAGCATTTCCTGCAGTTAAATGAAGAAAAAAAGTTTTTATTTTCCATCAAAACAAAGCAATGATGCTTTTATTTTGATAGTGGGTTAGCTCATTAGCATTTTGAGGGATCATGAAGAGTCTGAAAGAAGAAAATAACAAATACACAGCAAATTTTACAGGTTATACACAATTATTTACAATAACAGACAACTTTATATTGATTTATTTGTATTTCTGATATAAAACACAACAGTTATAAGCTTTCTCCTCTGACATTCGGAGTATAACGGTTAGCGGCGCAATGCATTATGGGAAACTTTGCTGTCCCAAGTCCGCAGAAGGATGCATCAGTGCATCCTCGATACAATGGGCGGAGAAAGAACATATCCGGGAACTTTGAGCGAACTTGCCATTATATGTACTTAGGATTGGAACAGTACTTGGACCATCGTTGATGACGTTTCACAAGGACGGGAGTACACAAGTACAGACAAGTACGCATATTGAGAAACAGCCATTTTTTGTTTTTTGTATCAGTTTAAAAAACAAATGACTTTTTCACTTTTTGATTTTTTTTGTTTTCAGTCAAAAATAGAAAGACTGAATGATTCACGGATTGTAGAGTTCCCTTATTTCTGACATTTCGTAACTCAGTAGAGGAAATAAGCCGGTGGACCTCAGATAGTGACAATATGAAGAGCTGGATTTAGAGCCAGACTCACTTTGAGTGGTTTCCTGAGAACACACACCGTAGCTTATTAAGGAAGAAACTGCATCAGCATAAATGTGAGTGAAAAGGAGACTTAGCTGCCAGCTGGGGAAGAAATGCAAAGTGGAGGGCAAAGATTTTAAAGCGTTACGGGATTTAAAAAATAAAATCTAGTAAAAGTCTGATTTAGAATCAGGTGCTTTTGTGTCCGAGATGCAGAGGGGGAAAATCCTCTTTACCATTTTGGTCCTATGGTGGTAAAACAGAGAGATAAAATGGCCAGATTGTTAGAAAGTGAGCATTACATCACAAATTCTGCCTGAGGATTGATTTGGAATCGGCTCGGTGAAAAGCATCGGTTTTGTTCAGAGTGTCGTTGCATCCGATAATCAACGGGACGGGTAAGGATGAGCGTAAAGAGCAGAGGAAGGAAATAATGGAGGCATTGGGACAGCAGAATGGGGGCTCTGTTGTGGGGGGACACAGCTTCATTTCTCTGTGTTGCGTAATGATCCTGGACTGTCACGACACAAAGAGCAGGCACACAAAGATCAGTAGACTTGCAGATGGGGAGTGGAGTGCATAAACGAGGTTTTTATGGACCGAGGAGCCCAACAAGAGCACATTGTTGTAGCCGTCTGTTTTAACCACCTCTTTACAGCCGTTTCCATGACTATTCCGCAGGGTTTTCTGTTTTAAAGGTTGTCCGCTCATCCCAGGATCTGTTGTCAGTAATGTAATGAAATCACAGCTATTTTACCGGATGACAGGATCAGAGGCCGTAGTTTGCGGTACGTAGCAGAGTTGCTCCATTTAGACAATGAGAGTTAAATAAAAGTACATCTCATACGGCCAAAATTTCATAAATGATTGTAAACACCCATAAAATGTACAGGAATAAATAGGCTATATAACATAGTCAAAATAATCTTTTACACATTTAGAAATTAACATAAAACACCAGCTAATTAGATCTGTGATCAAATTTGTCTTTAAATTTTTTCCCCAAACAATCATAAAAACAATATAACCAACAAAAAAAAGGTCAGTCTGATTAGTGAGCAAACACCAATATAAGTAATGATGGCAGATGAGGGCAGAACACGATGGCAGCATATGAGTTGTGTCAAAAAAAATAAACACCTCCATTATTTTCAATACAACCCCGACATGATCTGTAACACCCGATGTTCTAATTCTGAACTTTGACAACCCTGAATAAACTCGTATTGTCTGTAACTACATCTGGGCTCCTGTAGCGGCTCTTCTCTGCTTTTATGGCAGCAGTTTGTTTATATTTTAATCATGTGATCAATCGGGTCAACTAGAAAATTAGGCTTTAATTTATGGATGCACGTTTCCCAAAATTTCTTTAACCGGTTATTGACACCCCTTAAGTTAAAGTCCCAAGTCATCATCACACGCTGGTGAAATTACATCTCCGCATTTGACCCATCCCCGTGGTGGGGAGCGGTGAGCTGCAGCTGTGGCTGCGCTCAGGAACTATTTGGTGGTTTAACCCCCCAATCCAACCTCTTAATGCTGAGTGTCAAGCGAGGGGGCATTGGGTCCCATTTTTCAAAGTCTTTGGTATGACCCGACTGGGATTTGAACCCCGATCTCCCAGTCCCGGTGCGGACACTCATACCACTAGGCCACTGGAGCTGGTTAACGGTTAATGGCCAGTTAACTGGAAACCAACCAGAGCAAATGACATATTTTTCTTACCCTAAACACACCTGACATTTGGTCATTGATGGTAATTTTGAATAATTTTAGTGTTTAACGAAGTAATTTAGGCCTCATTTTGACCACTAATAAACAGCTATCTAAATCTGTGCTTACATAAATTCAATTAAAAGTTTTTGAATACGTGTTTTCGGTGAGTAATCATGTTAAATTATTGCGATTACAAAATGTAGTAGTCCCAGTGTGTAAAACAGAAATAGAACCACAACACCGTGCTACAAAATCACACATTTATGTTGTGGATCATACACTTGCGGTGTGTTTTGCCTTCATTCTGCCACCTTTACTTGTGATGACTTTAGGAAAACGCCATAAAACTCATGGATTTAAGTCTTCAGGAGGGGCGGGTGACAAAATAAAAGGATGGTTGCCATGGAAAACGCAACAAAATTATTATAATAGTCTAATTTGGTCTGTTAAGATTATTTTGAGCTGAAATTAAACTATAATTGCACATCTGTAGTGAACGACTTTGTCTTTGTCAGTAGTTTGAGGAAAGGATGATGATGATGAGAGTAACCAGATTTCTTGTCTGCATCTGTCATTGCTTTTTTTTTTTACAAGAAACTGTTTATTTTAAAAAACTGAATCCTTCTCTTTATCCCCCTCTGGTGGTGAAAGCTTGTCATGACAGATTTAGATTTTGTTTTTTCCACATAAAATGAAAAGAAGTCCTTTTTTAGGTAATCGGCACACAAGGCTAAATTATATTTAGTACTATTTTATTTATTTGGGGGTTTATAAAACATTTAAAAGCAAACATACGTTACCACCTGTATTTATAGATGTGCACTAACGATGCATTTGAACCGTGTGTCATCCTGCAGATCTGAAGCGAGAGGCCAGTATCTGCCACATGCTCAAACACCCCCACATCGTGGAGCTGCTGGAGACCTACAGCTCTGATGGCATGCTCTACATGGTCTTTGAATTGTAAGTTATGTTGTGGTTTGATGCTGATCAAAGGTGAGGGTGAACCAAAATGACATTTTTATGCAAAAGTGTAGATCAGAAACACATCCTGTCCTAAACAACACACACAACTAGAAAGTAGGCAAATGCAAAGCCAGAGCAGGCTAATTTTATCAGGCGTTAACAGATGGCTGAGGTTGGTAATTTCACACTCCGATACAAGTTCTGCAAACCCCCTCGCGTCGGCCGCAGCAGAATTAATGGAGCACTTGAGAAAAACAATACAGCGAGGAAGGTAAGGAGATTCATGGTGCATCTTTAAACGGTCACTACTCACCTTTAACAAACCGTTATCTAATCTGATGATGACATCACATCATTACATCACTGGAAAGATCAAGATTTAAGATGAAATGTGCAAAAAAACCACAAAAACCCTGAGATCTTGTTGTTTTATCAACTGATCTGTTTGATCTGTAATTAGTAATAAAGATTATTTAAACTGTCGTCTCTGATTTATTTCTTCTCTTTCACAGCATGGATGGAGCAGATTTATGCTTCGAAATAGTCAAGAGAGCCGATGCAGGGTTTGTTTACAGCGAGGCTGTGGCCAGGTAGGACGCAGACACACAGGTTATTAAATATTAACGCTCTAAAAGTGTGGCTGCCCTAAATAAGCTCCCCTGTGTCTGTTTTCTGTCCATCTAGTCACTACATGAGGCAGATTTTGGAGGCGCTGAGGTACTGCCATGACAACAATGTGATTCATCGCGACGTAAAGGTGAGACTTAATCACTGTGCACAGGAGTACAACCTCAACAAAAGGGTTTTTCCATCAGAGGTTGACAACGGTGATATACCTGGTTCTGTGATTTGGGTTCCACATGACCAGAAAACCACGTCACTTATGATGTCCCTTCTGGTAAATGTTTGATCCTCGTGCTCTATAATTAATGTTTACAGAGGATCACAGTCTAGGGCAGTGAACCTCAACTGGCGGCCTGCGGGCCACACCCGGCCCCCCAACCCTTTGGGCCCTAACGTCCCCCAATTGAGGGACTTTGAATTTTAGCAGCAAAATTCATGTCCCAAATATCGATAATTGATATTTAACACAACTAAAACTACAATCAAAACAGTTTAGATGGAAAACAAAGCCATTTTAAATATTAATAAATTAAGATACAATAATTCTTGAACTTTATTTTAGAAGAGCATCTGGCCCTCACGGTGTCTGCTGGAAAAAACTCCGGCCCTTGAGCAAGTTTTGTTGAGGACCCCTGGTCTAGGGAGACAGTTTACCTACACAGAGCTTGTAATTCCTTCAAACTGCTGTTTAAATACCACCAGTGTGTTTTATATACCCCGTTTCAACAGTCTGAACACTACGGATCAGGGGCACTGAAAAAAAAAGAAAAGAAAATGAATTCTGACTTTAATCTCAGAAAAAAGTCGGAATTCTTTTTCTTTTCTTTTTCTTTTAGTGGCCCTAATCCTCTTCCGTGGAACACCCTTTATTAATCTCCCGTCTTTATTTTTTAATCACAATGAAAACAGGAGTTTAATGCATGATCGATAAACACCTGTTGGTGAAAGTCAACAGTGTTTATAAATACTAATCAAACAGTGTTTTTAAATTAGGTTACGTCGGTTATCATGAAGACAGCTCTGCAGTACAGAAATGGAAAGAGTTGATGCTAAGATGGTGTAAAACCCCCAAAACTGATTAAATCATTTAAAAAAAGGCTCGTTACCGTAGAAACCGTGTCATACTGGTTCATTTTGAAATACGATCAGTCACTCTGAGTTGCACTTGCATGCTGAACGTGCCATCAAGCCGCAAACAGGAAAACGATTGGGTCAGAAAAAAACAGTCTCTTCTACATCACAGGGAAAAAGGACATTCATGGCCCCACCCACCTTGGCTTGGGACCGCCCACAGGAAAGTGAGAGCGAGTGCGTCTTAGCTAGTTAGAAGCTAACCATTAGCAACTCAACAACATGGTGGAACACTTTCAGATCTGTGACTACAACATTGCATTTTTTACCCAAGAGCGAACAAAGGCAGCGGAAGACTCAGGTTGATGTTAGCCAATCAGAGGCAAGGCATTTGCATATCATGAATATTGATGAGTAAGACTCCAAATCCGTCAACAAACTTCTTCCTCCTGAAACAAGAGCGCCAGAGCTTTTTTGTCCACAGAAAACGATCAAAGGCTTTTATTCATACTAGAGACCACCAGCAGATTTATTGAAAAAAATGAGTGAATGAGATCTTAGAAACCAGAAGATAAAAAAGAAACAGACTTCTTAGGATCAGAATAATATTTATACATATGACACACATTCTGATGCTGCTTTTCCCTCTGACATAATGATTTTCTGCATATCGGTGGGAGCTAAAAGTCAAAAACAGATTGTTTACTAGACAAATCCTCAGTTTCACATCAACATTTGAGTTTAAAAAAAACAGGAACACAGGAATGTAGCAAGAACTGCAACAAATGTAGGTTAATTCATGTTTCTTAATCTTTAGCTAGTAGAAAAATCAGTCCATCCTACGTCTGGTATTCTTGCTTTCAGTGTTCGTGCACACCTCAGAAGCCTGACAGACTTCACTGTTGAGCAGTAGATGGGAGCGTAGTCATCCCTGTGCGGTGGAGGTTGGAGTTGACGACACAGAAGCTGGTTCTGGGTGTGAGTGAAGGGTTGTGGAGAACTTGCGCTGATAAAGCCAACGGCACAGACGGCCGTCTGTTTTCAATTGTAGAGCTGTTCGACGTCGCATCGTTGAGGAAAGGTAGACGGCTGCCCAGATGATGTCCAAGGACTTTCAGAGTCGTTTTGCGCACTGATCCAGACAGCAGGAAGTACATGACAGGATCCAGACAGCTGTTAAAGGCTGAGAACAACAGCATGATCTCGTTGGTATGGTCCACGATCCTTTGTGTGGAACAGGAGTCAAAGTAGTCAAGTTGGGTGAGGATGTAGAACGGGCGGAAGGCGTGGTAGGGTACAAAACAGATGGTGAACAGAAAGAGGACGAAGAAGGACTTCTTGGCGGTCCGTTTATATTTCTGCGCATTTGGAAGGTCTGGCTTGTTTTTGGACACGTGAAGCAGCTTAGAGGCAATTTTGACGTAAGAGACCACGAGGATGACAAAGACGAACCAGAACAGCAGCACCACCATAAGGTTGAAGTAGGCCGCCCAGCTCGTTTTTTTCTTGTATTGGAAACATTTGCCATTGAACACCTCCTTGCTTGGTGTGGAGATCAGCGCCAACGCTCCCGTCAGTGACACGGTCCACAAAGCTCCACACGCCACCCAGCTCCAAGGTTGTCTGCGCCCCAACAACCTCAACCTCATACCCCTCCGTTCTCGGCCTTTCCCACTCATCCTCAAGTATCTGTCCAGGCTGATGAACCCCAGCAACACTATGCTGATGTACATGTTCGTGTAGAACATGGTCCCCACTAGTTTGCAGGTCACGGGTCCCAGCACCCAATTGTCTTCATTCAGATGGTAGAACACCCTAAAGGGCAAACACGCCAGCAGGATCAGGTCAGCCACGGCGCAGTTGATGAGGAACACCCGCACAGAGTTTCGGCGCGAGTGTAGAGACAGGAAGACCCAGAGAGCGAACAGGTTACCCACCAGCCCAAAAATGAAGAAGAGGGTGTAGAAGGCTGCCAGCGGCAGGCGGAGAGATGAACCATCAAGCTTGCACGTTAGATTTGAATCGCCAACCACGGGGAACGAAGCGTTCCACATAGAAACAGAAGTGGCTGAAATGGAACCCGGTGAGAATTTTGAGAACTCTGAGGTTGAACTGGTTGTGGGGGAGGCAGTTGAAAGGAATATGGTCATTGTGGTTGAAGGTTGCTCGGCTCTGCAAAGACAGAAATGCAAAATCAGCTTAACACACGCACGAACGAACGAGAAAAAAGCCACTGTACAGAGTTCTAGAACAGGTGAGTAATACGTCCACCACAGATGTAAAGGGCAGTCTTTATCAAGGTTATCGTCATTTCTAATGACATTAGGAAGGGAAAGCACCCCAAATATGGGAACATTTGTTAGTTAACTCCACTCTAAAAGCTTATCAATAAACTACCACGGCTGTGTTAGGGTCGTCTGTTTAGATGCACAGCCATGAATTCTGTTAAATTGTCACTCAGATAAAATAGATGCATAAAGGCAGAACACTCACCTTTAAAGATTCAGAGTTAGGATATTTACAGCTGTGGTATGAGTGAGCTAAAAGTTCTTCAGCTTCCCCATCAAACGTAGATTTCTTTCTAATCAAACTCCGCTCCAGTGAAGTAGACTCCCTGGTCTGAGCTGTCTTCACTTGCAGTCATTTACACGGCACAAGCGTCCTTCTCATATCTCGTATATATTTATTTATTTTTTTCCTTACCCTATCCCACATCTGATTGTTTCTTCTGCCTCGCCTTTACTCTCCTTCGCTCTCGCGGCGTCTCTTATCTCGCAAAGCCTCAGCTGCTTTCTCCACGCCCCTCCAAATCCACTTTTACGAGAAGCGAAAAGGGCAGGAAGTGAAACCCACCATCACTTTGTCACTCTTTTCTGTGTGGCTCAACTCTTTTAAAAATGTTAAACTCAGAGAACTGAGAGCGATAAAATCAGATTCTGAATTTTAGTGTAAGGAACTTGTGAACAAAAAGTGTAGATGATTGCTAAGAAACACATTTCTACAGGTTGAGTGAAATTAAACTTTCATATAATTTATTAAGGGCACAACTTACCAACGTAACTCCGTCATTTCTTAACATAAGGTCATTTTCTTTTTAAAATAAACTCAAGTGTTCACATTAAAATCTTTGATAAATTCACACAAACTGTATTGTCCAAATTTGGTAGTGAGAATCCATTTTTTTGTGATTAATCTCAAATATTTTATTCGTTTTATCTCTAAATACATTGAATTTTATGAAAGTTGCACATCTGCATCAGCACAAATCAGACAAAATAAAAACCTCACAGAACTTTGTCTTTATCCTGCACTGTTTATTAAATGCATATTAACACTTAGAGGATGCTGGTTTCCTTTCTGTTACTTCTCTAAGTTAGCCGTGTGGTCACAGTTGCTCAAGCTTTTTTGTAAATGTGAAACTGAGGCTGTTCTAATCAGCTTGTGAACACAGGACCGTGAAACTTTGTACACAGTGAGAAAACCAAAGCCCTGCACAAAATGCAGTCTTAGAGGAATCTGTTGATTTCTGCAGAATTGCTTTCTGCAGATTTGAGTTTAAGGGTTTGTCCCCTTATTTAATGTGCACTTTGATCTGCTTTTCTTCCCCTGTAGCCTCACTGTGTGCTCCTGGCCTCAAAAGAGAACTCTGCTCCAGTGAAGCTGGGAGGATTCGGAGTGGCAATACAACTGGGAGAGTCCGGTTTAGTAGCTGGAGGTACAAGCACACACTCGTAAAAAGAAAAAAAAA
>SSNS01000490.1:194573-206846 GCA_006937985.1 Aphyosemion australe
CAAAAATGAAGAAGAGGGTGTAGAAGGCTGCCAGCGGCAGGCGGAGAGATGAACCATCAAGCTTGCACGTTAGATTTGAATCGCCAACCACGGGGAACGAAGCGTTCCACATAGAAACAGAAGTGGCTGAAATGGAACCCGGTGAGAATTTTGAGAACTCTGAGGTTGAACTGGTTGTGGGGGAGGCAGTTGAAAGGAATATGGTCATTGTGGTTGAAGGTTGCTCGGCTCTGCAAAGACAGAAATGCAAAATCAGCTTAACACACGCACGAACGAACGAGAAAAAAGCCACTGTAAAGAGTTCTAGAACAGGTGAGTAATACGTCCACCACAGATGTAAAGGGCAGTCTTTATCAAGGTTATCGTCATTTCTAATGACATTAGGAAGGGAAAGCACCCCAAATATGGGAACATTTGTTAGTTAACTCCACTCTAAAAGCTTATCAATAAACTACCACGGCTGTGTTAGGGTCGTCTGTTTAGATGCACAGCCATGAATTCTGTTAAATTGTCACTCAGATAAAATAGATGTTTGCATAAAGGCAGAACACTCACCTTTAAAGATTCAGAGTTAGGATATTTACAGCTGTGGTATGAGTGAGCTAAAAGTTCTTCAGCTTCCCCATCAAACGTAGATTTCTTTCTAATCAAACTCCGCTCCAGTGAAGTAGACTCCCTGGTCTGAGCTGTCTTCACTTGCAGTCATTTACACGGCACAAGCGTCCTTCTCATATCTCGTATATATTTATTTATTTTTTTCCTTACCCTATCCCACATCTGATTGTTTCTTCTGCCTCGCCTTTACTCTCCTTCGCTCTCGCGGCGTCTCTTATCTCGCAAAGCCTCAGCTGCTTTCTCCACGCCCCTCCAAATCCACTTTTACGAGAAGCGAAAAGGGCAGGAAGTGAAACCCACCATCACTTTGTCACTCTTTTCTGTGTGGCTCAACTCTTTTAAAAATGTTAAACTCAGAGAACTGAGAGCGATAAAATCAGATTCTGAATTTTAGTGTAAGGAACTTGTGAACAAAAAGTGTAGATGATTGCTAAGAAACACATTTCTACAGGTTGAGTGAAATTAAACTTTCATATAATTTATTAAGGGCACAACTTACCAACGTAACTCCGTCATTTCTTAACATAAGGTCATTTTCTTTTTAAAATAAACTCAAGTGTTCACATTAAAATCTTTGATAAATTCACACAAACTGTATTGTCCAAATTTGGTAGTGAGAATCCATTTTTTTGTGATTAATCTCAAATATTTTATTCGTTTTATCTCTAAATACATTGAATTTTATGAAAGTTGCACATCTGCATCAGCACAAATCAGACAAAATAAAAACCTCACAGAACTTTGTCTTTATCCTGCACTGTTTATTAAATGCATATTAACACTTAGAGGATGCTGGTTTCCTTTCTGTTACTTCTCTAAGTTAGCCGTGTGGTCACAGTTGCTCAAGCTTTTTTGTAAATGTGAAACTGAGGCTGTTCTAATCAGCTTGTGAACACAGGACCGTGAAACTTTGTACACAGTGAGAAAACCAAAGCCCTGCACAAAATGCAGTCTTAGAGGAATCTGTTGATTTCTGCAGAATTGCTTTCTGCAGATTTGAGTTTAAGGGTTTGTCCCCTTATTTAATGTGCACTTTGATCTGCTTTTCTTCCCCTGTAGCCTCACTGTGTGCTCCTGGCCTCAAAAGAGAACTCTGCTCCAGTGAAGCTGGGAGGATTCGGAGTGGCAATACAACTGGGAGAGTCCGGTTTAGTAGCTGGAGGTACAAGCACACACTCGTAAAAAGAAAAAAAAATTAAGGAAATAATATTTGAATAACTTGAATAACTATGTTTTTGCATGGATTTTGAACAAGTTTAGACTGTAAATACCTGTAATTATTAACATAATCTGGCCTGTTTGTAATCATCAAAGCTACGATCAACTGTCTGTTTCTATGAATGAACTATAAGAAGTGTAATGACACCACAGACGAATAGAAATGTTAAAGCTGCTTCCAGGGGCGTATTCTGTTCACCATGGTGACCACCACTGCCTCATTAAGGTCGCCATGGTAACCTTTAGTGGATTATTAGAGTCACCATGGTAACCACTAGTGCCATATTAGGGTCACCATCCTAACCACCACTGACTAATTAAGGTCACCGTGGTAACCAACAGTGGCTCATCAGGGTCACCATGATATATGATGATTTATTAACACCCTCTACATCCAATTTTGAAGGAAAACACGAGCTGTGATCAAGTATAATTCTGTATGAGCAAGCGTTAAATTCGTTGAGGAAATATTTCAGGGTTTTTTTTGTGACGAATGAATTTTTGCGAACAAAGACGACGACCAAAAACACCCACGGTTTTCATTTTTCATTATCATTTGGACACATAGTACAATTATTATGTGACTACTTTGTTAATAATTCTGTACGTGTAAACTAAGCAGAATCACCACACCAAAATAAACGAACAAATACAAAGTGCAATAGTGTGAAAACCACAAAAGTAAACAAAATGCTAGTTTAAACTTTTAAAGTATAACTTTTTGTCAACTGTTAAACTTTAAAAGATTTTTTCAATAGAATTTTCCAAAGCTGTAGGAAGTGATACAAAAAAACCAAGAAAAAAATAAAGAAAAGTGGGCAAATTAGTTATAAAACCTTAAAATATCAAGATTTACAAGCTTCTTACCTCTCCCCTATCGTGATGCTCAATTTAGTTAAAGTCTTCAGTAAATCTTTACTAGATTAGATGTGATTCTATATAAATGAAATTCAGCTTTAAAACATTTAAATGCTGTAAAGATATTGAGCAATATAATATAACCCAACCCAATCCAGTAGATTAATCTGTTAAAACTACCATTGTTACAATTAAGGAATGGTTTCATAATATCTTTAATTTTTGTTTCCAACTGCACTTGATTTCATTAGCTGGTTTGCAACACGTTTACAAAATTCAAATACATTTTTTTTTTCATGGTCGTGCCCGAAAAGCATCAAATCCTTTTGAAAAAGGGTTAAAAAAAAAAAAAGAACACGTAAAGCTGAAACTTGTCCTGTAAACATGCAACAAACAAACGGAACTGTAGCCTGTTCTTGTCAAAGCGGTTCCTCTTTTTAGAGAGCTAAGAATAAGTTCTGCTCGTGACTTTTGTTTCCGTCCACTCACTTGTTTCCTTTCAGCATTGACACCCTTGACTTAGCAGCCAATCACACCGATCTTATCTAAGGGTCTAATTTAAAAATAAACATCCAACTATCCCAGTCATCCACGCATACACAAAAAACGATGAAAATTTCTAAATTTAAAATGTTCTTGTGCAACAAAAGGGGAGAAAGTTTGGGAACCACTGATATATTAATGTTTAATATATCAAATAAAATGTATTAAACATTGATCTTTATCCAGGTGAGCCAGGGTTTGTTATTGGGGAGGCTGTTCACCACAGAAAGTATCTCATTCATATATTTTTCTTTTCTGGTTCTCTTTAGATTTTTCTCATTACAAAGTAGGAATATTAGAAAACTTAGTGGTTTTTCCTGGAAACAAGGGTGGCCGATGTTTGTTCTAAAAATCCTCAGCAGGTCAGTAGGTGTTACTTTCAGAGTTGGTTCTGGTAGCCAAAATAAATCCTAAAATACCAGTGAACTGAATTTTGTTTGTTTTATAATTCAACCATTTAACAGAATCACAAATTAAAGTTGTTGTAATTTCACGCTCTATGGGTCATGACACCAGGGTTTTACTGGTTTCATTTCCACTCTCGGTTCCTCTTAGTGGCTAATATACAAACTAATCTCTTCAGGTCGCGTCGGCACGCCTCACTTCATGGCCCCCGAGGTGGTAAAGAGGGAGCCCTACGGCAAGCCGGTGGACGTGTGGGGGTGTGGAGTCATCCTCTTCATCCTCCTCTCTGGCTGCCTGCCTTTCTACGGCACCAAGGAGCGCCTGTTCGAGGCTATCATTAAAGGGAAATACAAGGTGGTGGTGATCAAACCATTTCTCTCACGCGCGGCGCTTTTATGTTGCCGCTAGCTTACACTCAGGAGAGCTTGGGACAATTCTACATAAGTGCTGATCTTTGTGCAGATGAATCCGCGCCAGTGGGCTCACATTTCAGAGAGCGCCAAGGACCTGGTGAGACGCATGCTGATGCTGGACCCCGCTGAGAGGATCACCGTCTACGAGGCCCTGAACCACCCCTGGCTGAAGGTTAGAGTCACCAGAGATGACTCAAAGCCACCTTTACCCAAACTGGCCTCTTCGGTTCTGGCTCAAGCCAAAGCTTTGCTTTAACATCCATGACTCTATACCCCCTCACCCTCTTGTTTGTGATGAGATGTTTCTGACTTCTCCACCTGCAGGAGAGGGACAGGTACGCCTACAAGATCCACCTGCCTGAAACGGTGGAGCAGCTGAGGAAGTTCAACGCCAGGAGGAAGCTGAAGGTTAGCTCGGAGAGATCCACAGCTTCAGCACCGTGTGTCAGATCCTGCAGACTCTATTTTGTGTTTGGTCATTTGGTTTTGAGCCATTTCCTCTTTAGGTTTCGCAAACATGTCTAAATACAAGCGTGTGTTTACCAGGGCGCAGTGCTGGCTGCTGTTTCCAGCCACAAGTTTAACTCCTACTACGGGGATCCTCCTGAGGAGCTCCACGACTTCTCAGACGACCCAACCTCCTCAGGTAAACCTCAGCTTCCCGTCAGGTGAAGAAAACACGTTTTTTATTAAACCATTCATTCCTAAAAATGTGTCCCAAGACGTGATGATATAATGTCAGTGATGAAACGGCAACAAGAAGAGTTTCTGTTGGAGACAGCTGTCTGTGTCAACTTCCTCTGTTACGATGGAGACAGATGTTGCTCAACGGCCTGACTTCTCTGTCTCAGCCGTGGACTTTCACTTCCTGCGATAGACGCCGCTGCTGCTTCTGGTTCTTATCGGCAGAACTTTTAAAGCACCAGCGGTTCTGCTGACACGAGCAGGCCGCTGCAGCCGTGCTTCCTGGTGGCTGGCTGATTTCTGCAGCCTTAGGCGCCCAGACGTGCCCCGTTGTAGCTCCTCCCTCTGACTCTTCTGTATTTTCTGTCCTTTCCCCTCTAAATCTGAGGTGTTAATCTCTATTTGCAGTAACCTTCCTCTAATCTCAGCCTCTCTCTTCTGTGGTGTTTTTTTTCTGCTCTGCTGTCTCTAGGACTGCTAGCTGCTGAAAGTACGTATCCCCATCCCCACTCATTGTTATATTTATGTATGATCTCATCATGACATCACTTGCTTTGTAGCTGCGTTTTTCTTCTTTTCCTCCCTTTTGTGTTGAATGATGATGATCCTTCTGTCATCGTTTCCCTTTTGAGAAATGATTCAGTGTGTGCTTCTATCCCAAAGCTGCCCTTTGACCTTTAAAGACCGCCTCTTCACACGCGTTGTGATCGGAAAGCTTTCAAACCTGGTTCATTAGGTGCTCTCGCTAGTTATTTTAGAGGAAACCACATCAGTTTGATTTACGTCAGTGGGTTTTTTCTCTCTCCAACAGCTTGTTCTCTTGATGCTTTTGCCTCAGAGGCCCAAAGAAATATTTACAAATGAAAATGTAAAGTCTTACCCAGTTTTCATCATCAGGGGCACGGATAGCTTTTAATAAATGATCAGAATCGCCCTTTTTCCAGAGCGGGACGCAAATTAAACACCGGATGTTAGCGTTGTGTAGCATCTATTACCATAGCCACCATTATTGTTCATGGGCGTGTTTTCCATTGGCTGCAAAGCGGCGTGTTTTGGATGCATCCCAGAAGAATAGTGGTGCTAAATTTACGCTTATTTATGCGCTACGCTTCCAGAACGCTCAGCAGTTCGGATCGGGCCAGACAGGAAGTCAAACACGGGCAGTGTAAAACATCCAGAAGTTTTCAAAATTACAACGTTCAGGGAAAAAAACGTGATTGCACGTGACGCCTCAGTGGTCGGGGGACACGGAACAGAACCGTAGATCCTTTGGGTACGTGCTGCCGGCCTCCTTGCTTTTTATCGCACGAGATCTTGCAATTCCACGGTAATTTCGCGACTTTGTTGGACCAGCTTAATGAAACGCTTTCACTGCTGATTCACATCTGAAACGCCCCCGGTGGGAAGGGACGTGAGGAAAACACGTCTATTACTTTACGTGCCTCTTACACATTTAGTGTAAAACCTGATTAACGGTTACCTTATTGGTCCCTCTCAGTTCATGGAGGTGTAAACTGACCTCACTCTCTTTAAGAATTGGCTCCAAAACACATTCATCATACCTGCAAACATAAATACCGACAGTGTTTAACCCCGTTAAAATGTAATATTAGCAATATACATATTTTCTGGTAAGAAATGGCCACAAGTAGCCTATCCTGTAGCCTAACTCATTTATAAGACATAACATAACTGTCCGCAATGAATACAGAAACACAGCGGATAATACTCACATACTTTAATATTGTTTGACGAAAACTTATAATCGTTAGCCATCCTATAAATGTTAATATAGAGTCTGGCCATGGCCCATAGACAGAGCTCAGTCGTGGGACGGAATCTACGGTTGTCTTTCAAACGTTTAATAGGAACAACGTGACGTACTACGGATGTCAGTCAATAGGGCAGTCTGCCATACGCTGTTGAAGAAGACACAAACATACCTCTATCTGCTCTTGATTCAAAGAAAAGCACAAATAGTCCAAAGTTGATGCCAAAGCCGTTTAAAACGAACTGTCTCCATCTTTGTTGTTTCGCTCCGTCGCATCATCCCACCCACCATACCGATAGAGCACTGGCATAACACAAGACTGGTCAGGCCCGCTGAGGCTCTAATGAAGTGTGGCTAGACCGACTAGAGAGCAAAATCATTTTGCTTCGGCTACAGTCTGTCTAGATTTCTAGTCTATATAATCGTCGGACATATTGACCGACGTACATCTCCTCTAAACTTGGAAATATGTCGCCATTAAAGAAACTTCCTGAAAAACCACAAACTGCAGGATGTCTGAAGCAAACATTTTTTTATTCATTGATTCATCAGAGATCGTCTCTGATCTCTTCAGCTGCAGCAGCGGTGCATTGATCTGGGGTTAGGGTTAGCTTTAAGGACGCTGTAGTGCCAACACGAGATGAGGTCGTTTCATAACGTTGCAACATTTCTGCAGCACTGAAGCAGACAGAATGACATTTTGTGCTTAAAGTATTCCAGCTCTCACAAACTCTCTAAACATTTTTAAAAATCAACTCATCAGTGTAGCACTTAGTTTGCACCTCTTTCACACCTTCCGAGTTTGCAGGTATGTTCATACACCTACAAGGGCTTTCCCATGAGAAACTACCAGCTGCAGTCAGTCATCACCAGAGAAGAGTTAATAAGCCTAGGCCTCGTCAAGTTAAAAGGCCTTTTAGGAAGGAAAATCCATAATGAAGTCAAACCCAAGTCGTGGAAGTTATTTATGATGATCGGATGCTAATTTAGCCAAATTGTCTCTCAAAAACCGCTCGTTTCCCCCCCAGTAACACGAAGCAGGTCATGAGATAAGAACATTACTGTTTCCTTAGAGCTTTGAAGACAGGAAGCTCACCACACAGCCACTCCCGCTCTCACCCTTTAACACCAGGCGTCTCGTTGACTGTAAATATTTTAGCAAGATTTCAGTTTAATTTGATTCTACAGCTCATCCACATTCCCCTCCGATTTCTACGTTCGTCTCTCACGTCCACACACATTTTTAATCCACAGTTCTTGCGTTAATGACCCATAATCCATCATTCACACTGACTTTCTGAAGTGACTTTCCTCTGACGTTCTATTGATGCTGTTTCTCTGGTTTTGCTGCATGTTTGGGCGATGCAGCAGGTACTCCGGGTTAAATAGTTCTCTGTGTGTGTGTTGTGACTTCGTGTGTGTGTGTCATTTCTCCTTTTGTTTTGCCTGTTTGTAGTCGCGTTTCTGTGGATAAGTTCAGTGTTTGTGTTTTATGTAGTGGTTGCTTGATGTGCTTGTGAATGTTTTTGTGGTTGTGGTTCAGATTAGTTTATCGTCAAACTGATTTCCATGTGTGTGTGTGTGTGTGTGTACAGGGGCAGTATCACAGGTTTTGGACAGTCTCGAGGAGATTCATGCATTGACGGACTGCAGTGAGAAGGACATGGACTTTCTGCACAGTGTCTTCCAGGACCAGCATCTGCACACCCTGTTAGATGTGTGTTAGCTTCGTCTGTAACAACAAAACCATCTATTACATAATAAAATCATGTAGTTTTCTTTGGCCTAATCAGATGTTTCTTTTTTCAGCTTTATGATAAAATTAACACCAGGTCGTCTCCTCAGATCAGAAATCCTCCAAGTGATGGAGTGCAAAAAGCCAAAGAGGTGAGGAAACGTCTCAAAATGTCACAAAAAGAACATTTTCCTTCTCTAAGACCTTATTTGGATTAGCAGAGGGGTGAAAATCCATTTGAATTTTAGTTTTACATCACACCAATGAAGGCAGGTTATAATGTTTTTGAATGGCCATAACATCCAGGTGAAAAAACAAAAATGGCTATAACTCATTGATCTTTATAGATATTAGGCTAAAATGTCATCTAGTTGTAGCTGAGAGTCATCCCCTACACATACTGCAGATTCATTACTTGACAATTTACAATATGGTCAAGATTAAAAGTTAATGTTTTCGAGATTTGACCAAAATGGCTTTAATGCGATCATTTCTCAACATGAAATAATGTTGGTGATATGCTAGGCCTTTCATTCATGTTTTTGTCATGTTATAGACGTAGAATAGCCAGAGTAAAGCTCTTAAAGTAACACAAAGCAGTTTCCTGTTTCTCCCTCCTACTGGTTAAAAGTGGAATTACAACACTCGTGACAACCCTGCTGTAGCTAGCGCCAACAGCGAGCTAACACTAACACGTGCCAACTTATACTAAAAAAGCCACAAAGTAAAAAGATCCACACTGTTGGACAAAAATATTATTACTTACAAGTCCAGTAGCAACAAAGCCAGGTCAGCATCAGTCCGTGATATCGTAGCCTCCTTTAGCTCCCTCGATGAGTGTAGGCCAATGTTCACTCCGATTTTAACGCTTTGCTTCACATCCAAAGACATTACTGTTTTCCTTTTACTTTCAGGCGCCGCCATGATGCCAACAAAAAAGCAGACATCTTATTTTTCTTCTTAATGTGCTTTTTATTGACGGTTGGCGAACTGAGAAAGCTAACTGCTAGCCTTTATATTAGATATCAGCAGAGTAAACAGCTAACAGCTGTAAAGCAGGTATAGAGCTCCACCTAGGGCTCCTACTCGTGCGGTTTCTGGTCAGCAGAGTGCTGTTCAAGGTGAAGTTGTTCAAGTTTCTACCTACACAATCACTGAAACTCACTTTTAAAGGAATAGCTTAATTTACCACTCAATCTTTGTCCAAATCCTCACCTGTCATGAGCTTTGGGTGATTACCGAAAGAACAAAATCATGATTACAATGTTTTGTTCAGACTCCCACCGGCAAAACCTTAGCACGTCACACACCCCTAAACCACATTTCTTTCTTCCACTATCAGTGGAGGGCGGCCCAATTGAGTATGTTAATAAAACACGCTCATTGGTCATCATCATATCTGGCTTCTGATTGGCTGGGGGACTTTTGACAGGATCCTCTCGCGTCAATCCCAGGACAATTCCACAGGAGAGGAACATTTATATGAATTTAAGAGCAGAAAAGTCCATTTGAGAGCAAGTTAAACATATTTGAATGCATGAGGGGACTTTCTGAGTGTGTTCTTAGAGAGCAGAACAAGATCTGAACATGAAAACAACAATTAATGCTCTCAAAATGCCTAAATACACTCTTGATGCAAGGCAGGATAGTATTCCCATATGAAAAGGTAGAAAAATCATATGTTTTCATTTTTTCAGGTACTGGAAACCATTTCCTGTTACCCAGAGAACATGGAAGCCAGGGAGCTCCGGAGGATCCTCACACAGCCACACTTCATGGTGGGACATTACACACATCTTCATGTAGGGTAGTGCTTTTCATGTGTGCGACTGTGACGATCCACCTAACTCCCTCAGTAACAAAGCTGCTTAGCACCTGAGCCTGGAGAGGCTTCAGGCAGGGATAGACACGTTCAGAGGAACACGGCGGGCGCACACATGGAAGCGTTACAGCAAAACCTCAGCCTCAGAATGATGCGTTTGATACGTTAGTTTGGAATCAGGACCACCATGTTGATCGGAGGAGTGTAAGTCTGAGACAGATGTAGAGGACGCTGCTGGATGCTGGAACAGTAAAGGTATAATAACTACAATCAGCTTGTGTTTGTGTCTCCGTTTGTTATGGAACGAGCCGGTTTGGTTTGTGGTCTGGTTTTCGTAGCAACAGCTAAAATGCCAGGCGTTGGAAGGTGTTTCCTCCTGCTGAATCAGTGTGTGACACTTTCAGGAGTTGGACGCCTCAGATTTGGTTCAATCCAATTAGCCCGTTCTGCTCTCTGACCTGACTGGTTAGGATTTTCATCCTGCCTCTGCTGCCAGCAGAATGAGCATGATAGGATTTAAGCAGCACATGGGGAGAAACGCAACTTAGTTTATGGAGAACTTTGCCGGACACATAACATCTGCTCAGTATACTGGCTTTAGTTGATCATATCTTAGAATCTCTTATCTGTGTTAGCTAGAGCTGAACGATATACTAGAGCATCGACATCGCAAAGTACGGGTGCGTGATAGTCGCATCGCAGGTCCTTCTGTGATGTCAGAAGCAAATTAACTTAACGGGTTCTCATCTAATGTTAAGGGTTCGGAACACGCAGCAATCCACCAATCACAACTGTTCTTGATCAGTTTGTAGAAGCAGACCATGAGGGGTTGGTTATGTGAGATGTTCTTTTCCCAATTTAATTGGCTATTTGATGCATCAATCACTAATAAACCACACCGCAATTGGTTCATGCTACACACGCGAGAATTGGGCCAATGGGCTATATGCACGCTGCAACTTCCGCATTCCACATAAGACCGCACTCCTATGTCCGGTTGTCATAAGTCGTCGGTGAAGCTGTGACATGGCTGAGAGTTTGGAGTTCACCCGGTGCTTACTGGAGTTACCAAAAGTTACAATCAATGATGTAAAGCAAATTTTCTCTTTGTTCAGATGAAAAAAAAGAAAAAAGTGGTTCTCTCGATTTTTTTTTAATAAACCTCTACCAATAACACGTCCGACCAAAAAGCCATAAGCAACTAACCTCCAGGAAGCACCGGGTGAACTCCAAACTCTCAGCCATGTCACAGCTTAACTGGCGACTATGACAACCGGACATAGGAGTCCGGTCTTATGTGGAATGCGGAAGTTGGAGCGTGCATAGAGCCCATAGTTGAGGATTTGACCCCAGCAGAGGCGGGGTGTAACCCTTGACCTGTATCAGGTAAGATGTTGATCAGAAGTTTGAAGCTAATATAAGGATGCTAACAAACCTGCAAACTTGTTGCTTTTTGATGAAAAATTGCAGTTTTTGAAGCTAAATATGGCGTTCATGTGAAACATATAGATCCAAAGAGTATTTAGAATTTTAGTTGTCACCCTTTTCACATTTTCTGAGTTTGCGGGTATGTGATGAGTTATGATGAGAAAGATGAAGGACATTTTCTGTTTTCAGCTGTATGTTATGTTGGATTGTGGATGGTATGAGATGTACTCGTTTTGTGTAGAAAGGATAGGCCCGAATCATATTTTGGTGCGTACTTCTGTATGAGGGCCATGGTTTGGTACAGGGTTAGTAAGAAAAAGGCCCAAAAACAAATGTTAACTTCTAGTTTAGCTTCTTTTTTTAAGAGACAGTAACTCTCCCAGGAATACTGCCCCGTAGGTCATGTGTTAAAAACTGTGTGCATTACCAACACCAACAACAAAACATTTCACTCAGCTGATTTGAAACAAAGCATTAAGTTGGTGTTAAATGTTTGCATATATAAATATGTTTGTCTTGGTACATCCAGGCTCTACTGCAGACCCACGATGTCGTGGCCCACGAGGTTTACAGCGATGAGGCACTGAGGGTGACCCCTCCACCTACTTCACCATACCTGAACGGAGACTCCCCAGACAGCACCAACGGAGACATGGACCTGGAGAACGTGACCAGGGTTCGGCTGGTCCAGTTTCAGAAGAACACTGACGAGCCAATGGTGTGTGAACATCGTTACTAGGCAGTTTTTTAAGGCTTACTTGGGTCAAAAAAGATTTTAATA
>SSNS01000490.1:208034-218595 GCA_006937985.1 Aphyosemion australe
GACTCCACCCATTAGCCAACCGGCAACTCCACCCCCTAGCCAACCACTGACTCCACCATCTAGCCAACCACTGACTCCACCTCTAGCCAACCAGCGACTCCACCCCCTAGCCAATCATTTACCAACAGCCTATGACGTTGCGTCGTTGGCCTGGCCTGTTACTCTTGGAACATCGTCAAAGCTGGTACTAAAAAAGAGGCGGTAACCTGGTACCTGTTACTAGTGGAAAAGGGCCCAGTCTTGCAGCCCCGAGTACAGCACCCTTGATGGAATAGTTCCAGATGAATATTAAAACTGTTGCCAAATAACAGTGGTGTTAGCTGATGCTTTGACCGCAAGAATATTTTATTATGACTATTTTTAATTGATTCCATCTGTCCCACTCTCTGTTCTAGGGCATTACTCTAAAAATGAATGACCTCAACCACTGTATTGTGGCTCGCATCATGCATGGTGGAATGATTCATCGACAAGGTATAAAGTAACCTAACAACACTCAGTGAGCTCACAATAAACGTACAAGTCTCAGTAGTAGCAGAATTCTTTTTCAATGTGCTCTTATTTTGAAAGGGTTTACATTTAACTGAGCTTTTGTTTTTCTTGGCCCCTGATTTTTGAAGAACTGATGCTTTAGGTCTTTTATTACTTCGTTATTTCTCCACCTTAGGGACTCTGCATGTTGGAGATGAGATCCGAGAGATTAACGGCATCAGTGTAGCAAATCAGACGGTGGAACAGCTTCAGAAGATGCTGGTTTGTCACACAAGTCTGACTTCTTTTTACGCAGTTTGATAGAAAACAGGTGGAATAAGTATTGTCACTATTATCTCCACAGAGGGAGATGAGGGGGAGCATCACTTTTAAGATCGTGCCCAGTTACAGGTCCCAGTCCATGTCCTGTGAGGTAAAGAATCTACATGAACTCACACAGGTACTCATTTCTTCTTGTTGCATTAGGAGTGAAATATACATCTTATTTTGAAATTCTGTTGCAGAAAGAGTCTCCGGATCTGTCTCGCCAGTCGCCTGCAAATGGTCACGCTAGTGTCACCAGCTCCATCCTGGTATGTGTGTGTGTTCACATCCACTTTTCACATAAAATAAAACCGTATTTTTGTTGTTTAAATATCATTTTATTTCATTTTAACACAAACAAATGTTCTCCATCAGGACCTGCCATCAACGATCCAACCCAAAGGTCGTCAGGTGAGATCTAGTGATTCATTACGGCCGCGTTCCCATTCCTTCACTTTCATTCTCTGATTCATCACGTTTTTCCTTCCAAAAACTGATGGATTCCTTCACAATGATCAAAATAAAGCTTCACACAGACACAAGTATAAAGTGTAGCGTCCACCTTTATGTCCCCCTGTCACACGTCCTTTGTTGATGCGCCCCAACATTTTCTACTGCATGATGTGTGTGTGATGCTCTCAACCCCTTAGATGACCAGACCTGCTATGAAGGACAAATTGTCCATCAAGGTAAGATGTAACAAGTGGACCCCCCCTCCCCCTCCTTTGGTAGAAGTAGATCCCAGCTCCTCCCATTTCACTTTGCAAAGTTTGGTACCTCATCACAGTGTTTCCGATTAGCTTCATAAAACCAAAAGTGCACACAAGTCATTAAAACGACGGACGCACCTGCTGTTCATCAGTTTGTTTTCCTGCTTCAGGTTCTTTAACTGTTTACCTGCAAAATAAAGCTGCACATTTCTTTCTGCTTAACTCAAAACCCAGTGTGTTTTTTCCATCTGGACAGCTTGGCAAGTCATATTCTGTCTCATGGCTGCAGGATTGTCCTTTCACACCAGTCAGGTCATGACTCTTCGTTTTGCACCCACAGATTTACGTACGCGCTCAGTTCGAGTACGACCCAGCAAAAGACGACCTCATCCCCTGTAAGGAGGCGGGCATTCGCTTCCGGGTAGGTGACATAATCCAGATCATCTCCAAGGATGACCACAACTGGTGGCAGGGAAAGCTGGAGAACACTAAAAACGGCACCGCAGGCCTCATCCCATCGCCGGAGCTGCAAGAGTGGTGAGATGTTGGAGGGTTGCTTGTAGCATTAGGGGGTTTCGGGGTAGTTTTATATATAGAACTCAAGCATAACCTGCCTTTAACCACTTTTATGACAGCAAACATTTTGGGTATCTTCGTAGTTAAAGTAACACTTGATAAGTTTCTCACTTCTCCCCCTATTGGTTGAAAGCGGAATCACAACAGTCGTAAACAACCCTGCAGCCTCCTGCTGTTGCTGGCGCTAACAACGAGCTAACGAGCTTTATGAAGCAGGGGAACAGTAGAGAGGCAAAAACTACCAGACATTTGCGTTAACTTTGACAATGTGGCCGGAGTTAAAAATTCCATTCACCAGTTTTTCCCAGAATTATTCAGATTTTTTAAATTCCGATTCCTAGTTTTAAAGCCCAGTCTGCAAAATGGAAGAAAAAGCAGCTGAAGACCAATGAAGAAGAATCCGCCGGACGTTTTTATGTCACCGCGCAATCATGGAAAATGTGCGAAGATGCTCTAATGTGTGGCTTCGCCCGCTGATCAAAATCGGCCAGTCTACGTTGAAAAAACATAATCGGCAAATTCCGATCAATGCCTTTCAGAGCCAATCAATCATAGTTTGCAGCCCGCAGAGACGTTGTGTGTAGCGTCACGTCTCCCTTCCATATCCCTTTGCACTGTGCAGACGTGCAGCAGCAAAAATTTAAACACAAACACGCGTTTGCTGAACTTTTACTTTGTGAGTGTGATGTAAACTTCGCATCCTGCAACAAAAAAATGCTGCATGGAGGGAGGTCGTTAAAATGCGTCAACAAAGCGGATTTAATACGAGTTAAAGAACAAACTGGGCAAATTGAGGTGAGTTTCCAAGGCAAAGTCGTACAGTTTTAGAAGGAGCTGAATACAATGACTGTAAAAGTCGTAAAGTGTACGCTCGGCCTAACACTACGCAGACCTGAAAGTGCAACTCTCACGGGACAAACCATTGCTCAAAATATGCACGCAAAGAGGTGTCTGCGTTCATTCTTAGTGGTATTTGTTTTTCTTAATAAATACTAGGGGTGGGAATTTAACGCGTTATGATTAATTAATTAGAACAAAATAACGTGTTAAAAAATTTTACGCATTTAACCCTTTAAGCCCGAGGGTCCCCCAACTGTGGGATGTTGAAGTTTAGCAGCAAAATACATGCCCTAAATATTAATGTAGTCAAGCTGCACCTCTAAAGAAAGCTCAGACCCTTGGCTACAAGACCATGTTAACATTTTTTATGTGCTCCAAACACAACTAGAACTACAATCAAATGAGTGATCAGAAATCCCTCTTAGTGTGTTTTTGCCTTCATTTCTGTCTCTAATGATGCTAAATCAAATCAAATTGCACACACATTCTATCAACCCATTGTTATTATTATTAGGAATGTTTCGATCACATTTTTTTGCTCCTGATCCGAGTCAGAGTCATTTGATTTTGAGTATCTGCCGATACCGAGTCCCGATCCGATACTTCAGCAAAGCATTAAAAAAGAAGAAATGAAGGGAAAACACGTCCAAGTTTTCCTTTAATTTTTTCATTATTATTTAGGTATGTCTTTCTTTCTGTATTTATGTCATTTCCTTAGTTTATCTGCCAAAAACATCACTTTTTTAGGAAGTACATTAATAAAAAACGTGTGAATATTATGAATGAATGTAAAAGTAGCTGAGATGCTCATATTTCAAATTGTTTACGTCCTCATTATGCGGCTGTGGAGTGATGCGCGTTTCCGTGATCGGGAGGCACGTGTGTTAACAACACCTTGTTTTTGTGTTGTTTGCTGGTTGAAATCAGAAAAGTGTGTTGTTGACGCGTTGATTGCTCGTTAAAAAGGTGTACTTTTCGTGTGAGAGTCGCTCGTAATGTTGCGCGTTCGTTTCACACTTTGGGTTCCATAGACACAGCAGGCTTTCCCCGCAGCACCACGAAGCTACCAGCGTGTTCAGCTCAGCTGCTGCAGAACGATAAACCCCGACGTTTTGTTGTCGGCAATTTCTCTGTTTATTAACGTAATTTTCACTGTTGGCTGGCTCCATGTTTTTGTTAGAGATGCCGCTGTGAACTGGGACTTAACTCAGACCTAGGGATGCACCGATACCGGTATCGGGTATCGGCCTCGATACCACATTTTCTAAAGTACTCATACTCGTTAAAAGTCCCTCGATACCGGGGACCGATACCACGGTCTGAGAAATGTCTGTTTGAGCGGCGTGTAAGGGGTTAATCACAGGCGCCGAGTGCCCGCCCCCAAGGCCCCAGCTGCAGCTCAGAGCAGGGAGAAGTTTTCATTTTAAATAAATGTTCTTAATTCCAAACGAGTGCCTTGTTTTTTTGTTAAAGTATACAACTAAAGCTGTTATCTGTAAATTAAAATCATGTTTTTATTAAGTACTCGGTATCGGTGAGTACTGAAATGCAAGTACTCGTACTTGTTTTCCAAAAAAGTGGTATCGGTGCATCCCTACTCAGATCGATGGTTTGCTGTGGCGACGCCTGAAGGGAAAAAAGCCGAAGCAGGAAGTATTTCGTTTTGAAGGCTGCTTATCATGCAGCTGTCTTTTCCAGCATGTTGAATGCCCAGTATGCACACATTACAAGTGGCTGTTACACTGCCTTTGCTGTCCGGTTTAAAATACCACCAACATACAGATATTTTAGCTCTCCTGTGGAGAGAAGCTAGCTCTGCGTTAGCCTGCTAGCTAACAGCTGTATGGTGTCTGAATCCCCAGCTGCCGTACATTGTGTGACGTAATGGTTTTGTTTTTGGCCAAGAAACAAATAATATTGATATAGAAGTATCAGAATGAATTTAAAAAGTCATATTTGTTGTTTTATAAGGTTAAATCTGATCTTTTTCAACCGATTCATGTGATCGGATCGGAGCATCCCTAATTATTATTATTATTAATATATTATTTTAAAGACAATACCGTTATCATAATGTACTTTTAATAGTATTGTACTTTTAGGTCTGTCCTATTTTTGCCAGTGATATACATATATATAGTTTTTTCTCCTGTTTTTGAATTGAAATACAATTTAAAAGCATTTATTAGAAATTAAAGAGCTTGTGTTTACAATAATAATGTCAATGACTATTGTTTGATTCTCTGTCTCATTATTTATAACTTTAAAAAATTGCTTTCGGGGCAAATTTAATAACAATTAAAATGTGATTAATCAAGATTAATTAATTACAAAGCCTCTAATTAATTAGATTAATTTTTTAATCGAGTCCCACCCCTAATAAATACATTTGAAAGCAGTTTTTATCTTTTATATTTAAAAGTATGTGATTTTCTGTAGTGTTCATAAATGTTACTGTACATAGTGAATATTGTTCTGAAGCTTGATTTGAATTGAAAACAATTCAATCATTTCCTAAAATCGTTAGGAGGGTCTCTGACCATCCCTATCTCAGCATGAAAACCAAATAATCCCAGTAAAAAAAAAAGGTTTAATCAAACATTATAAAATCAAAACGACTCTCGGACAAATTATAAATATCGCCATTTTTGTCATTTCTGCTGAGATTAAGCTGCTGTTTCGATGGATCACCATCAAATGACAAGAGCTGAGGTACAAACCGTGAAGGTATGCATAGAACTACTGTTCCCTGATGGAGAGGAACGAGGTACAACAGTGTTGTACCGAGTGAATCGACTGAAAGGGAACCACCTTCAGCCATCGCTGCTGTAAACCCGCCGCTGTGTGTTGGTGTGTTCAGGCGTGTGGCGTGTATAGCCATGGAGAAGACCAAGCAGGAACAGCAGGCCAGTTGTACCTGGTTTGGCAAAAAGAAGAAACAGTACAAAGACAAATACCTGGCCAAGCACAACGCAGGTACGCCATTCAGCAGATGGTACATCACACATGAAGATTTCACTGTTCAGCCACAATGTTTAGCAGCAGAAAACGACCTTACGTCTGTTGTTTTGATTCAAATGTGACGGCCTAAAGACCCGAGACCTTTACTGTTTAGTGAACATGGTATAATCACATTGCTGCACCTGTTAGTGTTGCATGTTTCTCCCTCTGATGCCTTTTTCTATTACTGTCTGATGTTTCAGCAACTAACTTTTGTTGTTGACAGTCTTTAGTTATATTATGGTCTGTAATAACCCTTCCGCTCCCACCCTTTGTCCATATTTCATGCTGTCTCTTACCCAATGACATGGCTGCATGTAAGTAACTGAAGAAAGCTGGTATCCTTTATTTTCCCCTTTATTTCCTGGTGTTTTCATTGGAATGAGCTGCTCTGGTCTGGTCTGGGTTGGTCACAGCAATGTGATTCAGATTGATTCTGGTGTTCAATCTGACCAGGTTTTCAAGGATGTTACTCCCAAAATCAATTAAATGGCTAATTTCTCAAGCAAAACCAGTGCAGTTAATCCTACTCTCTCTACTCTCTGCTGTCATATCTTACCCATCTTATTTGTGTGAAGTTTAACTGCATGAGTTTAAGACACATAGTTAGTTTGTTTCACAACTGCCCTAAAGAGTTCCAGATCATTTAGACCCACCTGTAGATCCTCCTTGGTGCTTCTCATCAGTCCTGCTCTAATGCTTCTCCTCTGCTGTTCAGTGTTTGACCAACTAGACTTGGTGACGTATGAAGAAGTGGTCAAACTGCCCTCATTCAAGAGGAAAACACTAGTTTTGCTGGGTAAGTTATTAGCACTAAATAGATTTTTTTCCCCCTCAGGAACATTAACTGAACTTGGAGCAAATGGAGAGAAAAAAAAGTTTGATTAAATCAAACGTGAGTTTATTTTGTCTTAAATGGTGCAAAACCTTACAAATCTTTGCAAAATAGCCTTTTCTGCTGTTGACGACCTTTTGATGTCAGTGCAAAGAGGAAAAAAGTGATGATGCGATTTAAAGAAGAGCTTAAGGACACACTCTGCAACTTTTACACCTTAAAATAATGTTTTTTGTAAAGTTTTGGTGGCATACTATCATCTACTATGTTCACTTTCAGAGCTGTGATGGTGTTATGGGGTCCCACGTCTGTTTACCACACTATACAGTTTTTGACCCGCGGTCCGTCGCCAGAAGTATTGACTGCGTGTTGCTTTACGGCATTATATGGGAAGCCAAAGGGATCAAAAGAGTGCGCATTCTAAACGTGCATTATGTCTGCCAAAACGCGCATCTTGAACACGTGTTTTGATGCCAAAGGGGGCAAAAAAAATGCATGTTCTAAAACCGAGGTTATGTCCTCTCTAAAAGCGCGTGTTATGTCAACGTGCGTTATGTTGGCGGACATCACGCACGTTTACAACGTGCGATTTTTGATCCCTTTGGCTTGCCATAGTAGTATAACGTAGAACCGCAGTTTAGAGACTTCAGCAGTGGCAGATCCAACAACACGCAATAGAACAAGAGCAAAGACCAGAGTTAATATTGGGTCGTCTTTTCCTCACTGGAGAGCTCTTTTAGAAAGAGATGGAAGAAGTTTGTTTTCGTTGTTTTGCCTGACATTAGGGTTGTTTTGTTTTAAAATGTTTGATTTTAACATTTTTACGACATTGACGTTATGCAGCAAGCCTGGAGAGGGCGACAGAGAGCATATATCTGCAAAGTTCAGGAGTGTGGCTTTAAGGATATTAATCCCTTCAGAACTGAGGGTCTGAATATGTTTTTACTATGTAAACTATAATAATGCGACATTTTAATGAATATGAGGTGCTGCCTATAGGGAATATATAACAATCCTTCACAATGAAAATCTAAAACATACCCTATAACGTCTGAAAGGTATAAAAATAGTTTGAAGAAGAGTATTAATAAACTATTGTATACGCTCCAGATATTTTTTTTAGACTTTTATTGTGAAGGATTAGAGGAACTCCTTTATGTTCCTTTTCAAGAACAAACGCATACCTGCATCGGTGTATATACTCAGAAATGGCCCGGTAGAGTCGCTGGGCAGGACTTGTGGTTAACTCATGCTGATTGGTTGTTACTCAGTGGGAAATTATATCGGCAGATGTCGCCAAACAACAGGTGTTTGTCAAACTAGAAGAGTTGCTGGTGAAGCAAAAAGGAAGGAAAAGAAAATAAGAGAAGCCTTTGTTCATCGTTGCCATTGCCATTGTCCAACAACATAGCAAACAGACCGGTGGCAACCATCCCATCTTCATTTTTGATCTCTTNNGTAACACAAAGCAGTTTCCTGTTTCTCCCTCCTACTGGTTAAAAGTGGAATTACAACACTCGTGACAACCCTGCTGTAGCTAGCGCCAACAGCGAGCTAACACTAACACGTGCCAACTTATACTAAAAAAGCCACAAAGTAAAAAGATCCACACTGTTGGACAAAAATATTATTACTTACAAGTCCAGTAGCAACAAAGCCAGGTCAGCATCAGTCCGTGATATCGTAGCCTCCTTTAGCTCCCTCGATGAGTGTAGGCCAATGTTCACTCCGATTTTAACGCTTTGCTTCACATCCAAAGACATTACTGTTTTCCTTTTACTTTCAGGCGCCGCCATGATGCCAACAAAAAAGCAGACATCTTATTTTTCTTCTTAATGTGCTTTTTATTGACGGTTGGCGAACTGAGAAAGCTAACTGCTAGCCTTTATATTAGATATCAGCAGAGTAAACAGCTAACAGCCGTAAAGCAGGTATAGAGCTCCACCTAGGGCTTCTACTCGTGCGGTTTCTGGTCAGCAGAGTGCTGTTCAAGGTGAAGTTGGTCAAGTTTCTACCTACACAATCACTGAAACTCACTTTTAAAGGAATAGCTTAATTTACCACTCAATCTTTGTCCAAATCCTCACCTGTCATGAGCTTTGGGTGATTACCGAAAGAACAAAATCATGATTACAATGTTTTGTTCAGACTCCCACCGGCAAAACCTTAGCACGTCACACACCCCTAAACCACATTTCTTTCTTCCACTATCAGTGGAGGGCGGCCCAATTGAGTATGTTAATAAAACACGCTCATTGGTCATCATCATATTTGGCTTCTGATTGGCTGGGGGACTTTTGACAGGATCCTCTCGCGTCAATCCCAGGACAATTCCACAGGAGAGGAACATTTATATGAATTTAAGAGCAGAAAAGTCCATTTGAGAGCAAGTTAAACATATTTGAATGCATGAGGGGACTTTCTGAGTGTGTTCTTAGAGAGCAGAACAAGATCTGAACATGAAAACAACAATTAATGCTCTCAAAATGCCTAAATACACTCTTGATGCAAGGCAGGATAGTATTCCCATATGAAAAGGTAGAAAAATCATATGTTTTCATTTTTTCAGGTACTGGAAACCATTTCCTGTTACCCAGAGAACATGGAAGCCAGGGAGCTCCGGAGGATCCTCACACAGCCACACTTCATGGTGGGACATTACACACATCTTCATGTAGGGTAGTGCTTTTCATGTGTGCGACTGTGACGATCCACCTAACTCCCTCAGTAACAAAGCTGCTTAGCACCTGAGCCTGGAGAGGCTTCAGGCAGGGATAGACACGTTCAGAGGAACACGGCGGGCGCACACATGGAAGCGTTACAGCAAAACCTCAGCCTCAGAATGATGCGTTTGATACGTTAGTTTGGAATCAGGACCACCATGTTGATCGGAGGAGTGTAAATCTGAGACAGATGTAGAGGACGCTGCTGGATGCTGGAACAGAAAAGGTATAATAACTACAAGCAGCTTGTGTTTGTGTCTCCGTTTGTTATGGAACGAGCCGGTTTGGTTTGTGGTCTGGTTTTCGTAGCAACAGCTAAAATGCCAGGCATTGGAAGGTGTTTCCTCCTGCTGAATCAGTGTGTAACACTTTCAGGAGTTGGACGCCTCAGATTTGGTTCAATCCAATTAGCCCGTTCTGCTCTCTGACCTGACTGGTTAGGATTTTCATCCTGCCTCTGCTGCCAGCAGAATGAGCATGATAGGATTTAAGCAGCACATGGGGAGAAACGCAACTCAGTTTATGGAGAACTTTGCCGGACACATAACATCTGCTCAGTATACTGGCTTTAGTTGATCATATCTTAGAATCTCTTATCTGTGTTAGCTAGAGCTGAACGATATACTAGAGCATCGACATCGCAAAGTACGGGTGCGCATCGCAGGTCCTTCTGTGATGTCAGAAGCAAATTAACTTAACGGGTTCTCATCTAATGTTAAGGGTTCGGAACACGCAGCAATCCACCAATCACAACTGTTCTTGATCAGTTTGTAGAAGCAGACCATGAGGGGTTGGTTATGTGAGATGTTCTTTTCCCAATTTAATTGGCTATTTGATGCATCAATCACTAATAAACCACACCGCAATTGGTTCATGCTACACACGCGAGAATTGGGCCAATGGGCTCTATGCACGTTCCAACTTCCGCATTCCACATAAGACCGCACTCCTATGTCCGGTTGTCATAAGTCGTCGGTGAAGCTGTGACATGGCTGAGAGTTTGGAGTTCACCCGGTGCTTACTGGAGTTACCAAAAGTTACAATCAATGATGTAAGGCAAATTTTCTCTTTGTTTAGATGAA
>SSNS01000490.1:220736-236585 GCA_006937985.1 Aphyosemion australe
AGGTATAAAGTAACCTAACAACACTCAGTGAGCTCACAATAAACGTACAAGTCTCAGTAGTAGCAGAATTCTTTTTCAATGTGCTCTTATTTTGAAAGGGTTTACATTTAACTGAGCTTTTGTTTTTCTTGGCCCCTGATTTTTGAAGAACTGATGCTTTAGGTCTTTTATTACTTCGTTATTTCTCCACCTTAGGGACTCTGCATGTTGGAGATGAGATCCGAGAGATTAACGGCATCAGTGTAGCAAATCAGACGGTGGAACAGCTTCAGAAGATGCTGGTTTGTCACACAAGTCTGACTTCTTTTTACGCAGTTTGATAGAAAACAGGTGGAATAAGTATTGTCACTATTATCTCCACAGAGGGAGATGAGGGGGAGCATCACTTTTAAGATCGTGCCCAGTTACAGGTCCCAGTCCATGTCCTGTGAGGTAAAGAATCTACATGAACTCACACAGGTACTCATTTCTTCTTGTTGCATTAGGAGTGAAATATACATCTTATTTTGAAATTCTGTTGCAGAAAGAGTCTCCGGATCTGTCTCGCCAGTCGCCTGCAAATGGTCACGCTAGTGTCACCAGCTCCATCCTGGTATGTGTGTGTGTTCACATCCACTTTTCACATAAAATAAAACCGTATTTTTGTTGTTTAAATATCATTTTATTTCATTTTAACACAAACAAATGTTCTCCATCAGGACCTGCCATCAACGATCCAACCCAAAGGTCGTCAGGTGAGATCTAGTGATTCATTACGGCCGCGTTCCCATTCCTTCACTTTCATTCTCTGATTCATCACGTTTTTCCTTCCAAAAACTGATGGATTCCTTCACAATGATCAAAATAAAGCTTCACACAGACACAAGTATAAAGTGTAGCGTCCACCTTTATGTCCCCCTGTCACACGTCCTTTGTTGATGCGCCCCAACATTTTCTACTGCATGATGTGTGTGTGATGCTCTCAACCCCTTAGATGACCAGACCTGCTATGAAGGACAAATTGTCCATCAAGGTAAGATGTAACAAGTGGACCCCCCCTCCCCCTCCTTTGGTAGAAGTAGATCCCAGCTCCTCCCATTTCACTTTGCAAAGTTTGGTACCTCATCACAGTGTTTCCGATTAGCTTCATAAAACCAAAAGTGCACACAAGTCATTAAAACGACGGACGCACCTGCTGTTCATCAGTTTGTTTTCCTGCTTCAGGTTCTTTAACTGTTTACCTGCAAAATAAAGCTGCACATTTCTTTCTGCTTAACTCAAAACCCAGTGTGTTTTTTCCATCTGGACAGCTTGGCAAGTCATATTCTGTCTCATGGCTGCAGGATTGTCCTTTCGCACCAGTCAGGTCCTGACTCTTCGTTTTGCACCCACAGATTTACGTACGCGCTCAGTTCGAGTACGACCCAGCAAAAGACGACCTCATCCCCTGTAAGGAGGCGGGCATTCGCTTCCGGGTAGGTGACATAATCCAGATCATCTCCAAGGATGACCACAACTGGTGGCAGGGAAAGCTGGAGAACACTAAAAACGGCACCGCGGGCCTCATCCCATCGCCGGAGCTGCAAGAGTGGTGAGATGTTGGAGGGTTGCTTGTAGCAGTAGGGGGTTTCGGGGTACTTTTATATATAGAACTCAAGCATAACCTGCCTTTAACCACTTTTATGACAGCAAACATTTTGGGTATCTTCGTAGTTAAAGTAACACTTGATAAGTTTCTCACTTCTCCCCCTATTGGTTGAAAGCGGAATCACAACAGTCGTAAACAACCCTGCAGCCTCCTGCTGTTGCTGGCGATAACAACGAGCTAATGAGCTTTATGAAGCAGGGGAACAGTAGAGAGGCAAAAACTACCAGACATTTGCGTTAACTTTGACAATGGTATTTGTTTTTCTTAATAAATACTAGGGGTGGGAATTTAACGCGTTATGATTAATTAATTAGAAAAAAATAACGTGTTAAAAAAATTAACGCATTTAACCCTTTAAGCCCGAGGGTCCCCCAACTGTGGGATGTTGAAGTTTAGCAGCAAAATGCTCAGAACCTTGGCTACAAGACCATGTAAACCTTTTTTATGTGCTCCAAACACAACTAAAACTACAATCAAATGAGTGATCAGAAATCCCTCTTAGTGTGTTTTTGCCTTCATTTCTGTCTCTAATGATGCTAAATCAAATCAAATTGCACACATGTTCCGATCACATTTTTTTGCTCCCGATCTGAGTCCAAGTCATTTGATTTTGAGTATCTGCCGATACCGAGTCCCGATCCGATACTTCAGCAAAGCAATAAAAAAGAAGAACTGAAGGGAAAACACGTCCAAGTTTTCCTTTAATTTTTTTATTATTATTTAGGTATGTCTTTTTTTCTGTATTTATGTCATTTCCTTAGTTTATCTGCCAAAAACATCACTTGTTTAGGAAGTACATTAATAAAAAACTTGTTAATATTATGAATGAATTTAAAAGTAGCTGAGATGCTCATATTTCAAATTGTTTACGTCCTCATTATGCGGCTGTGGAGTGATGCGCGTTTCCGTGACCGTGAGGCACGTGTGTTAACAACACCTTGTTTTCGTGTTGTTTGCTGGTTGAAATCACGCCAAATTTTCATGCGTAAAGTATGTTGTTGACGCGTTGATTGCTCGTTAAAAAGGTGTACTTTTCGTGTGAGAGTCGCTTGTAATGTTGCGCGTTTGTGGCACACTTTGGGTTCCATAGACACAGCAGGCTTTCCCCGCAGCACCATGAAGCTACCAGCGTGTTCAGCTCAGCTGCTGCAGAACGAGAAACTCCGACGTTTTGTTGTCGGCAATTTATCTGTTTATTAACGTAATTTTCACTGTTGGCTGGCTCCATGTTTTTGTTAGAGATGCCGCTGTGAACTGGGACTTAACGCAGACCTAGGGATGCACCGATACCGGTATCGGGTATCGGCCTCAATACCACATTTTCTAAAGTACTCATACTCATTAAAAGTCCCTCGATACCGGAGACCGATACCACAGTCTGAGAAATGTCTGTTTGAGCGGCGTGTAAGGGGTTAATCACAGGCGCCGAGTGCCCACCCCCAAGGCCCCAGCTGCAGCTCAGAGCAGGGAGAAGTTTTCATTTTAAATAAATGTTCTTAATTCCAAACGAGTGCCTTGTTTTTTTGTTAAAGTATACAACTAAAGCTGTTTTCTGTAAATTAAAATCATGTTTTTATTAAGTACTCGGTATCGGTGAGTACTGAAATGCAAGTACTCGTACTTGTACTCGTTTTCCAAAAAAGTGGTATCGGTGCATCCCTACTCAGACCGATGGTTCGCTGTGGCGACGCCTGAAGGGAAAAAAGCTGAAGGAGAAAGTATTTCGTTTTGAAGGCTGCTTATCATGCAGCTGTCTTTTCCAGCATGCAGCTGCCTTTGCTGTCCGGTTTAAAATAACACCAACATACAGATATTTTAGCTCTCCTGTGGAGACAAGTTAGCTCTGCGTTAGCCTGCTAGCTAACAGCTGTATGGTGTCTGAATCCCCAGCTGCCGTACATTGTGTGACGTAATGGTTTTGTTTTTGGCCAAGAAACAAATAATATTGATATAGAAGTATCAGAATGAATTTAAAATGTCATATTTGTTGTTTTATAAGGTTAAATCTGATCTTTTTCAACCGATTCATGTGATCGGATCGGAGCATCCCTAATTATTATTATTAATATATTATTTTAAAGACAATACCATTATCATAATGTACTTTTAATAGTATTGTACTTTTAGGTCTGTCCTATTTTTGCCAGTGATATACATATATAAAGTTTTTTCTCCTGTTTTTGAATTGAAATACAATTTAAAAGCATTTTTTTTTAGAAATTAAAGAGCTTGTGTTTACAATAATAATGTCAATGACTATTGTTTGATTCTCTGTCTCATTATTTATAACTTTAAAAAATTGCTTTCGGGGCAAATTTAATAACAATTAAAATGTGATTAATCAAGATTAATTAATTACAAAGCCTCTAATTAATTAGATAATTTTTTTAATCGAGTCCCACCCCTAATAAATACATTTGAAAGCAGTTTTTATCTTTTATATTTAAAAGTATGTGATTTTCTGTAGTGTTCATAAATGTTACTGTACATAGTGAATATTGTTCTGAAGCTTGATTTGAATTGAAAACAATTCAATCATTTCCTAAAATCGTTAGGAGGGTCTCTGACCATCCCTATCTCAGCATGAAAACCAAATAATCCCAGTAAAAAAAAAAAGGTTTAATCAAACATTATAAAATCAAAACGACTCTCGGACAAATTATAAATATCGCCATTTTTGTCATTTCTGCTGAGATTAAGCTGCTGTTTCGATGGATCACCATCAAATGACAAGAGCTGAGGTACAAACCGTGAAGGTATGCATAGAACTACTGTTCCCTGATGGAGAGGAACGAGGTACAACAGTGTTGTACCGAGTGAATCGACTGAAAGGGAACCACCTTCAGCCATCGCTGCTGTAAACCCGCCGCTGTGTGTTGGTGTGTTCAGGCGTGTGGCGTGTATAGCCATGGAGAAGACCAAGCAGGAACAGCAGGCCAGTTGTACCTGGTTTGGCAAAAAGAAGAAACAGTACAAAGACAAATACCTGGCCAAGCACAACGCAGGTACGCCATTCAGCAGATGGTACATCACACATGAAGTTTTCACTGTTCAGCCACAATGTTTAGCAGCAGAAAACGACCTTACGTCTGTTGTTTTGATTCAAATGTGACGGCCTAAAGACCCGAGACCTTTACTGTTTAGTGAACATGGTATAATCACATTGCTGCACCTGTTAGTGTTGCATGTTTCTCCCTCTGATGCCTTTTTCTATTACTGTCTGATGTTTCAGCAACTAACTTTTGTTGTTGACAGTCTTTAGTTATATTATGGTCTGTAATAACCCTTCCGCTCCCACCCTTTGTCCATATTTCATGCTGTCTCTTACCCAATGACATGGCTGCATGTAAGTAACTGAAGAAAGCTGGTATCCTTTATTTTCCCCTTTATTTCCTGGTGTTTTCATTGGAATGAGCTGCTCTGGTCTGGTCTGGGTTGGTCACAGCAATGTGATTCAGATTGATTCTGGTGTTCAATCTGACCAGGTTTTCAAGGATGTTACTCCCAAAATCAATTAAATGGCTAATTTCTCAAGCAAAACCAGTGCAGTTAATCCTACTCTCTCTACTCTCTGCTGTCATATCTTACCCATCTTATTTGTGTGAAGTTTAACTGCATGAGTTTAAGACACATAGTTAGTTTGTTTCACAACTGCCCTAAAGAGTTCCAGATCATTTAGACCCACCTGTAGATCCTCCTTGGTGCTTCTCATCAGTCCTGCTCTAATGCTTCTCCTCTGCTGTTCAGTGTTTGACCAACTAGACTTGGTGACGTATGAAGAAGTGGTCAAACTGCCCTCATTCAAGAGGAAAACACTAGTTTTGCTGGGTAAGTTATTAGCACTAAATAGATTTTTTTCCCCCTCAGGAACATTAACTGAACTTGGAGCAAATGGAGAGAAAAAAAAGTTTGATTAAATCAAACGTGAGTTTATTTTGTCTTAAATGGTGCAAAACCTTACAAATCTTTGCAAAATAGCCTTTTCTGCTGTTGACGACCTTTTGATGTCAGTGCAAAGAGGAAAAAAGTGATGATGCGATTTAAAGAAGAGCTTAAGGACACACTCTGCAACTTTTACACCTTAAAATAATGTTTTTTGTAAAGTTTTGGTGGCATACTATCATCTACTATGTTCACTTTCAGAGCTGTGATGGTGTTATGGGGTCCCACGTCTGTTTACCACACTATACAGTTTTTGACCCGCGGTCCGTCGCCAGAAGTATTGACTGCGTGTTGCTTTACGGCATTATATGGGAAGCCAAAGGGATCAAAAGAGTGCGCATTCTAAACGTGCATTATGTCTGCCAAAACGCGCATCTTGAACACGTGTTTTGATGCCAAAGGGGGCAAAAAAAATGCATGTTCTAAAACCGAGGTTATGTCCTCTCTAAAAGCGCGTGTTATGTCAACGTGCGTTATGTTGGCGGACATCACGCACGTTTACAACGTGCGATTTTTGATCCCTTTGGCTTGCCATAGTAGTATAACGTAGAACCGCAGTTTAGAGACTTCAGCAGTGGCAGATCCAACAACACGCAATAGAACAAGAGCAAAGACCAGAGTTAATATTGGGTCGTCTTTTCCTCACTGGAGAGCTCTTTTAGAAAGAGATGGAAGAAGTTTGTTTTCGTTGTTTTGCCTGACATTAGGGTTGTTTTGTTTTAAAATGTTTGATTTTAACATTTTTACGACATTGACGTTATGCAGCAAGCCTGGAGAGGGCGACAGAGAGCATATATCTGCAAAGTTCAGGAGTGTGGCTTTAAGGATATTAATCCCTTCAGAACTGAGGGTCTGAATATGTTTTTACTATGTAAACTATAATAATGCGACATTTTAATGAATATGAGGTGCTGCCTATAGGGAATATATAACAATCCTTCACAATGAAAATCTAAAACATACCCTATAACGTCTGAAAGGTATAAAAATAGTTTGAAGAAGAGTATTAATAAACTATTGTATACGCTCCAGATATTTTTTTTAGACTTTTATTGTGAAGGATTAGAGGAACTCCTTTATGTTCCTTTTCAAGAACAAACGCATACCTGCATCGGTGTATATACTCAGAAATGGCCCGGTAGAGTCGCTGGGCAGGACTTGTGGTTAACTCATGCTGATTGGTTGTTACTCAGTGGGAAATTATATCGGCAGATGTCGCCAAACAACAGGTGTTTGTCAAACTAGAAGAGTTGCTGGTGAAGCAAAAAGGAAGGAAAAGAAAATAAGAGAAGCCTTTGTTCATCGTTGCCATTGCCATTGTCCAACAACATAGCAAACAGACCGGTGGCAACCATCCCATCTTCATTTTTGATCTCTTGTAATGCCCTGCTGCTGTTTTCCAAAGGCAGCTGGACTTCTTTTGCTCAGCGAAACGTCTTCAAGAAACTAAATAAGTCCAGTTGCCTTCATTTGAACTCCTTTGGATTGCCATGACCTGGATGACTAAGAACCTTCATCCTCACCTGCAGCTGTGTGCAACTTTTGGCGCTGATCAGCGATGTCATGCACAGCTGCTGAGTCCTGAAAAAGCTGATTTTGTATGGAGAGGATATAACGCCTGAAAGGACTGAGCCAGCATATTTTCCGTCACCTTTCTCCTTCTAGAAATGTCCCGAATCTTGTCTAGAGGAAACGCAGCTTACGCTGTCGTGGTCAGGTTTGGGGACTGGATGGGAAGCAAGTCAAAGAGCAGCCACGGTGTAAAGAAATGCTGATCGAGCCTACTTAGAAGCTAAATCTAACTGAATAAGAGGTATTTTGCTGCCTTCATTCAACCACCTGTGTGGTCTTCTTTTGTTCAGGTGCACATGGAGTTGGTAGGAGGCACATCAAGAACACGCTCATTGCCAAACATCCGGATCGCTTCGCCTATCCTATTCCTCGTAAGGACACCTACGTTTGTACTGCGGCTTCTCATCGTCTCTAGAAAACCCTGATAATTCACTTTAGACCTCGCTGTCCCGTCTCTCTACCCAGACACAACTCGGCCTCCTAAAAAGGATGAGGAGAATGGGAAGAACTACTACTTTGTGTCTCATGACCAGATGATGCAGGACATCAGCAACAACGACTACCTGGAGTACGGCAGCCACGAGGACGCCATGTACGGAACCAGGTTGGAGACCATCAGGCAGATCCACGCCCAGGGCATGATCGCAATCCTAGATGTAGAGCCGCAGGTAACAACAGTATGTGCTTTTCTATAAAAGATATATGTTCTAACGTGCATGTCATCAGAAGCCCATCTGTGTCTGCTTCATTCGCACAAACGGCATCAAAGTTGGAGCTTCAGTATCTGGGCTGCAGAGACGATATTTCTCAGTGGCATGTCCTGGATTACACCGTCTGTTGTTCACACCTCCATTGCTTTTTCCACTCCTCTTCAAATGTCTGTCTGCTCATGCTGTCTGAGACGAAGAATAAAATACCACATCTAATGCTACAGCAATGAGTCATAGATGTTAAATAGCGTTTTACTAGGGATGCACAAAATTGGAAAAACATGTCCTTACATTGAGATATTTTTGCAGTATTCAAAAATACAAGAACGTTCAACAGTGGACTTGAATAACACTTAGGTTATGCTGCACTCTTGTTATCCTATTGATAAAGAACCTGTTGGGGTTTTATGTGCTCCGGGTGGTAAATTACATTCTTCTGGGTCAAACCAGCATTTTTATGCAACATGAAGCAATCGCAACTGTAGACGGTAAACGCTTTTGTCAACCATTCACAGATGAAAAATAAAGTCCAGCTCGCCGTTCAAAGCCTCGTGTCATTGCCAGAACTGAGCCATCTTGAACAGAAGTTGACCTTTTACGTCCACAAGGGTACAAATAATGTCCCCCAACAAAATAGTTATTTCACAAGTCCCAGAACCACAATTCAACGTCATATTCTGCTGAAAATCTTCCAAATTTCTTTCATGTGTCTCTTTCGTACAAAGGTTTCAGCATAACGTCTGTTAACATCGTCATATTTGCTTAAAACCTTTGATCAACATCTTACCTGCTTCAACTATTGGCTGATAAGTCAAAAATGCTACGCCCTGTTCTCAACATTAGGGATGCAGTTTGACTATAAACCGTGGTGTGAAACACTGATGTTAATATCCCGTTAAGAGTTCTCCTACACCGCCAACAAACCAAAGACAGTAGCGCGGGACCGTCACAGACAAAAACAAAACCATGACTGGAACGGACACATGGCAGAAGCAGAACCAGCGACAACAACCATCGTAACTTCACTGTTTCCACCTAGGAACTGCTTGAAGTCTCCTGTGTGGGAACATTTTGGATTCCCAAAGATGCTAAAGCAGAAATTCAGGACGATGGCTCGTCCATCTGCAGAGCTTGCAGAAAAATAGTTGCGACAGCCCCAGCTTGTTTCATCGTCTCTGACATCATCCCTCAGACAAATAAACTCCAACTGAGTCAGATTACGTTAGTGACTGAAGTGATTTAACAGTAATATTAGAACAATCCAGTCAACGAGGGTTCATTTAGTAGTGCTGTACTCCGTTCTCCTTGTATTATCTATAACATGCCAGTACGGTAAGCCGATTTAACATTAAATAAACACCTCTTTGTAAATCCCATTTTAAATAATATAATTTATCCTTGTCCAAATAGTATTCTTACTACTCAATGATGAAAATAAATGTATCAACGAGTAGAATTTATATTTAAGGATATTCATAACAACAACTGCACTGGTAGGAATTTAGCATCTCATGTCATTAGGTGTCTCCATCCTTCTGTGTTCACGTGAATAAACGTCGAGTTAACCGTAACCCTGACCAGTTGTCAACAGTTAAACGTTTTTTTGTCTTTTTACATTTGAGAAATCAATTAATATAAAATAATTGATGTTATCGTGAAAGCGAGATTATTTCTCAGACTATAATCGTACCACTAAAATTTCGAATCGTTGCAACCCGACTCACGGGTGCTGCTTGAACCAGTAGTGGTGCAGTGTGTTAGTGACTGATGCAACAAAAAGCCAATGAAATTCTGAAAACAACGATATCTCACATGATGGGTTGGGTTTGGGGATAAAGCCCAGCCTCTCGTGTTCTGCTTCTGCAAACTGACTTGAGAACTGACGTTGACGTGTCGGGTACTCTTAACATTAAATGAAAACACGTTAAGTTGCCTCCAACATCGCAGCAGGTTCTGCAGTGTGACCATCTTGCACACATACATTGTGATTTCCAAGCTCAAACGTAACATCGTGCACTTTTCATCATTTATTCTACTTGTTAATGTGGATGAAACAAATATTAATCTCTTTTTCTTCATCAGGCACTAAAGATCCTCAGGACAGCAGAGTTTGCTCCCTATGTTGTCTTCATTGCAGCTCCCACCATCACCCCTGGAATGACTGAGGTACGGTCACATCTGCAACTTTACCCAACCACTGTACTTTCACATCTCCATGTTTCTAATATTCACTAATCTAGACCTTAACCCGTCTGATGCATGAATCTCGTCTCGGGACGGGGTTACGATGTCTCAGTTCTTCCTACATGTTTAGGGTTGAGTCTTGTTGCAAATGACCTGTTAGGTTTAAGCATGTTTGTATTTCCTTTGGCATGCCTATTTTTGTTTGCACCCAAGATTCCAAAGTGGTGCAGGAAACTACCTGTGAGTATGGAAGTTTAGCACATCTGGCCCTTTGTGTTTGTGCTACTAGAATCTAGACACGCCTGATTTATACTTCTCCGTCAGCTCAGGTTTGGAGTCGCGCACACGCATCGACGTTTTCCCCTCTCTGTCGCCTGGGGAGTGGTGCAAAGAAATTCCCGCCACGACAATAGAGGGCTTAAGCTTGACGCGTCCGCAAGGTCCGCAAGGCTCCGCGCGGCAAAATTACGTCATTTTAGCAACCACGCCCCTCTGCGTGTCCTCCGCGCGGCCCAAAGTTTCCGCACCGCGCACCTAGGAAATTTTCTAACTACGCGAACGGTCCCGCGCGGAAAAACATGGTGGACTGCAAGAGCTCGTAGTGGCGGAGGTTCGTAAATACAAACATCTCTATGATTCAGCCCATAAAAATCACCGTGATCAAAATATTGTTAGTAATTTGTGGAGTAAAATTGCTGTCACACTCGGAAAAGACGATGAAGCAGTCATCAGTGATTTCTACTTCTATTATGGTGTAGTGTTGGATGCATGCCGTAGAGCCTTGGTGTAGTGTTTTAATGCCCCGCACTCTGGGAGAATATTGGCTCACAGCGGAGACAAGCCGCAGAAGGTAGGAAGGAACTATAAACACTGCAAAGTTCGTCTCATTTCCGCGCGGAATGTACATGCGTCAAGCATAAACCAAGCTTTAGTGCTTTTCTGGTGGTACCCTGCCACCATCGCAGTCATGTCTCCGGTCCACCATAGTGTGTTTATATTGTTTATGTATTTTCGAAACTTTGTAACACAAACAACTTTGTCCTTCTTTCTCCTCCACCTCTTCATGCGGTCGCCACCTCTAAACCTCCATTTCGCGTTATTTCTGTCCACGAATAAAAAGTTTGCTGCGTATCTTTGTACTCCTCCTGTCACGGGTTTATAAATATTTATATCGTCTATTGGGGTGTAACAAAATCCAAATCTCACGATACGATATTTATTGCGATATTGTGGGGAGGCTCACGATAATAAGACTCATAACATAAAATACTTTGACTGGAATCCTCCATGCTGCGCTCACCGCTGTAGCCTCCATACTCCATGTTTGTTTTTCTTTGCTGTGTGGGCTGCACGCACTCCCATTGGCGAACTGGCCGATGACGCAGAAGCAAAGGATCATGGTCTATGTAGTTTAGTTTGCTATGCTCTGGTGGAGCAGACTGAAAAGTGTTATTTTTACCTCAAGACGTACTGTACGATATCGTGACAAGACCACGACGATATTGTGGTCATTTTACTACGACGACATCGCGATATTGCCAATATCGTTACAGCCCTATCGTCTATCTTTTTCCGTAAGTCGTTCTTCAATCTGCTTCGTGTCTGTCGCTAGATATCTACGGCACTCGTTTTGGTTTTTTTTAGGGGTCAATGGTGGTGCTGTTGACGAATTTAAAGGAAGCGACCAATCACATGCTTGCAGTCTCCGTCAGTTTTGACGGATAGTTAAAATTTGGGCATGTCTTCTTAGGGCTGGGCAATAAATCGAAAATTTATCATTATCGGAATTTCTGATTCTAATCAATATAATTTTTCCCGTGTCAATAATAAAAAAAATAAAAGATGTATGTAGGTTGGCGACGTTCATGTCCCTTTAAGAAGCTGTACCACCTCGAGTCACATGACAACGTGAGTCAATGTAATACACGTGACAGCACCATCTAGTGGACAACTTTTGTTTTTGCGCATACATGTAGTTATCGTCCATTTATCGTTATCGAGGTGAACTCCTCAATATACCGTGATATTGATTTTAGGCCATATCGCCCAGCCCTATGTCTTCATCAGCCTGCTGCAAAGCCAGTGCATGGAAGCACCGTAGAGTTGCGTGTCTTCATACCCACGCAGACGGTGAAGTGTAAATCAAGCTATAGCCCCAGCCCCGTTAGCCTCCCCCCATCCCCACAGCAGAGACAAAAGCTACAACGCATCTTTTCGTCCCGTTTTTCCCAGGACGACTCTCTCCAGCGGCTCCAGAAGGAGTCGGAGATGCTACAGCAGACCTACGCTCACTACTTCGACCAAACCATCATCAACAACGAGATCGACGACACCATTCGCCTGCTAGAAGAAGCCGTGGACCTGGTGTCCACCACCGCTCAATGGGTTCCTGTCTCCTGGGTCTACTGACACGACGCCATCGACCTCCCCTCCTTAAACATCCCATCGCTCCACTCAACAGTTTGACTCACGTTAGTCAACATTTCTGTAGAAAAAATCTTGTTGTAAGAGGGAAATAAAAGATTAACGACTCATGGAATGACTCCATCCTGCCTCCCCCCTTTTCTCAATCGCCTCAAAGGCGTATTGTTGTGTACATATATACATATACATGTATATATAAATGATTAAAAAAGTACACGACTATAGTTCTGTCCTCTGATAGCTGAAGGATGGGGAGTGCAGGGCAGTGTGGTAGATATTTTGTAATTTTTCTTTTGTAATTGATGGATGATCTAACAGAAAGGCAATAGCAAGCATGACCATAAACCAGTCTTACGTGGTTGCCTGTGTGTGCGTGCGATGTGTGTGTTGGCCTTTAAAAAGGCACTTCTTGTGGTACTTTGTGTCCTCCAACAGCCCCGCCCAGTCCCCTCGGCCCCTGTGACCAACAGGCCGAACTTTGAGGCACATCAAAAGCTGCGACAAGTTTAACTCCCTGAGCTCTCATTGCAGATCTGAGTGAAGGAAAAAAAAGAAAAAGCACAGAAAAGCGGTTTCTCCGCCCCCTTGACCCCGTTCTTTATTTATTTATCCCACCGGCCCTTCGTGCCTTTCAGCTTGTTGAAGGAGCACACTACATTCCTCCCCTCACAACCACTGGTGGTCTCTGTTTACATCTCAGTTTGCACAAGACGGACAATGACGAAGAAGAAACAACAACCCCCTCCCAACATGGCTTTGATTTTTACCCCTCCCTCGCACATCAGCGGGTACTGGAACCTTTCTGAGATACAATCAGCGATGAGAAAGCACGGACTCGGCTCCTGGACCGACAGCTGACCAAAAACATTTTTAAAAAGGAGAAAAACTGCCTTATCAGAGCCTCGGGGAGGGGGGACGACGTCTGTAACACCTATGCACACCCCTGGTTTCTGCCAGGCAGACCGCCACGACACCACTCTACCCGCCTGACAGTGAGCCATGCTTGTGTGGAAACGTCGCGTTGGAGGGATGAATCCAACTCTACAGCCACCGATTCAGAACTGATAACCGTCGTCTTTAAACAAAACAAAAAAAAAATCAAACGTATTCTTGTTTTGGGGCGAGAAAATAACAAATGTTGTGTGTAAATGTTTCAATGGTGTCATACGAGTGAAATACCAGGAGCCAGTGTATATTAACCCCTAAAAGAAGCTCAGTATGTGACATAATCTTCTCATGCTTTACGGGAAGTGGCAAAACTCCTCCCACCTACAGTTAGAAGAAGGCACCAGAAAAATAAGCCCCGCCCCCAAAAAACGAGCTCAAACTGTGGTGCAGCAGCTGGTTTTGCCACTTCGAGTGAAGTCTTTTATTTTATTGTCCTGTGTAAATTACCTCTGCAACAACAAAAAGCAGCTCTTCAGAAAAAATGTTGTTCTTTTTTTTTGTTAATTCCTTTTTAAAGAAAATATATTTCCTTTTATGTGTTTAAAGTAAAATGCATCGTCTTCCTTCTTTCAGTGCAAGGTCATCTGTCTGTTGTCTGGTCTGTGTTACATCTATTGTAAGTGGAGGTCTTGAAAGTATTCAGTCATTACTCTGGTATTAGTAAATATACCAGGGTTTACTTACAGGTGGAATAGGAGATGTTTTTCTGATCATTCAAGCAAACACAATTCAAAGGTCCAACCCCCTTTGATCAGGCTCCTCCCCCAGGCCACGCCTCCAAAAAACAGGAAAGCCTGTTTCACACTGAATGCAGAACAGATGCGGTCTGGTTTTCGTTTGACTTCCACATAGATCAAAAATCAGTCCAGAGCATTTGTGATTAGGTTTGGACCCAGAGCTCCGGAAAGTTTCCACATTTTTTCCGGATGCCGCGTGTGGATTGTCAGGAAGTTAGAGAAATTAAATAAACCAGATAGCAAGGTGCATCCAGTCACCACAGTCAGTGTGAATGACGATCCGTTTGGAAGCCATCTGGAAACTGGACCGCCTCTCTACCGCGTTAGGCGTAAACCTGGCTTAATAATTCTACCTGAGGATTCGGTTTTACGTTTTACACCAGTTTGCACCTTTTCAGCCATAATTCCTAACGTAACGTGCCTACATAACCGTATAACATTTGGTGCTCTTGTGGGAGCAGATATCTGGAGACATTCAGCACACGAACCACAGTCGGCATGAACGGCAGTCCATCCGGAAGCCGTACGGAAACTGGACCACTTCCGTGCAGTGTTCTGTGTGAAACAGGCTTAAGTGATGTCTAAGAGAAAATCTAATGTTACCTTTATCTACTGGAACATTAGTTTTCATCTCACACATTTGAGGAAAATCTCTTAATGCATTAAGTAAACATCCCAGTTGAACCTACTTATCAGTGCATTGAGTTCAGTTCGTTATGCCAATTAGTTAAAAGTTTCTTATGTAAGAAAACCCAGCAGGTTGCATTGGGTCACTGACTTGTCAGACTTTACAGCAATCCCCATACTAAGCAAGCATGTAAGTAATTAAGTAAATTTTATTTGTATAGCACTTATCACAGAAAAAGAGTCACAAAGTGCTTCGCAAAGATCAACAAAACAAAAGATAGTCATCATAAAATGATCTTAAAACAAAACAACAGAATATCATAAAATCATTAAAAATCAGAAAACAGAAAGTCATAAAATTATAAAAATGATAAAACAAATGAAAGGTGTCCAGACTGTCAGTAACACGTAGAGATAATGGAAGTTCATTCCAAAGTCGGGGTGCAACAGCCTGGAAAGAGCGATCACCTCGACTTTTATATCTGGTCTTTGGAACTTCTAGAAGGTTCTGGTTGGTGGACCTGAGGGCTCGGGTTGGAGCATAAGGCTTTAACAGTTCAGTAACATAAGGAGGAGCTTGGCCGTGTAGAGCCCTGTATGTTATAGTAAGGATCCTAAATTGAATTCTAAAGTTAATGGGTAACCAGTGCAGAGACATCAGAATAGGAGTGATGTGAGCTCTTCTGTTTGCTCCAGTTAGGAGCCTCGCTGCAGAGTTCTGGACCAACTGAAGGCGGTCAAGGGCTTTTTTGTTAAAACATGTGAAAAGTGTGTTACAGTAATCTAGACGGGAGGAGATAAAGGCATGGAGAACCATTTCAAGCTCATGTTTTGACACCAACCTTCGCAGTTTGGAGATATTTCTCAAATGATAAAAACAGTTTCTGACCAGCGTTTTTGAGTGGCCTTCAAGAGACATTGATTGGTCAAAGACAACACCCAAATTTCTCATGTTTGACTTGACAGCAGAAGCTAAATGACCAAGTTGTTGACTAATCAGAGGAGCCATGCTCTCAGGGGCAATGATCAGACATTCAGTCTTTTCAGAGTTTAACTGAAGGAAGTTATCTTCTAGCCA
>SSNS01000490.1:247243-257267 GCA_006937985.1 Aphyosemion australe
CTGCGTAACAAGGCCCCATGGGACATGTTGTAGGGGGGTTGTATACCTGCCAGAGAGAATAATACTCCTCAGCTGTGTGTGTGTGTGTGTGTGTGTGTGTGTGTGTAAGGAGAAGAGGAAACGAAACATCTGTGCCCGTATTGTAGCTTGATCTTCTCTCGCTGCGGTGAAAGCCTCCATCATATACGACGCTCTTTTGTTCAGGGAGCTTATTACGCAATGACACTGTAATGAAGTGAAAACGATTTCATTTGAGGGGGGGTGTCAGAGCTTAGGAACTCCTCCTTTTCACGCGCCATATGGCGTCTGCTCAGATGACAACATCTGGCGGGTTTCTGTGCTCGCGTACGCACAGACGTGCTTTAATGTAGAGATGATGGTGAACAATGCAGGACGCAGATGCTCGAGGGCACTCAAGTAGCAACTTTTACCTTCTCAGAAAAGATAGCAGAAATAATCATTTGCATGAGGGACTTCTCATCTGAAGAAGTTTCTTAATTCATGCAACAAAAGTGAGAGCTTTTGAATTCTAATGCATTAATGCAAACTGACACAAATCACTCTCACCTTTCCCTACCGAGGGATGCTGCACTCAATATCTGAAACCTGACTCCTCCTCCTTTATTTATGCTAGTTTATCTTCCTTTTGACAAAGATGACCTCTTTTACTCTCCTCTCAATGCATCACTCATCTCTAAGAAGTTTATCTTAGTGCTGTCATGAGATTAATTTTTTTTAGATTAATTAATCATGACCTGTAATCAATTAATCTAATTAATCTCTTTAAATCTCACCTACTAATGGCTGAGAAAATCCCTGATTTTGATGTATTTTTTATTTAAATTCATTACATTATTGTGGCAGACTAAATGATTAATATATAAGAAAAAAACTGGCTTTATAAAGTCATTTATTGTTTAACAGACTTCTAAATTTTCCTTTTCCATCACTTGAATTGATATAGCTTGAATTGTACCCTTGATTGATTAACAGGCTAAACCAGGACATGACGGCTGGCATGGAAACACTCCGGAATGCCTCTGGAAGAGATGGTGGAAGCACTTGGTAAAAGGGGAATCCCCTTTTAAATCAAATAAACTTACAATTAGAGAGTTAGCTTGCATTAATGAAATACTCACAATTTTAAAGCTTCCCAGCCAGCATCTATACATGCACCCCATGTGGTTATACACTGGCCCCCCCACAGCAACCCCAGATCATAGCACTGCCCCCACAGGCTTGTACAGTAGGCACTAGGCATGATGGGTGCATCACTTCATCTGCCTCTCTTCTCACCCTAATGCACCCATCACTCTGGAACAGGGTCCATCTGGACTCATCACACCAGTTTTTAATAATGCGTTGGACAGTTCTGAACCCAGTTTTAGTCGTTTCTGCAATCTCCTTAGATGTTTCCACTGCTTGATGCATGCCAGTGATCTGGGTTTTCAGATGGACCCAGATGGTTTGACTCGTATAGGGGGCCGTTAAATTCTATGTGGGCAAACTCCTGTGGGGCCACTATGGAAACTGCGAACAAACCCTGTTGGCACCCATTGGGTTTGCCCATATGCTTGCTGGAGGTATGCTCCTCTCTTATTTTGTTGCTAAAATTGCGGAAGCTCCTTCAAGCATCTTCAAAAGTCCTGCTACCTTGTTTGAAACCAGGATTTTCACGCCCTAGATTGACTGGGCGTGGGAGGATTTGGCTTCACCAAATGTCAAAAATAAAAATAAAGACAACAGAACTCGAGTTGTAAGGTTTCAGAATTTCCCAAGTACACAAAAACTTGGAAACATGCCTCAAAAAACAAATCAATACATTCTCCATCTGGTCAGATCCAAGGGCCTCAGTTGGCGTTGCATCGTCTTCTCTGGAACACAGGAAAGCCACGCCGTCATTTTAAATATCTTCTAGGAACTCGTACTCTCTAAAATGCCATAAAATACAGAAAAAACTATGATTTTTATCAATATTTGCAAAAACAACCAATCAATGGATGCAGGAAACAAGACAGGATTTAATATTGTCACAATTAAATGTCATCAGTCTGAAAACAAACCTTCATTTTCAGGGATCAGGAGCCTCCCTCTCCAGGTTGGAATAAGACTCATTGATGTAGAGCACAGAGCATTCTCGCTAATTAACATTGATCAAACAAGCGCTAATTAGCACAATCAGCTGAGCCAGGTGTGTTACATTATGTAGAACTTATCGGCAATGCTGTGTTGGTCGGGGACAGCAACAAGATAGTGGGAGACATTAAATCTAGCTATCTAAATGCTAAAATTTCATTTGATTAAACGACAAAACAAAAAATCCAATGTTAATTTGTGTGTGAAGCTAACTAGCTTGTGTTCATAATTTGGCTGAGACATCCGAGGCTACTCCTGCCTGTTTTCTCTCATCTCTTTTCGTTGTGGTTTCTTTGATCGCAGCAAAACGAGTAAACGGCTAAATTATGGGCACGACACTCCGAGGTGGAGAAGAAAGAACAATGTTTATCCGCATCAAAGCACAGCGGAGGGAGATGGATTCGGTTTTCTTTGAGTTGAAAAATGTGACTGGATTCTTTTCAACCACATTAAGGCTAAAATACCCATAACTGATGCGACTTCATAACAAATGAATCTGTTTCTGATGTGGAGGTCAACCAACGTTCCGGACACGGAGCCTCTTGTAGCATCCAATGTGGCTCGTTCCTAAAATGGGCTGATTCAGTCTCTTGAGTGGAATAAGGAGAATTATTGATTGTTTTCCCAAGGTTTTACGGGAGACGGGAGAGTTATGGCAGTTGCGTCGGCCTTCCGCCAAGAACAGAGATCCGGGCATCGTCAGCAATCCGTGCCGACGTTCCATAAACCAAGTGAGCTGGGTGGCTTTCAGACACTCACTCGCCCCAAACACAGCACACACAGGACGGAGAATAACAACACCATGAATGTGGTTTTATTATCAATAACAGTATCTCTTTTAATGAACATTGCAGATACATAATAGAAAACAAATCAGAAAAAAACTGAGACGTTTGTCCCCAGAGTTGTGAAAGTGCCTGGAATAATTCTGTGCTATATATTCTCATTAATATTCATCAACCCCCTTTCTAATCAAAGCCACATCATCAGAAATAGTCATCATTAAAACAAAAGTATCATCGTCCTGCAAAGGAAACACAAACCGTTTTCAAACTCTTACCAAAGTTAGCGTTGATTCTAGGGCTGCACAATACATCACATCATTGTGACGTTGGTATCGTACAAGAGTCCGATACATTGTATATTCCTGTGTTGCAAAAAAATAAAATGAATTTGGCCAATAAGGTGAACTCTTGCCTTCAACATTTAGGTTATGTAGTGCTAGAGATTAGCCTGGATAGCCATCTTATATACGTAAATACGTAGTCTGGCCACGAGCCTTTGAAACCACCCAGTCATGGGGCGGAATTTACGGTTGCCTTTTAAACACGCAGTTGGACAACGCTAGGACCAATCAGAGCAACGAACAACTTGACGTATTCATAGCTACAGATGTCAGTGAACGGGAAAGTCTGCCATACACCACAAAAGAAGTAGCAAGTACACCCTTTTTCAAAATGAAAAACTTAAGTACCTATATTCATGTCTCAAAGAAAAGCTCAAGTCGTAATCGTCAAAGTTGATGCCAAAGCCGTTCCAAAAGAGCGTAGTTTCTGAATCGATGCCATCTTTGTAGATTTTCTCCATCACGCCTCTAGTGTTAAGCCCACCCAATAAACATAGAAAGCTGTGATTGGCAAGACACAAAACTGTTCTGGCCAATGGTAGACCTGCTGAGGCGCTAATGGAACGTGGCTAGACCGCAATGGTTGGTCTAAATTTCTAGGCTAGCTAGAGATGGTAAAACTAAGAGAAAATGTGAAATTATCGCAATTTATATTGTTATCACAATACTCAGTAATATCGCAATCTCTTTTTTTTTCTAATATCGTGCAGCCCTAGTTTATATTTTGAAATGTCTCATGAACAAAGATCATAATTTTATGAACATGGCTCGATTGTCTTCATCTTAATTATGATATTGTTTAGATTTTATTTACACGTTTGCCATATTCGCGAGCACAGCTGACCTTTTCTGTTCAGGTACGGTGCAGAACCAAAACTTTACTTTTCCTCAGAGGGAGACGAAAAAAAGACGAGGCGTCTTCTGATTGGCAAAAAAAAATTCTATATGTCAAAATAAAACGAAAACAGGCCTCTAACTGAAAAATAAAAACGGCAAAAAACGAAAGAAAGGAAACCCAAACCCCATTGTTATTTTGTTTACAAATTCATCACTTTGCATATTCTGTGGCACTAAATGAGAGGTGTGAGATGCTGCAGGACTTTATTATGATAGTTGAAGTAATGGTATGAAGTGGCTGGTGGTGAGTAAGGACCAGCCACCATCACAGATCTGAGGCGACGTGTGAAGATGCTTTTCACTGATGGCTAAATAAATAATTTAATGTTAGCTTATTTTGTTATAACTATAGTAGTTTATAAACATTCTTGTCACGCTTAAGTATCACATTTGGAAGGGTTTCATTTCACACGTCAGTATGTAAAAATTATAATTAGGATTTTCTAATTATTTTTAATCTAGTTATTATTTTTCAATGACTTCTAAAAGCAAATTTTGAAAAGATTTTCGTGGAAAGTGATGAATCTTACCTTTAAACTTCCCCGTTTTATTTTTGACCTGATTCCCAAGCTAACGGCTGGGCTGAGTTGGACCAAGAACATTTGGCAATATGGCGATAGCAGACCATGAAAGAGTTGAAGGTGTTAGTTTGCCAGAGTGGTGAGATCAAAGAAATATCCCATGTGGAAGACAGACTGAGAACAAACCATGTTGGGGGGTCGTTTTAGATGTAACACAGTAAAAGCCTGATCAAATATTTGTGTTAAAATGTTCTGTTTTCATGATTTTTCTGCGGGATGGTGATTTATACCACATTGATGTCAATGATTAATGTCATCAACTGTGGCAATATGTTAGCATTACTAGCGCTAATGCTAACTAGCGTGTAGTTATAAAAAGTATAAAAATAAAATGAACGTTTATTTAAAAAAAATACAATTTAACTGTTAAACTTTGATCAATACGGAAGAGGATTAGGGCCACTGAAAAGTAAAAAAGAAAAGAAAGAGAATTCTGACTTCAATCTCAGAATTTTGACTTTAATTTCATAATTCCGACTTTTTTCTCAAAATTCTGACTTTAATCTCAGAAATCCGACTTTATTCTCAGAATTCTGACTTTTTCCCCCCAAAATTCTGACTTTTCTTTCTCAAAATTCTGACTTTAATCTTGGAATTCTGACTTTAATCTCACGATTCTGACTTTAATATCAGAATTCCGACTTTAATTTCATAATTCTGACTTTTTTCTCAAAATTCTGACTTTAATCTCAGAAATCCGACTTTATTCTCAGAATTCTGACTTTTTTTCCCAAAATTCTGACTTTTCTTTCTCAAAATTCTGACTTTTTTTTCCCAAAATTCTGACTTTTCTTTCTCAAAATTCTGACTTTAATCTCAGAATTCTGACTTTTTCCTCTGAATTCTGACTATTTTCCCTGAGATTTAAGTCAGAAAAAAGTCAGAAATCCGACTTTATTCTCAGAATTCTGACTTTTTTCCCTCTGAGATTTAAGTCAGTAAAAAGTCAGAATTCTGACTTTAATCTCAGAATTCTGAGAAAAAAGTTAGAATTCTTTCTTTTCTTTTGTCTTTTCAGTGACCCTAATCCTCTTCTGTAGATCTACAAGAGAGACGAGATAGCCTAATTTATAACATATCATAGTGTACAAATATTATGTTTTTATGCCATTACCATAATTTATCACCATGCTTCCTGATTTATGTCTAGTTTTTTCAAATAGGCTATTTGTCTTTTCTCAGGCTAATGTGGTTTTGTTTTAGACATGTTCTCAAGATGGGTACCAAATGAATTAATTGTTTGTCAACTGGATGTTGCGATTAAGTATTAGTTATTTACACAGATTTATGATTCTAATAAGAAGTGCTAATAGCAGCAGTAGCTAGCTGTTGCATTTCCTGGGCAGGCTGAGGCACTTCCTGAAGGAATGCATCTGCCAGAATAAACGAGTAATGCTAAATTAATGATGAGTTAAGGTTTATAAAGTACTTTTATCATGATTTGCTATAAAGTGTTTGAGAATAAAGTTATTTTGATGTGCCAGTGATCTACTTTGAGCCTGATCTAGCTAGCATTAGCCGTTAGCTTGTCAATCTTGCCAGAAACAAACCGTTTCTCCAAACGGGGGCTGTTTAAAGAGCTGTCTACAGTGATAGTTCATCACATTTCCACATAAACCCACTTCAAATAGGTTTTCCAACAGATTTTGAAATGAAACATCGTCTCTACAGCATCTCCAAAACACTCATGTCTCCCTCAAAGAGTTCTGCAGGGGAATGAAAAAAAAGCCCTGTTTTTATTTCTCTGTAACTCAGACGAATCACTTCAAGAGGGATGGCAAACTAATAACAAAGCTGTCTTTATGGAGGAAATGGAGAACTGAGATAACGGTTTTAGCCCTGGACAGCCTTGTTTGGTCCTGTTGAGGAAACCAGGTAAATGCTTCACGTGACGATGGCTTTCTCCTCCATCCGCGCTGACATCATCGATAGCTTCATCCCTGTTAAAGTGGCTGTGAGTTGCTGAAATGACAGTGAAATCGACAAAAACAAGAAAAAAACAGAAAACGCTGAGCTTCTATAAAGTATTTCAGATGTTAAATCTCCTAAATTCAGTCATGGAAACAGAAACCTCTTTTCATTTTACAATAAAGGACATTTAGTGAGTGACTCATTGATTTTTGTGAGCTATGCAGTTAAACAAAACAAAAACTTTTTAAATACTCCCCCCCCATTAATTTCTCTCATCAGAAACTCCATAAGTTCTCTAAGCAAATATCCCTCAGTTACAAAAATAGACTTTTTTTTCATAAAATAATACACATAGTTACTTTTCAGTGATATAATCTGTTTATGTAAATAGCAAGGCTGTTCTTTTAAAGGAAAATGAGACAAACAGGAGATGTGAAGCCTAGCACCATTTTCTCCATTTTCCGAAAACGTTCGAACACTTCGGGGAAACCCATCCCGCCGCCTAGACTCCGTTTATTTGAATTTTGCATAATCTGGTTGAGTTGAAACCCTCAACCCTGATATCGTACCCTTTTTCCTGAGGGCTGTGGCCTCCGGAAAACAAACAAACAAAAAAAAGCCCACCAAAATCTTTAGAAACGACACCAGCCGACAAATTAGGATAAAGGTAACAACGGTTTTACCAACACATCTTACAGGCCATTGCTTCACTTTAGTACAAACTGAAATGAAAGAAATAAAAATCCCAACTGATGAAGAAACAAGTCACTGTTGCTACAAAGAATTAGAAAAACATATGTACAAGACCCTGTATTCCTTTGACTCTCCAGGTAAATGATCGTAGGTGTTGGCTTGTGTTACGTGAGTGTTTATACAGGCATACAAAAATGCTCCTCTTCTTTATTTTTTAGTGTTCAGTTTTAATAAAAGCTCTTATTGGACCAAAACAAAAGATTTTTTATATTTCCACCTCCTCTGGCTTCAGTTAGTCCAACGTTCTCCCCCTGTTGTTTTCCTCGTGCAAATTTATCAGCAGCAAGTATCTCAGTGACATCCGCCCATCCGGTTCCGAGTCTTCCCCGTGACAGACATCGAACGAATCCACCCCGCCCGGCTCTGTCACCAGATGACGCTGGATATACTGGTTTCTCTGGGAAGCAGCGGCAGCATGGCGTTGTTGCCGTGGGCTTCCTCGATGCTCTGCTGGCGCGGCGACTTGGACTGTTGCCGCTGCCCGTTGATGAGCGTCATGGGGATGTTGCAGTAGGTGTGCTGGTTGCCTAGAGACGAGAGCGGTGGGAGCGTGCCGCCGGGCGGCAGGTCGTAGTCGTAGCTACGGTAATAGTGTTTCTGCCTCATCTGGGTGTGGCAAGAGTTGTGAAAGGTGGAACGCAAGTCAGGGTGCGCCGTCGCCATGGCGGTGGAGGTGGCCGCGGCCATGGAGATGGCGGAGACAGTCTGGAGCTCGCCGAAGGGGCCCTGCTCGCTGACGTCCAGCACCTGCTCGTGGGAGATGCTCAGGGGCTCCATGCGCTTGAAGGGCATCTCGTAGAGCAGCTGCTTCCAGAACTTGGAGTTGAGCTTGTTGCTGGACGGCCCGCGCCACTTGATGACCGTTAGCATTTTGATGGTGTGTTTGAGGGCCTCCACCTCCTGGTAGTTCATGATGCCGCGCAGCTCGGCGCACTCGATCAGGATGACTTTGATCTCGCCGGTCACTAGCATGTTGCGCAGCCGCGTCTCCAGCTCAAAGATGCTCCACCCCCTCCGCACCACGTAGCTGGGCGTCATGACGATGATGAGGCGCTTGCTCTGGTCCACACAGCGCGCTACGTCCTCGATGTAGGCTGGAGTCACCAAGACACAGAAAACAGACGTACAACTTTGATGAGCTTTTTATTTGGCAAAGACTCGTCCCTACTTCCTGTTTGGAGCTAACAGATGGTGAAAAGATGAGGAAACACAGGCTACAAAAACTCTCTTGGCCTCATAGCGACTCGTATCAAAGTTTAAAACAAATCTGAAGAAAATGACATGAGAAATGTGTTAGGTGGGCCCCATATGGAATCTATATGGACAAGCCGTATGGGTCCCACCAAGGTTTGTCCGCAGCTTCCATGGTGACCCCACGGGGGTTTTCCCGTGTTTGAGTCAAACCCTCTGAAAACCCATGTGGGGCCCGTTAAAATTGATGTGGGCAAAAATCTTTCTGGGCAAACCCCCATGGGGCCACCGTGGAAACTGCGGACAAACCCTGGTGGGACCCATACGGCTTGCCCATATAGATTCCATATGGGGCCCACCTATGTGTGCTGGCTGGGCGTGTTTTCATCTGGCATAACGATAAGAGATCTGATGTGATTTTGTATTCTGGATTAAACATACAGCAAGAGCTTTAAAGTCAGCACTCAAAGCCAAGTGAGACATTCGTCACATCTAAAGTTCCCATCTGTAGGATGATTGAGTGAATTTGGAGCAACCACTCTGTTGTGCTGAGTCGCTAATGAGTGACTCAGCGAATTGTTCAGGAAGTGATTGTGTTTCCCTGATTTCAGCCCCCGAGTTAACAGCAGGTAGACGGGATTAAGCGGGCCTCCCCCTCTCATCTAGTTTGTGAGGCTACTGCGTTCCTGAAGAGTCTGCCGGTCTTTTAGCCAGCTAATACCACATCCCCTCTCTAGCCGCTCTGGCTCTGCATATGTTAGAAAATGAGTTGCCTCTTTTCCTGTCACGCTCTGGCCCGAGGCTGCACAACAAGAGCAGCCCGTTAAGAGGAAGCTCGGATTTGAAGTCGCCCTTTACGCCGACGTGACGAGCCAGTCTCTTTGCTGTTTGGTAATTGGTCATCATGCTGTAATTCATCAAGACCCCGAGGCTACTACTCCACTTCAGCCATGTGTTTTTCTCTCTGGTCTACCAGGAGTGAAATAAACTAAAAATAAATGAATGGATAACTTTAATTAGCTAATGAGGAGTGGTTTCATTTGATGTTTGGAACTGTAACACGTTATGGCTTTATTGATTGGAAACTTCCTCTTGGAAACATCACAAGCCTGAAGTAAACTACTGTACCAATAAATCCTACATAACTAGAGACCTAAGCTACCTAATCACACTGATTCACAGTGGCTCTTGTTTGGGCCTTTTCAGTAATTAAGTTACCAATAAAACATTTTAGCTATAATCATTGTAAGAAACTAGTGGAATGTTTATAAATTTATAAATGAAAAAAAAATCCTCAGCAAACTTAATCCTTCCATCTATCCATTTATCAGCCCTTCCATTCTTCTTTCCATCCATCCCTTTGTTTGTCCGTCCTACTGTCTGTTTATCCATCCATCCATCCATCCATCCATCCATCCATCCAACCAAC
>SSNS01000490.1:257582-267780 GCA_006937985.1 Aphyosemion australe
ACGAAGGGCAAGTAAAACGAGCCATTTAATGATGGAGATGTCTTCTCATTGGTCAAAAAACCCAAAATACACGCTTTTATCTTTTTTATTTGCTCTTGTGCCTGAACCAACTGAGAGGATAATTGTGTTGACAGCAACCTCCGTGAACCCAACGATACCCTAGTTTTATCCTATTCCAATGGCTTTAGGAATGATGAGTTGATCCAATTTTGCAGATTTGTCCGCTGAGAGAAAGACAACAAGGAACGAACTAATGGTTCTGTTGCTCTGCAGCCTTTTCTCACATTTCTTCAAACTGCGAGGAAGTGGCCACATTTTTGAAAGTGAAACCCTTTAAAAAATGAGCCGTGAACCACCATTAGTCAGAAAAGATTTATAGCGCTCTCCTTGATGGTCACTGAGTCTGACAACGCCTGAGAGTTTGAAGACTTGATAACAGACTCGGCAAAAGAAGAAAAGAGAACAACTGAAAGTAAAAACCATAATCATTTGGTGCAATAACCCGTATTTATTGCAATGATTGTGTGTTGTATGGATTTACATTGCATCACTCTGATGTGGTGCGCTGCTGCAAGATCATTACATATTTTCCTGATATTTTTGTGCTTCTTAGTGTTGAGCTCACATATATTTTAGGTCTAATTTGGAATCCTCTTACCCTGTGATGGAAATAATGAGAGCTCCTCGTTAGGCGCGCTATGAGGTGTCAGTGAGAAAAGGTGTCGTCTGCTTGGGTGATATCGCTGGACATAATAATTGCCAGAGTAAAGAAGTCGTACTGCGTCTTGGGAATATATCATTTCTTTTCTTATGTGTCGGTTTGTTGAAATGAATTTGAAGGAGCTAAATTGATCACAATGCCTCTGTGGACTTTTTCTGAGGTGCCAGAATCACATTTAAGGCTTTTCTTGTTCCTGCTACCAAAGCAAGAGCTGATTCGATGTTCTCGTCACAGATTCAAGCTAGTTTCCTGTGTAGGTTGAACTCCACAGGGTCTTCTTCTTGTCCCAGATTTAGTTTGTGGTGTTCATGAAGTTTGAGACAAAGTCATGGATAGGAAGATGTCTGGTTTGGGAACATACTTTTGTTGTTGGCATCTTCATGACTTTCAGGGCCCACAGCTCAAGGTGTACTGGTCTGTCGACGTTCCAGCCCTAACCTAAGGTCATAACATTTGGACCACAGGAAAAAGATCTCTGATACAAAGGGCTGAGTTGGGCTTCTCATACAAAATGGCTGCGCTTCATGGAGGACCTCAGCGTAGAGCCGCTGTTCCTCCTTATCGAAATACGTAGCTGAGGTGGCTTGAGCATCTGCTTCGGAGGCCTCCTGGTCACCTGCCTTTGAAGGCATATTGGGAGGAGACCCCAGAGTACAGCCAGATCTTGCTAGCGGTTCATCCGAGATCTTGGGATCCATCCAGGTTCTGTAACTGAACTACACTTTAAGTGGAACAAAAGTTGGATGGATGGTCGTAGTGCTGATTTGGTCTTACATGCAGTGCATCTGGAAAGTTTTCACAGCGCTTCACTTTTTCCACTTTTTTGTTTATGTTACAGCCTCATTCCAAAATGGATTAAATTCATTGTGCACATAAAATTCAACACACAACACCCCATAATGATCATGTAAACAAAAAAGTGGAAAAAGTGAAGCGCTGTGAATACTTTCCGGATGCACTGTATGTATGGACTATAACTACTCTACTATACTCTAATTTACTCTACTCTAATCTAGTCAACTTTACTCTAATCTACTCTACTTTAATCTACTCTACTCCAATCTACTCTACTCTGTTCTACTCTACTCTACTCTACTCTAATCTACTTTAATCTACTCTATTACTCGAATCTACTTTACTCTAATCTAATCTACTTTATTCTAATCTACACTACTTTAATATACTCTACTTTAATCTACTCTACTCCTAACTACTCAACCTTATTCCAATTTACTCTACTCGACTCCAATCTATTCTACTACTCTACTCTACTTTAATATACTCTACTCCAATCTACTCTACTCTAATCTACTCTACTATACTCCAATCTACTCTACTCTCAAAATGCTCTCTACATCTCACTCTACTCTACTCTATTCCTTGATTGGCCAAAACGCCAACATTCAAAAGACCAAACTACTTCAAATCATTATAAGATCTATGAAGTGGTCCCCTTTGGTCCAAAAACAGCTAATGAGTTCTGTTACATGGTCTAGTGTATGGAATATATGGAAACATCTCATGCAAAAATGTTGTAGCGTAAAAATCTAAAACACCTAAAATGGCAGCTCAAGTTGGTATATTTTCTTATAGTCATTGTTTTTGAATGAAAATGATCTCTACTGTTCAGACCTAAAATATAAGAATAATAACAAGGTAGAAATGCACTTTATTCTTTAATTTGACCATGAATTTACTTATTTATGTATATTTGAAATGTCTTTCATGGGATCTGTTTATTTCTATGAATCAGTTAAGATGCATGAAAAAATGAGTTATTTTTGTATGCAAGTCCATTCTTTAGACACTTGTTGTTTAGCTGCTGCACAATAAATAAAGAAATGAAAATCTGTAGAAGTACCTCTAAGGAGTCTTGTATCATCCTGGAAATGATCATTGGTGAAACCTAAACATAGATATTTACATTCAAATTTACATCTTTAAACATTTGGCGGCATGAAAACAGTTCATCTGGGGATTTTCTTCTGGCATAAACTGTTTGTCTACCAATGCTTCACAAACCACACTGACCAGTTTATTCCAGGTTAATATGGGACATGCAGCATAAAAAGCAAAGGAATCATAGTTTTTATTCATTCAGGACTTCTTGTAGCTCCCATGGAGGCAGAATTTTTATGTTAAATATGTACCAGTGTTAAAATATTCAATCATCTTGTGGAATAACAACTAAACAGCAGCTCAGGATAAAGACTGCTGACACATCCTGTTTATCCACAGCTGGGGATCACGCTATATCACATCAACTGTTGGGATGTTAATACATTCCCAATGGGAGCTGAAGTCGTGGCATTGGAAATTCCTCTCCATCCTTGCATTTTTATGCCATTTTTCCCATATTCCAGCAGTCCCCCCTTCCTGCTATATGAGCACAAAAAAAAGATTTTGTTTATAACTCTGGCACGATGCCAGCGGGGGGTAATTAGTGACATCGGTATGTGCGAGAAGACGGTCAGATGCAAGTATTCAAATGGAGGCTAATAGCATAATGATATCATCAAAGTCAACTGTGTGTGGAGTTAATGACAGATAAGCGCAGGGCACGGCGAGAGGATACTGTGGTGAGACATGCATTAGTATCCATGCAGAAGCAGATTCTTCTGATTGTGTAGCTGACACGGTTCCACAGCAGCATGCAGGACATGGACTCTAATCACACCAGCAGTTNGTAAGTAAGTAAGTAAGTAAATTTTATTTGTATAGCACTTATCACAGACAGAGAATCACAAAGTGCTTCACAAAGATCAACAAAACACAAGATGGTCATCATAAAATGATCTTAAAACAAAACAACAGAATATCATAAAATCATTAAAAATCAGAAAACAGAAAGTCATAAAATTATAAAAATGATAAAACAAATGAAAGATTATTATAAATACAAGTAAGAAAAAATGAATAAAACATAAAAGATTTAAGTAAAAGCAGTTTTAAACAAAAGGGTCTTCAGCTGCTTTCTAAAGGTGACCAGACTGTCAGTAACACGTAGGGATAAAGGAAGTTCATTCCAAAGTCGGGGTGCAACAGCCTGGAAAGAGCGATCACCTCGACTTTTATATCTGGTCTTTGGAATTTCTAGAAGGTTCTGGTTGGTGGACCTGAGGGCTCGGGTTGGAGCATAAGGCTTTAACAGTTCAGTAACATAAGGAGGAGCTTGGCCATGTAGAGCCCTGTATGTTATAGTAAGGATCCTAAATTGAATTCTAAAGTTAATGGGTAACCAGTGCAGAGACATCAGAATAGGAGTGATGTGAGCTCTTCTGTTTGCTCCAGTTAGGAGCCTCGCTGCAGAATTCTGGACCAACTGAAGGCGGTCAAGGGCTTTTTTGTTAAAACATGTGAAAAGTGTGTTACAGTAATCTAGACGGGAGGAGATAAAGGCATGGAGAACCATTTCAAGCTCATGTTTTGACACCAACCTTCGCAGTTTGGAGATATTTCTCAAATGATAAAAACAGTTTCTGACCAGCGTTTTTGAGTGGCCTTCAAGAGACATTGATTGGTCAAAGACAACACCCAAATTTCTCATGTTTGACTTGACAGCAGAAGCTAAATGACCAAGTTGTTGACTAATCAGAGGAGCCATGCTCTCAGGGGCAATGATCAGACATTCGGTCTTTTCAGAGTTTAACTGAAGGAAGCTATCTTCTAGCCAACTAGTGATCGCTGATAGGCACTCTAGTAGTTCAGCCAGTTTATGGAGCTCAGAATCCTTAAAGGAGCAGTACAGCTGAATGTCATCTGCATATAGGTGATAAGAGACAATTTGAAAAGCATCAATTATCTGTCCAAGAGGGTGTATATATAATAAAAACAGGAGTGGACCTAAAACAGAGCCTTGGGGTACCCCACAGAACAGGTTTGTGGAATCTGACATGATTTGGTTTATACAGACACTGAAACTTCTGTTAGAAAGGTACGATCTGAACCAGTCTAGAACAGTTCCAGAGATTCCCAACGAGTCATGAAGTCTGTTAATTAAGGTGCTGTGATCAACAGTGTCAAAAGCTGCAGAAAGATCCAACAATACTAAGTAAATTCCCCGTTGTCTGCAGCCATCATGATGTCACTGGAAACTTTAAGCAAAGCTGTTTCTGTTGAGTGATTTTTACGAAAACCAGATTGGAATTTATCAAAGTTGTTGTGAATTTCCAGAAAAGTAATCAGTTGATCGGCCACGACTTTTTCTAAGATTTTAGAGATAAAGGGCAATTTAGAAATGGGTCTGTAATTATTAGGCTGAGAGGAGTCCAAACTGGGTTTTTTCAGGATCGGTTCAACAACAGCATGTTTGAAAACAGAAGGTACAGAGCCAGATTGGAGAGATAGGTTAATAAAATCCACAATGCATGGGCCAATTTGGTCAAAGACCTTAAGAAGCAAAGTGGTTGGGAGAAAATCAACAGGGCAGGAAGTTGGTTTCATGTTTTTCTGAATGAGACAGATGTCCTGGAAATTTACAGGAGTAAAGAAGGACCATGATTGGGAGGGAGGTGGCTGGATGGGAGAATGGGAAGAGGATGGGGGTGAAAAAAATGTAGCGACAGTGGAGAGGAAAACTCCCCTTTAACAGTAAAGCCCTTTTTAGAAGACACACCATGCCGGCAAATCAGCGCAAGATTTCTGCAACGGCGTGTCTTATGAACGCGCTATGCGGGAATTTTGCGGCATTTGTGCCGCCACGCTTGGTAGCAATATTACCGCAATGCCGGACTTGTGAACGCACATTACGCCTTGATGCATCAGAGGGTGGTGTCATGATCACGTTATGAATTAATGCCGAGCTCCGGCCAGAAACTATATTGAAAATGAAAGTAAACATGAGCATAAGTTTAGCTTTGCAAACAGAATCAGCTGAGATGATAAACTGGAGCGATGCACAGACCGCCCCCACACCTCCTTTATACCGCCATCGCGTAACCTTTTATAAAAAGGAAATGATTGCACATTACCGCCAAGGTCTGAGCTCTTATAAACGACCTTAGGCTCCCAGATGCCGCCTCAGCGTTGCAGCAAATTGGCGGCATTGTTTTATAAAAGAGGCTTAAGAAACTTCCAACAGAACCGGGCTCAGTACGAGCAGCCATCCGCCACGCCTCACTGGGGGAAACTTACTGTTTGGCTTTTCACAGTCTTTTAACACATTTCTAGAGCAGGGTTCGAATTACGGGGGAGCAAAAGCTGAGCCCGGCTCCCCCAGAAGCCCTAAACTGTCACACCAAGGGGGAGCCCTAAAACGATCCAGTTTCATATAGCATTAATTACACGGACTCTCAGTGTGTTCCAACTTTTCATAGTGAAAAGAAATGATGAAAAGCTCAGAAATTTTTTTTGTTGGTTAAGTTTATCCAATATAGGGAATAAAATTAGCCTGGCAAGCCATCCTATATATGTGAATATATATATACAAACTCTGCAAAGCAAGAATTGGTCTAGTTCACTAGGCTAGAATAAAATAGGTTCTACAAGCGTTTCAGCCACCAGTTAAAGGGGCAGGTCCACAATGAAAATCCATGAGTGGCCTTGATGGTGGATTAAAGTCTGAGGAACGTAGAAAAGATTCAAGCCAAGGAAATAAAGAGTTAATCTGACCGAGGACAAATGGCAACATTAGAAGCAGATATCCCTAAAAACAAAAATCTGAAGGTAGCGAGGGTTCAGGAGGGCAGAGCATCGTTTATACCAGGGGTCTCCTACTCTAGTCCTCGAGAGCTCCCATCCTGCATGTTAGCTGTTTCTTTGCTCCTACACACCTGATTGAGATGAATGAGTAATTAACAGGCCTGTGCAGAGGTAAGGTTAAATGACTCCATTCAGGTGTGGCAGAGCAGGAAACGGGAAACTAGCAGGATGGCAGCCCACAAGGACTGGAGCTGGAGACCCCTGATTTATACCATCCTGACGACCGGAGCCCATCCATGCTGGGATTTAGTGTGGAAACGATCAAGTCTGTGGAAAATGTTCCATGTTTTCAGCCTCCCAGCATGAGAGTGGTTCTACCTGGTGCACAACATCTGGGCACAGCTGCTGATTCTGGTTTTGGAGGACTTCAACACTGGAGATGCAGCAGCCCAGTTTGTTACACAGGATCTTAACAGGAGGGAGGATGACAGCAGAGGGTCCTCCATGTGGCTGTTTGGTGATTACGTTCTTAGCAAATTGCAAAAAAACCCAACAATACTTGCTTCCTATTAGCGCTGGCATGAAAAACCAACTTATTTCTGCACATCGAGCTCTGGCGTACAGTGCATCTGGAACTCATTCACATTCCATTTGGTCAAATTCTCCATAATGACTTTTTTTTCAGATTTTTGCAAATTTGAAACAAACTGAGAAGTGTACATGTACGTTAGACATTTATCAAATGTTTGGTTTGTTTTCCAGTAAAAGCTAAATAATAAAATGTTGCTCATTTGGGAGAAATAAGGAAAAAAAGCCTTAAAATAAAACTAATCATCCCAATTTCAATTTCCAAATGGTAAAAGAAAATAATTCAGCTGCAGCATTTTAGAGAAGACGAACGTGACTTCATGTTCAGTGTGTGCTTTCTTCCCAGCATGCATTGCAAGGGAAGCATCTCCCAAGATGCAAGGTAAAATCCATCCAGCAGATGGCAGCATTTCCCTTTGAGTTCCCCATCAAGTCCAAGTTTCCTCTCCGGACAGGAAGTTCTCAGTTTCAACTGCAACATTTCATGTTTTTGCATAATTTTATCTGCATTTTTTGATTTTTAATGATCTGTTGAGGCTAGAGAGCGGCACTAAAGCCTCCTTTGAAATGAAAATCCACCATTTATGACTGTCACGTCATAAAATGCCAGATAATTAAAGATGTAGTGACTCTCGCAGGAAGCAGCAGCAAACTGAAGAGTCTGTTAAGTGATTAGTGATTCATGATTCTGGCACGTACGGTCACACGGAGCCAATTACGCTGGAGCCTCGTGAGGTCACAATTACCCCAAAACTGGGTTAACAGCTGCCTGCGTCCGCTCTCCAAACCCTCAATCCGTGTCACGCACACACGCACGCCGTTTCCACCAGCACCTATCTGTGCACAGACAATTGGCCTGGTTCTTGGAGTGGAAGACGTGTCACACGGGGCAGAGCGCGCTGCGTAACAAGGCCCCATGGGACATGTTGTAGGGGGGTTGTATACCTGCCAGAGAGAATAATACTCCTCAGCTGTGTGTGTGTGTGTGTGTGTGTGTGTGTAAGGAGAAGAGGAAACGAAACATCTGTGCCCGTATTGTAGCTTGATCTTCTCTCGCTGCGGTGAAAGCCTCCATCATATACGACGCTCTTTTGTTCAGGGAGCTTATTACGCAATGACACTGTAATGAAGTGAAAACGATTTCATTTGAGGGGGGGTGTCAGAGCTTAGGAACTCCTCCTTTTCACGCGCCATATGGCGTCTGCTCAGATGACAACATCTGGCGGGTTTCTGTGCTCGCGTACGCACAGACGTGCTTTAATGTAGAGATGATGGTGAACAATGCAGGACGCAGATGCTCGAGGGCACTCAAGTAGCAACTTTTACCTTCTCAGAAAAGATAGCAGAAATAATCATTTGCATGAGGGACTTCTCATCTGAAGAAATTTCTTAATTCATGCAACAAAAGTGAGCTTTTAAATTCTAATGCATTGATGCAAACTGACACAAATCACTCTCACCTTTCCCTACCGAGGGATGCTGCACTCAATATCTGAAACCTGACTCCTCCTCCTTTATTTATGCTAGTTTATCTTCCTTTTGACAAAGATGACCTCTTTTACTCTCCTCTCAATGCACTCTCACTCATCTCTAAGAAGTTTATCTTAGTGCTGTCATGAGATTAATTTTTTTAGATTAATTAATCGTGACCTGTAATTAATTAATCTAATTAATCTTTTTTAATCTCACCTACTAATGGCTGAGAAAAGCCCTGATTTTGATGTATTTTTATTTAAATTCACTACATTATTGTGGCAGACTAAAAGATTAATATATAAGAAAAAAACTGGCTTTATAAAGTCATTTATTGTTTAACAGACTTCTAAATTTTCCTTTTCCATCACTTGAATTGATATAGCTTGAATTGTACCCTTGATTGATTAACAGGCTAAACCAGGACATGACAGCTGGCATGGAAACACTCCGGAATGCCTCTGGAAGAGATGGTGGAAGCACTTGGTAAAAGGGGAATCCCCTTTTAAATCAAATAAACTTACAATTAGAGAGTTAGCTTGCATTAATGAAATACTCACAATTTTAAAGCTTCCCAGCCAGCATCTATACATGCACCCCATGTGGTTATACACTGGCCCCCCCACAGCAACCCCAGATCATAGCACTGCCCCCACAGGCTTGTACAGTAGGCACTAGGCATGATGGGTGCATCACTTCATCTGCCTCTCTTCTCACCCTAATGCACCCATCACTCTGGAACAGGGTCCATCTGGACTCATCACACCAGTTTTTAATAATGCGTTGGACAGTTCTGAACCCAGTTTTAGTCGTTTCTGCAATCTCCTTAGATGTTTCCACTGCTTGATGCATGCCAGTGATCTGGGTTTTCAGATGGACCCAGATGGTTTGACTCGTATAGGGGGCCGTTAAATTATATGTGGGCAAACTCCTGTGGGGCCACTATGGAAACTGCGGACAAACCCTGTTGGCACCCATTGGGTTTGCCCATATGCTTGCTGGAGGTATGCTCCTCTCTTATTTTGTTGCTAAAATTGCGGAAGCTCCTTCAAGCATCTTCAAAAGTCCTGCTACCTTGTTTGAAACCAGGATTTTCACGCCCTAGATTGACTGGGCGTGGGAGGATTTGGCTTCACCAAATGTCAAAAATAAAAATAAAGACAACAGAACTCGAGTTGTAAGGTTTCAGAATTTCCCAAGTACACAAAAACTTGGAAACATGCCTCAAAAAACAAATCAATACATTCTCCATCTGGTCAGATCCAAGGGCCTCAGTTGGCGTTGCATCGTCTTCTCTGGAACACAGGAAAGCCACGCCGTCATTTTAAATATCTTCTAGGAACTCGTACTCTCTAAAATGCCATAAAATACAGAAAAAACTATGATTTTTATCAATATTTGCAAAAACAACCAATCAATGGATGCAGGAAACAAGACAGGATTTAATATTGTCACAATTAAATGTCATCAGTCTGAAAACAAACCTTCATTTTCAGGGATCAGGAGCCTCCCTCTCCAGGTTGGAATAAGACTCATTGATGTAGAGCACAGAGCATTCTCGCTAATTAACATTGATCAAACAAGCGCTAATTAGCACAATCAGCTGAGCCAGGTGTGTTACATTATGTAGAACTTATCGGCAATGCTGTGTTGGTCGGGGACAGCAACAAGATAGTGGGAGACATTAAATCTAGCTATCTAAATGCTAAAATTTCATTTGATTAAACGACAAAACAAAAAATCCAATGTTAATTTGTGTGTGAAGCTAACTAGCTT